>JAENHJ010000040.1:3000000-3456444 GCA_025330945.1 Mucuna pruriens | reverse complement strand
ATATATATATATATATATATATATATATATATATATATATATATATATATATATATATATATATATATATATATATATATATATATATATATATATATATATATACATATACTAGCCTGAGGTAACTATCAAGTGATAGGCATTGGGGCCCCCACGCCCCTTAAAACCAACTCCCCAACCCACATGTCCGCCTCCGAGACCCGCCTTGCTAAAAGGTTTCCCTCGGCGTTCTTAAACCAAACGCCGGTGGCGATCTTACCCGGCCGACCTTTGCTTTCTACCGACTCCGCCTAACGCCACAATTTAGGTCAGTGATTGTATGGCTTACTCAATCGGGGACATAATGTGATGCACGAGAGTCGAAGCCCCTGATAGGTTAGCGTGAAGGAGCGAGCACGCATGAGACCAAAGCAACTTGGGCTTTTCCCTTTCTTTTGTATTTTAGCTTTATTTCATGCATGCTTGTTTTATTCTTTCGATTATCGTCATCATAATATCAAAGTTGGGTTCTACTTCTGGGCAGAGCACAATGAGGCGGTGAGGACGCAGGGGCCTTATATCCTGTGCCCGTGAGAGTTAAGGAGAGAGGAAGCGTAGCGGTCTCCATACTAGTAGGCGTCTCCTCGCATTGGGCGGGATCACGATGCAATTCCACTTAGCCTCCGTGGCAGTGTAATCATGTTCTGGGATAGCTATCCCCGCCCATGGTACCCGCCTCGTGCAGCCCATGTACCCGTGAGCCCTCGCTCGGGCGGTAGAGTCGATTAGAAAAGCCCTGCAGAGTAAGTGAACGTGAGCCCATCCAACCATACGCCCGATTAAGGGATAACCAAGCAAAACCGAATTGAATCAAACCAGATGGACCAAATTTCAAAAAAAACCTTATACAACTCCACATTTACATACATGCATCCTATACACCAAGCATAAAAAGAAAAGAGAAAAAAAACAAAAATCATGCATCATGATACATCATCACCAAATTTCTTTATAATACTAGATCACCTCAACCTGTCTGTTAAAGCTACCAATGTCCACTTTCGCCATCGGGCAGTTTGCCTGAGAGGCCCCATGGCGAAGACGCCCGGTAAGCTTCCATGGCAATCTTCTTCCGAGCCTACTAGGAGGTCAAACTCACCCAACTGCATCGGAAGCCCTCGCCCAAGACTACGACTCACCAATACTCTGCTTCACTTTCAGAGACTCCAAATAGGCACCAACCTTGGAGGAGTATGAGCCGATTGATGGGATTACCCCTCGCCGAATCCCCACTCTATTTCCATCAAGGCCAACGCCTTTCTTGACCACTATCGCCAAACTATCGGTAAGAGTACCGAACGCTGAAGTTGCTAAGGGAAAAGGAACCGCAATCAGATAGAAGGAATACCTGTGGTGTACGTAGAAGAAAGGTCGCTCCAGCTTCAAGAAGAATGTGATTGGGACGCCATGATAGACGCGGCTGGGCTTTACTTCCTTACTGGTGGTGGCTATTTCCCTACATCGAAGACTACATGCACCTCGCAGCCATGGAGGCATTCCCCGCCAAAAGACCCGAGGGGAAAAAACCCACCATGGCTCTCCTAGCCAACACCTACTACACACTTAGCCATTGGCAAGGCTTTAAAAAATAACCTAGATGCTGCACCCCCTGTCAGTATTCTCCTGGGCCGACGCCCATCTCTTCCAATGCAAGACCAAGACTGCTTTGCCCCATAGAAGACTTCAAATGGAGCTGCATAAAGAAAAAACCAAAGAGTGGTAAGGCAACTCAGAGAGGCCACCCAAGCGACACCTGCTGGTACCCCGCCTGAACGAAGGCGTGAAATGATCACTACCGTGGGGATTATCCCAATGTTCCCTGGGACCCCAAGGGGCTACTAACTATAACCCGAGGCTAATCGCCTGACAAGCTTCCCTTATGGGCCTGAGCCCTCGCCTGTAGTTCTCTATTCCTCGATAGATAAGGCGCAGCCCATGGAGGCTTAACACCACGTAAAAACCGACGGCTCGGGGCTAGTGTCGCCGACAAAAGTGAGCAACGGGCGTAACCAGAAGTCAGGGATCTCACCCAGTACGCAGCCCGGCTCGAGCAAATGCGGTCCACCTCAGGACTGGCTGGGAAGCATCCCACGCCAGACCAAGCAACCCAGGCTTACGAGATACAGGAGACACTCTGAAGTCAAGGCACTCCAAGGCACCCCCGAGCAAATGAAACATGTAAACAGGAACTTGAAAAAAAAATTGAAACAGTTTAGAAGAGGCTCCGACAGAACGACGCCGAGCGAAGAATTTAACAGGAAAGCTCGGGCAGGGGGAAGGGTGCGCCCTTAAAAACGGGCTGTCTAAAAGCCGTTGATCGCAAAGCATATTCGAGTAAAGTTTAAGAACGCCATCAACTAAGAAATTTAAAAGAACGACCGAGAAAGTCAGTAGCCATCCTCAAGGCTAGGGAAGCCAAGAGAGAAGAAGAAACGCAGTTCCTCCGGGAAAGGGACACACTTACTCGAGGAAGAACTTAAACCTCAACTAATGGGCTGAACACCTACAAAATCAAAGGCGATCCGATTGTTAGCCTTGGTCGAGGCCCGAGGAAAGATCGACGAAGCAAAGTCTCAACTCGGCGAGCTGAAAAAGATCCTAGAAAGTTGGTGAAGCAGGTGTCAAGATATCGCTGGGACGGCTGAAATACAAATGCGAGCCGCTACTAAGAGGGACGCCACGCAAGGTTGGAAGGACGATATGTCAAACTAGCATGGCTCGCCAACCGTGCACCGATGAGCATTCCCCGGGTTCCGCTACGGCAGAAGGCATGATGGATCCCACTAAGACGCCAAGAGAGATCAAAGAGAATTTTAGAACATTGTATGGCAATGTATGATATGGTGAAGGAATTATCCGCCCCACCATAGGAAAACATCTTGTATAAACTCACATTCCTTTCTAATAAACATTATTTTGAATTTCCGTGGACTCAATGTTATCATTGTGATTTGCATCATTCATCATCCATATAGCTATACATACATGAAAGCAAAAAAAAATGAAAAATAAAAAAAAAAGAAAAAGACATAAACTAATCAAAAATATATATATTTAGAAAGAGAAATCGATCACCCCACCGATACACACGCGATCCAAGACTAAAAACATGGAACAAGCAATGGAGGAATTGAACAACCGAACGCCGAGATAAGTGGCGGAAATGAGAATGGAAACGGGCAAATGAAAGAACAAATCAACAAAATGTTCGAGATCATCACTCGAATGCAGCCCCCCAACCCCCCTGTCCCCCTTGCCACCCCAGAGGCCTCCTAGCACCGCTTACATCGGGGACACCTACGCATCCCCCCGGATTCACACCCCCCAAAGATGGAATGCCACTACCGAAAAACCCGCCAGCCCCCAAGAGCAAACTAGCCAGGAACACCTCGACTAGGTCTGGGGCAAGGATCGTGATCCGGCCTTTCCCAAATTCCGTGAGCCACGCCTACTATCACCCCTTCGAATGCCGGTCAGACACCCTGCCCGTTGCCCCTTTCAAACCAACCATCCTGTAGGCAATGACAAGATCAACGACTCAAGAGCGCATGAGCCATTGAAGGAACTAGTAGCCATGGCATTGACCCCCTGCCAATCTATGTTTTAATTCTCGACATCGAGTTACCCGCCGATTTCAAGGTTCCCAAGTTTGAAAAATACAAAGGAAGCCCCTTGCCATCGTACATCCGCCAATGCATCGCCGAAAGATTTTGCCCTACACCCAACAAGACAAGATCCTCGATGATCGCTGCGATGACAACCTTCGTGGGCAAAGATTACATGGTGGTACGGTTTGTCTGCATATGGCACACATAAAGACTTGGAGGGACCTCGCGACGCCTGACTTCCTACCTGCAATACAAGGCACAACGAGGATATGCCCCGCACCGCTTCTCGCCTGCAAAACTTGTCCAAGGCCGACGCGTGAGGCTTCAAAGATTACGCGCAGAGATGGCGGGGAGTTAGCTGCCCAGGTCCAGCCACCCCTCTCAGAAAGGGAAATGGTTTCTCATGTTCATCGACACCCTCCTCGCCTCTTCTACGACAAGGGCTGGGAGCTGTAAGCCCAACTTTGCCGACCTAGTCAACATAGGAGAAAGGATGGGGGTTTCAAGATTAAGCTGGAAGATTCACGCAAAGACCGGGAAGCACAAGCTTCACAAGAAAGTGAGAAAAGGGAGGGAGATACGAATGCCGAACAACGATCCCCCCCACAAGGCCGTAGTAAGCTCATCCTCGAACAAAGACGGATAGTCTTTTACCCCGACTGGCCACCCCAAGTCGGGGGCAAAGATTTACACAAGAGGCCCAAAACCCCCAAGCAGGGTCCCACAAAGGAGAGTCTTCTACTCCCATCCCGATGCTCACGCCATCTCTCTTCCTCCTCCTACTCCGTAGAAAGTTAGCATGATAGCTGTGTGCCATTCAAACCGCTAGAGTTTCAAAACATAAAGTCCAGACCCGATAGGTAGGTGGCTTGGGTTTGAAGGGAATAAGCCCAATATTAGTACCAACCCTCTCCCCGCCCATACGAATGACAGAATACAACGCTAAGTCACAACACCTACACTCCGAGAAAGTGGTAAGAGGGAGTAATCGCCGTTGTAGGTCGGCAAAGACCGCCCTTTCCAACCACTAATCATCCGACAATCTTGGCCCGCCTCAAGCACTTTGATCATTACGCCCACCTAGGTCTCCGCTTACAAGGATAATCACGCTGTCCCATGGTGTTACGACCGAGGTCTCGAGAACCCGCTGTGTCGACACGAGGAGGAAGATATCTATAATGTGACCGAGCTTAAGCACCTATACCCTACTAACCCTGAGGAAAAGACCCAAGGGAGTCCAAAGGCACCTAAAGAAAAGGGAGGTCAGAATTCCTCAAACTCATCCGCATACAACGAGTACTGACATGGTTGACTATCCGAACAAGACTAAGACGCATCTCGCTTCGGCCATTGCTGCTGAAGTTCTGAAAACCACCGCATCCTCACTGAAGTCCTGAAAGAAGCCTCATGAGTCCCCTGACATCACCGCTGAAAGATTTGGGGGCATTATTAGGCGCCCTCAATCTAGCTCTGTGGATCTGACCTTCCTGCACGAGGAGATCCCTGGGCTGGAGGCAAAGATAACCAAATCTCCTTCATATTGCTGTCAAACGCGGATCTACATGATTACTGTAGTACTAATCGACAATGGCTCTTCCTCAACGGCGCCAGGCCACCTAGATGTTGGGTTCCACCCATCGGCAACTCAGGCGAGCCTGCTGATAAGGGAGAGCGCTCGACGTTCAAGAAGGGACGCCACGGGAGAAATCATTCCATCCACATCGGCCCTTCCCGTTCCACGCCCCTCCCAAGTCATGGAGACTCGCCCCATACAGCCGCCTCCCTGAAGGCCTTGATCCACCTGCAAGGGAGTCAGGTCCTTCCCTTATCTCATCGGTTGTTAAATTCTATCGGCGACCAACAGTTGGTCAGTCAAATGGGGGAACAAGAATTGATGATTAGCACCCCCACACCAATGGGATACTTTCGAGGAGAGAGGAGGAGGCCCCGGAAATTTCCTTCCAAGAACTCGAGATCGCCGCAGAAGCCCGAAGGAGTCCCCCCTCGGCAGAAACATGGCATTTCGGCCATGATCAAAGAGGGGGTACTAATCCTCGCAAAAGGGCTCTGGCCTCTTTCTGTAGGAATCCCCGCCAATTGAAACCAGGAAAATAAAGGAGAGTCGACTCAAAATTCAAGCTTCCCCAAGAACTGCAAGAACACGTCCAACCCGTAGCAGATGGGCAAGATTTCGCTCGCGGAAAATGCGGCGAATGGTAGGTAGCCCAGGTCAGTCCGGGAGTCTACGCTGAGTGGACAAATTTAGCTAATCGACGACTGAGCCACTCTATGACAAATTCTCTTTACAATGTATCCTTTTGTAACTCGCCTTTCTGGGGCGACTTTCGAATTAATAAAACTTAGCATGCATTTCATCCATTTCCAGTCACTTTCTTTGCTTTTTCTTTCCTCTGTTTTTCATTTCATGAAACGGGAGGAAAACCTCCCTTTAAAACACCACTCAATA
Source organism: Mucuna pruriens (assembly GCA_025330945.1). Classification (NCBI taxonomy): domain Eukaryota; kingdom Viridiplantae; phylum Streptophyta; class Magnoliopsida; order Fabales; family Fabaceae; genus Mucuna; species Mucuna pruriens. The sequence goes on along the minus strand of JAENHJ010000040.1, from coordinate 3,450,330 downwards.
ACGAACCTGTCCCTATAAATGATACAAAACTCACAGATGCAGGACCCTGAGCCCCTATTGAGGAACCGTAGGAGAGGAAGACGCAGAACCAAGGCTCTGGGCCGAGGTAGAAAGGCGATAGAACTGAAAGACCAAGTTCCAACCCTTGGCCAGGGAGTTTAGAAAGCGTGAACCTAGGTGACGTAGAGGATAAGAAAGAAGCGGTAATAGGAAGTCGATGTCACAAGAATCGGTAGGTCTCTCATGTAACTCTTACAAGAGTTCTCGCACATATTTGCGTGGTCATACCGAGACATGCTGTCGACCGCAGCATGGGTGGAACATATAGACTCTATGCTCCCAAAAGCAACCCCCTGCTCGCTAACAAATAAGTAAGAATGAAACCCACGCTACTTTTTAAAAAATCAAGGATAAGAGAAAGCAGCCGGGACGCCGCTTCCGGTCAGATCTAACTATCCCCAAATGGAAACATCGCATCTGCACTCAAAGGACGGAAAAGTATGCATGTGTGTCGAATTTATAGGGATTCCTAAACTGGCCGAGTCCCTATGGACAATTTTTCCTTTACCCCTAACACTCCATTATGTTTCGGTGAGGACAATTACTATGATTGTCATGCCCTTCTTCTCCTCTCATGGACTATTTCTGGGTAATAACTCAAAATTTTGAATTTGGGATGGAAGATCTGTGGAGAAGACCTAATTTCTTACCACCCATTGGGAACGCTTGCTACAAGGTAATGCCATTTGGCCCCAAAAATGCCTGTGGGCAACCTACCAAAGAGTCATGGTAACCTGCCCACGACATGATGCATAGGAAATCGAGGTATACGTCGACTCTTACATGATCGCAAAATCAAAAACTTGAGCAGCACATCAAGACCTACGAAAAATTATTCGTAGACTTCAAGTAATACAAAGTAAGACTTAACCTCGCCAAAATGCACCTTCTGAGTAACATCGGAAAAATTGTTTCAAGCCAGGGTAAGCGAAAGGGGTATCGAAATGGACCCAGATAAGGCAAAAGCCGTCAGTGGAAATGCCCCTCCCCACAATGTAAGTCCTGGCTTCTTGGGGACGAATAAATTTCATACCAGATTTATTTCAATTAACTAACATGCAACCCCATATTCAAAACTCCTCTAAACCAGATGTTCAATCTGGCATCAAGAAGCCTTCGGTAAGATCGATTAGTCCGAATCATCCCCGCCCCCCTGAAAACCTCTGATCCCGCACCTTTACGGTGCCTCGACGAGTCCATGGGTTGCATGTTAGACAAAGAAGATGAGGTCGGGAAAGAAATCGAGGGCAGCATCTATCTACCCTCAAAGAAAAAGGTTCACAGATTATGAGAAGATACTCTGGCCTCGAACGAACCTCCGGCCAAGGCTGTTGGTCCGGCCGCCAAGAGGCTTCAACATACATGTTGTCCCACTCTACCGCTTAGTAGCCAAGACCGACTCCATTAAATATATACTGAAAAGCTCGACTGACGGGACGCATAAGACGTTGGCAAATGGTCATCCGAGTTTGACATCACTTATGTGAGCGAGTCAAGTGGGGGCGCCCTAGCGTATCACCTAAATTCTATCACCCACCGGCAGATCCACAAATCTTTGGGAATTCCCGCACGAACACATCATGGTAATCAGAGACGAGTCCCACCAAGAACGAATGGACGATGGGTTCGACTCAAGCTGCCTAACGATCGGGGAATGGGATTGGCGGTCTTGGCCTTCCAACCCGACCACTACTTCCCCTTTCGCCGCCAACCCGGATTCGATTGTACAAAACAACATGGCAGGAGTACGAAGCCCGCACCATGGGATCGATATGGCCCCGAGCACCAGTCAAGAGACCCCTGGTTCACTTATATCTTCTACTTGGTGATCTACCAAATCCTGGAGAATGGGAAACGCTGGGACAAAGAAACTTATCCCATACCATCACTACGGAGGGAGATGATGTGGGCCTCGGATAATCACATTCCACCACGCAATAATGGGGCTAGAAAATCAAATGGCAGATGCCTTGGCGACCCTGCCACCATGGTACTTCCAGTAAATGACGGGTGAGATGACCATACATGTCCCAAGAACTCCTCGCACGTACTTATTGCCACCACCCGGGTCTCGGAGCACCCAAACGGATTCGTAACCTCGGCTCTCGACATAAAAAGGTACTTGGAAAAAGGGGAATACCCGGAAGGGGCGCCAGAAAATAGCAAAAGGACGTTGAGAAGGCTGGCAGCCAGCTACCTCTTGAGCGGAAACGTGCTATACAAAAGGAGCGCAGACATGACACTTCAAGATGCGTAGATCGCCTCGAGGCCGAACAGATAATAGAAGAGGTCCACGGGCGGACCTTTCGCACCCATGCAAGCGGGCCATACTGCTCGCAAGATACCCCGCAGGTATTATCGATTAAGCTTGAATCGATCACACCAACATGTCCAAAGGTGTTTGAAATGCCAGTCCACGCCGACCGTATCAATGTCGCCTTTTCCCTACACAGCTTGGCAAGCCATGGGTCAAGCTTCCATGTGGGGCATAGATGATCGGGACCATCGAGCCCAAGGCTTCTAACGGCATAGGTTCATATTAGTGGCCATCGACTACTTCACTAAATGGGTAGAGGCAGTCGTCAGATTCTACCAACACGAGCGAGTGGTAAAATTCCTCAAAAGGACATCATCCGCCGTTACTTGGTATCCCATCCCACGCCATTATGATAACGGCACCAATCTGAATAACAAGATGATGACGGAACTTTGGAACAATTCCAGATCCGCTATCACATTCTACTCCCTACCGTCCCCCATGAATGGAGCTGCAGAGGCCGCCAACAAAAATATCAAGAAAATAATACGAAAAATGGCGGTAACCTACAAAGATTGGCATGAAATGTTACCCTACGCACTACACCTGATATAGGACTTCTCAGTGCGAACCTCCACCGAGCAACACCTTATTCCTTGGTCTATGGTACCGCCAGTCCTCCCAATAGATTGAAATACCCTCTTTAAAAATCCCGGCCGAAGCAGAACTTAGAAGACGCCGAATGGATCCAAAGGCGCCACGATCAGCTAAACTTGATCGAGGAAAACGCCTCACGGCCCTATGCCACCTGCCCGCCATCGAGCAAGGTTAAAAGTGCCTTTGACAAAAAAAGTGAAACCCCTGATGTTCCTGCATAAGGACATGGTCCTCAAAAAGGTACTACCAAACGCCCGCAACCCGGGAGGAAAGTGGGCACCCAACTACGAAGGGCCATATGTGGTAAAGCACGCTTTCTCAGGGGCGCTTCCTAATCGACGTGGCGCGCGACCTCAAACACCCCACAACTCCTGACTCGGTCAAGAAGTTTTTCCTTGAAATCTCGCCTACAGCAATGGAAAGTCGTCCGTGATCCAACCGAACTAAAATAGATTAGGGGAAACCAAGCACGAGGCTACCTGCTGATCCCACCAAATAACCCATCCCGCAAGAATGCGCAAAACCATGTTTTCACTTTGTAAATCACACATTGTCAATAAAGCCCCGCTTTCATTTTTTATCTCCTTTGTTTTTTTTTTTCATGCTAAGCTTCATTAATTCAACAAAAAGAATTTACATCGCTAAAGAATAGTTCGCAATCAAAGGCACTGGCTCAAGTATTTTGACCTCGTGATCACCGATGGTTCAATAAAATAGGCGATATCCCCGTCGGTCGAGGCCAAGCGCAATGAAAAAAAACAACAACAGAAAATAATGACACTAAGCGCGCATTCCTAGGAAATAGGAGAAATTCTGCATTCTAAGTTTGCCCTAGGTTGATTCCATCTCGGTTTGGCCAAGCCAATTAATTGGGTATTCCCATAAAAAAAAAATTTCCTAAATAAAAAAAAAAGAAATAAACAAAAAAAAAACAAAAGAGATAATAAATTCTCATTCCATAATAATAATAATTGTTTATACATAATCATTGGGGAGGGGAGTCAAGGAGGGAAACAAGCTTCCCATCCTTGATTTCTAAAGTGATGGAAAATGGGCTCAAGTCGAAGTCCGGGGCCAAAAGGGCTATCTGCTGAAGGGCTTTCTCGAAGCCCGCCTCGTGTTGGGCTACGATAGCACCTTCCAAGCGCTCCACTCTGCTAGCAAGGCGCTGCTTTTCCTTTGCTGAGGCGGCAACCTCGGCCTCCAGAGTAGTTTTGACCCCGCGGCCCTTCAGCCTCCCCTTTGGCCTTGGTCTCCATTTGTCAGCCACCACGACCGCCCGCCGGCCGCCGGGAGCGGGCTGCGCCCAGATCCTAGACAAGGTCTCTGCAGACTGTTGTGTAAGTGCTAACGCCTTTCAAGTTCGCTTCAATCTTCCAAGCCATGCTTTCGGCCCGCCTCTATCATCTTCCTGGTCACTGGAGTAATTCAGCTTCAGCCAAGGCCGCCTTTGCCCCCCCATGGATGCCGCCTCGACTTCGCCAAGTCAGCCCACAAACCTTCTCACCATCCCCGCCTTGGCTGCTTCGCCTTCACCCTCTCAACCTCTGCCTAGTCCTGGGTTGGTTTTAGCCACCTTTTCAAATTCCTTTTATTCAGAGCCTCCTTCAAGACAATTTGTTCGCTTTTTCTTCACTGTGCCCCTTGACACCTCTAAAGAAGCTAACGACTGAGATGATAGTTTCCAACAGATCAAACGTCCCCAGCCCACCCCAAAGAATAATTAAGAGCTCACATATTGAGGAATTGAGCCAAAACCACCTCTGAGGTCCACGCTCGCTCCCCACAAAGATCTTACATTATCGTGGGCCTTGAAACAGGACAGCCCCCCAAGGCAACTCGGCCCGCAGAATGGTAACCTTGCTCCTCTCCGCCAAGCTGATCGGAGACGAACTAAGGGGCACGACGCTTCTTCCCCTTCTTCCTAGCAACTTTCTTCAAAATGGTGGGCTTCAGCTTTCCTCTGGCCCCTCGTGTCTGCACACATCTGAAGCAAAGAGGCCTCGCTCGGCCCTCGAAAGCAGCATACCTTCCGCTTGCACCGAAGTGGCTCTTTGGCAACCACAAACAGAGTCTTAGGCTGCCTCGACACACGTGTCACCGAGCCTCTCGACAGCACCGACGTCCTCTAAAGGGGGAGCCGGCTGGCGGGTGCCGCCACCAGACTTTTGCTACTTCTGGTGTCGACTGCCTCCTGGCTGGCCGCATCGCCGACTTATTCTGGATCCCGCAAAATTTCACCTTCTTGATTAGGGGCGCCATGTTGATCCCCCTCATCTTCAATCATCCCTCAAAAAAAAAATAATAAAGACATTAGATACTCTTCTATGCCTAAACAAGAAAAAACAAGACTCACTTTTCAAATGGGAAACAGGCTTCTTCCCAAGGGCCAAGGCCACAATCTCCTTACAATTCATCCCCCTGGGCAACTGTCTAATCAGCTTGAGAGTCGCCTCACGAAAAGTCGGGTTTTCAAGGCCCCTCGAGGCCTTCAAAGGCAGCCTCCAAAGACAGTGGCATTGGCTGCCCATCTGGCACAAGGACCCCCCAAGTAGGGCCCTTATCTTCAAAAAAAAGCGATCCTTGAAGCCCTTGTAGACGCTGTGTACGCTGGTGAATAGACTAGTGTCGGGGAGGGTGCCAAGGAAACCCAACCCACCTTCTTCCCCCACTGGATGGTGTAATGGCTTAGAACACCGGGCTGAAGGAGTCGTGGTCAGCACCAAGACACCACCTTGAAAGCTTGAAGAGCCGCCCACCCGCTGGGATGAAGGCGGGGAGCCACGCCCACCAGCCGCCTCAACACCTCCGCTGTCCTGCAGGGAAGGTCACCCCTAAGTCTTGGAGAACGGCCTCGCATGTATACGAAATCGCCTCCCTCTCTCGCATACGTGGCAGACCCGCCCGAGGAAGAGCAAGGGGTCATCTCTGCACGGGGGCATGAGGCCCACAAACCCAGTCCCTTTTGGCGCAAGGGACTCCACCTCCTGTGTCATTTTGGAGCCATAGAACGTAACGTCCCGGTGGACCCATTCATAGTGCTCCTCCCCCGATAGAATGGGGGCACCGGGGCTTGACTCGCTTTATCCGCCACAGCCATGTAAAAAGTACGGCAGCCTATGGCCTCGTGGCTGAAGTTGAAGTAGAAGAGGAAGATGAAGGGGACCCAACAAAGATTCGACATCTTCTGGATATTGAAGTAGCGAAAGAAAACTACGCCTTGAAGAAGAAGAACTCAAGAGTAGAAAATGAGAAAGCTCGTGAGCACAAACTTAGACGGGGAAATGAAGTCTCCAACAGCAGGTGAACACCCATTTTATAGCAGAAAGGTCGCCTAGGTACAAGAGACAACGCGCCATTAAAGAGGTGTAATCCCCAAGGCGGCGAATCATCGCCCTGTAATTATCGCGCCCAAGAAACGAAAAGGGCGTGTTAATGCGCCCGAGGAACGAAAAAGGCACCATCAATGCGCCTCCCGTAAATGAAAGACAAGCTGCAGGGGCGCGTGGCCTCAACGCTCCAAATAAAAAATGAAAAATAAAGAAAAATAGAAAAATATATATATAATAAGAAAATAGAAAAAAAATAATAAATGAAGAAAACAAAAATATATTAATAAATTCAAATAATCCGTCTCGCCAACGCCAAGCCGATTCTGACAGATTCAATCCATCTCGCCAACGCCGTCGATTCGACAAAGATTCAATCCATCTCGCCAACGCTGCCGATTCGACAAAGATTCAATCCATCTCGCCAACGCCAAGCCGATTCGAACAAAGATTCAGTCCATCTCGCCAACGCCAAGCCAATTCGACAAAGATTCAATCCATCTCGCCAACGCCAAGCCGATTCTGACAACATTCAATCCATCTCGCCAACGCCGCCGATTCGACAAAGATTCAATCCATCTCGCCAACGCCAAGCCGATTCGACAAAGATTCAATCCATCTCGCCAACGCCGTCGATTCGACAAAGATTCAATCCATCTCGCCAACGCCGCCGATTCGACAAAGATTCAATCCATCTCGCCAACGCCGTCGACTCTGACAAAGATTCAATCCATCTCGCCAACGCCAAGCCGATTCGACAAAGATTCAATCCATCTCGCCAATGACAAGTTTAACTCCAAAGATTCAATCCATCTCGCCAACGCCGTCGACTTTACAAAGATTCAATCCATCTCGCCAACGCCAAGACGACTTTTTTTTTTTTTTCGCCAGCATTCCATCAAACCATCCTACCCAATATCATACCAAGTTCCAATAGATGATTCACCCCCCCAAGCAAGGTAGGATCAGAAATACCATCAAACCTAGGGCGCCTAAAGGAAAGCCTAGAAGTCATCCTCGACACAAACAGTCCCTAATGACCGCCTCAAACTTGGGCACCTAGTGGAAAGCCCAATGGTCAACCAAGTCAAAGCAAGTCAGCAACATCATCAAACCTAGGCGCCAAGCGGAAAGTCTAGCGATCACCAAAAAACAAGTACCCCAATGGCCATTTTCAAACCTCGAGCACCTAAAGGAAAGCTCAAGGGCCAATCCAAAGCTAGGATAATTCAACAAAGACCATCAAGCCTAGGCGCCAAGTGAAAGCCTAGTGACCACTGAAAGCAACCATCCTGATGGCTTCTTCAAAATATGGGCACCCAATGGAAAGCCCAACAGCCACTTACCTGCACAGTTCACTACTCGCAGCCTCAGTCCCTAGGACCGCCCCTGCCGTCACGGCCGGCCCCCAGAAGGCTCAGAAGTCTTTATCCGCATTCATTATCACAAACCCAATACCGAATGCAAATAAAGAGGGGCAACCGTAGTACCCCTAAATTGTCCGGGCCGATGTGTCCCAGCCTTTCCCCCCTGAAGCCGGCCCACCCCACTGCATTTGGGGCCATTCCTAAGACGGCCCAAGCCGAGACGCGCCTGAGTCCACGCTGACTCGCCTCCTGCTTGACTCCGCCTCCGCTGACTGAAGTCTCCGCACATCCCAGGGCCCCAGGCCATGGGAGAAACCGAAAGATAGAGAGAATAATATCCGAGAAAATCTTGGGATTCTAAGAAGTTATGCAGCCTCCCTGCACTTATATAAAGCCCAGCAGAGAAGAGAAAGGGACATCAACAGAGAGAGAGAAAAAGAGAGGACTAGTAGAGACCAAAGAGGAAGAGCAACCTGAGACAAACCGAGAGAATGACGACGACGCCAGAGATCGGAAGGAGGACCCTAAGGGCCGGGCAGAGAAGAAAGATCAAGCATTGGGCAAAGATGGGAAGACACGTCCGCCATCTCCGAGCACTGTGTTAGTATTCTAATCCCCCTCTTACATCGCCCAAGTCGTTCCCCTACCACCCCTCTCAAACCCGAGTCCTCACCTACCTGGGCCGAAGTCCATCTCGTCACTGAACGCTGACCGACGTAGCCTTAAGCAGACCTTGACCCAGCCTTTCTCCAAGCCGACTTTGCCTCGGCCACACCAGATGGCCGAGATGGCAGGGCCGAGCCGACATGGCAGTGGCCGAAAGCCGACACGAAGCCTGGCCTGATCCCCACTACAAACCATCATGCCTAATCCGACTTGGTTCCAGCGGAGCCGAGACTTTTAACAAGTCATCCCTTATCCCCTTAGACTCACCTCCCACTAAAAGGAGAAACCAATCAAACCTCCCCCAAATGTAACTACGACTTTGAATCCTCTCCAGAGCCGAGGCACGTGAGCCTGTGGGCACACCCCTATCAAGTCAAACCTTAAAAAACCCAAAAAATCCAAAATGCCAAACACCGTCCCCTCCTCCCATATAGCTAGCCTAAGGTAACTATCAAGTGATAGCATGTCGGGGCCCCCACGCCTTAGCACAAGCCAGAAACCAACTCCCGAACCCACATGTCCGATTCGAGACCAAATTTCTGCTAAAAGGTTTCCCGGCTGCCTTAAAACTAAAACGCCAAGATTCTACCCTGGTCGACTCCTGGCTTTCTACCGACACTAACGTCACAATTTAGGTTGTGACAATATATATATATATAAAAGTTCTTGAGATATGTATGAAAACAAAAAAAATTTATTCAAAAAATTAATAGGAGAAATTGAATGAAGAAAATAAACTAAACAAAATTAGAGTCACCACAACTCCCACCATGACAACTATACCCATTCAAATTACTACTGATGAGATCTCAATTATGAATTACGATCATAACTTATATCTCCTTCTTTAACTGCACAAGGAGAATACATACTAATTTTGTTGTTGGTGAATGTTGTTGTACTCACACTTAGACTCAAACCAAAAGTGTTTTTGATGTGAGATCGAGTGTGATGGGACAATAAAATACATGAGTTTGGTAGAATTTTCTATCTCTATATTTACACATAAAATTAATAGTTTTAATTTAATGTGTAGAACTAATAAATATTTTGGTGGAAATCATTATTTATTAAAAATTGAATACTTAAATAATTGTAAACAAAAGAAAATTTAAACTCGTTTAGTGGATGTCCATATTGTCCTTGATAAAAAAAATTATTAAGTGGTTCAATATTACCACCTAGTATATAGTTCAAACCAATTTCTACATGTATTAAATATTATTAATTTTTTTCGTAAGTTGAAAATTTTGAATATTGTTCAGATTAGTTAGAACAGAATAAGGTGATGATACAAAACTACCTAATAATCTCTATAAATAGTGAGATAATTTGTGAGAGAGGATGTTAGGTGCCTAAACGAGATAGAAAGCGAAATAGTTACACATATAGCAGTTAAGGTAAAATTGGAAGAAAAAAATGTGTTACAAAAAAGGTTTATTATATTTATTATTTATATATAGTGTTATTATTATTATTTCAACTCATTAAATTAAAAAAAAGGATATTTCCATTTATATATTTCAGTGACAAATTCGCTTTATGAAACTTTAGTGGAAGACGATAACTTTGAATTCGATGTAACTGCATTAATTAGACTTAAATTGAAATAAATATAAATGTCTAACGGTGACTTTTCAAGGCTTGAAGCCAAACTGTCTGAACTCTGAATTGAATATTGAAAAATCAAATATACACTATTCAAAATTTTATGTTTACATTGAATATTCATAAAATATCTATACATAAGCCAAAGTTCAAAACGCACTTGTTATCAGCTAGTAATGCTTGTCTTTCTTTAGAAAATCTCAAACGGAGGAGAAAATGAGAGACAATAATTTGAATGTGTTCATAAATATAGTCTTTTAAATGAACATGTTTGTTGCTTGTTGCTTGAAATCTCATATCTTATATTGATTTATTTATTTTTATACATGATATAGGTAAAAAATATTCACTAAAAAATAATAATTAATCTTCATCTAGAATTATGTGCTTACTAAAAAATAAATATTTCTCTCAATTAATTTTTCTCGTACTTAAAACTAAAATTTGAATATTTGACCTCTCGATTCAAACTTTTAATTAATAGTCTTAAATAATATAATCTTTGACTTCAAACATATCAAAAACATTGATCGGAGAAATATACGTAGGAAGCTTATATTTCAATTTTAAAACTACAAAAATATCTTTGTTGGATTTTAAGGCACTACTGCATTCACACAATTAAAAACGATTTATTGAATTTTAATACACCACTAAAATATATATAATTAAAAACAATTTATCTAATAGGAATATCTTTATCCAATGTCTGAAATTTGAAACCAGCGACAAATCTTCGAAACAAAATTTCAGGTCTTGGCCCAATGGATTGAAAGTAACCCGGGAACCAAGCAAATAAATAAATAAAGGCGTGAGCCTTGAATAACAACGAAACGCCAAAAAAAAAACCGCAAGAAAAACACTTAGATTTAAGAAAACTTAATACTGCACAAATAGAGAAAAAAAAGACGCGCAAAATAGGACTCACTTTTTTTTTTGGGTATATAGGCTCTCTTTCTTTAGAATACAGCAGATTGATTTGGATAAATTCTCTTTCAAATTAATTGATTTTTAAAAAGAATCATACATTAAAAAATTATTTCTAGATAATAGTATTTATTAAATATTAGTTTTATTTAAATATTTTATTTTTTAATTTTACAAATATATTATTCAGTATTATAAGATAATAATATTTATTAAAAATAAAATTTTTAATATTTTATTAGAAACTGAAAACGATCATCGATATAAAAAATTTAAATACTAAAAAGTTATTATCAATGCGAAAAGGATGGAACATTTTAGACAAAATTAATACCTAATTAACAATCATGCATTGAAATTTGAAATATAGTACTCCTCATAACCGGTCAAAAAACATTAAAGAAAGGTTTGAATTTTGATACACTTTGGCGCATATGATTCAAAATTTAGTTTGTGCAATAGATTAAGCATAAATAATAATAATAATTATAATATATTTTTATTCCATAGTCAAACTTAAACCCAAAAAATATTGAATCAATTGGTATCTGTAGTTGAGTCAGTACGCAACTTGCATCTTAGATCATATCTGCATGACGAACTTTCAATTATTATATATATATATATATATATATATATATATATATATATATATATATATATATATATATATATATATATATATATATATATATATATATATATATATATATATAATTTGATCAAATTTTAATTCTTTAGAGAAAATTATTGAAATGAATACAACTTTTTAATAAAATCTCTCGATTATGTCAAACATAATCGTACTTAATGTGATACCATACGAATAGACTAATAAAGACATGCATACAAAAATTCATAAACATGGAATGTCTCTTTTTCCTTAGTATAAAATAAACACTTATTCTATTGTAATAAAAAAAATTTTCTTATCCATTCCACCTGCTAAAATATTAATATTTACACATTTTCAATACATATTTCTTGGATATATTATTAAGACTCTTGTTTTTTTTTTCTTTTCTTTTTTCTTTTATTTATAAAACTGTATCTTTTAAGCATTTTGCTTCATCTTAATAACTGTACATATAAAAGTTACAAAATAATGTCAACAATCAAACTTTAAAATGTTAAATATTATAAAAACTTTGGAAAAAATATACCAAGAAAATAAAAAACGATAGAAGCTTACCTTAGAGAAATATGATTAAAAAAGGAAAAGATAAAACATAAAAACAGAAACAACAATAAAAGAGATACTCCTAACAAAGAAAAAAGAGAAAACAAATGTGTAAAATTAAATTTAAAAAGCAAAAAAAATAAATCAACCTTGTTTGCGTAACATAATAATATACTCTTTTATTTTTCTTTTATGAAACTACTCTTTTAAATCTTTTATGTCATCGCAGTGTCTGAAATAATAAAACAATAAATAATATCATGCAAATGTCAAATTTTATATATTAAAAAAATTTAAATGCATTCAAAGTGCATGAAAATTTATAATATTACTTTAGAGAAAGAAGATAAAAAAAAAAAGTAAGTTACACTCTATTGTTATTCTCTCTTATATTAAAATTTATATAATTTTTTTAGAAATTTAAATATATGACATTTTATTATATTTTTAATATTTTTATTTAAAATTATGAGTTAATTACATTTTGGAAATACTTATTTAATGTTAAATCTAGTTTAAAAATGATAAATTTATCTAATAAAATAAAATTCAATAATTTTAATTAATATTTTCCCATCAAATTAAATTGACTGTACATATCTAGGAGAAAAAATCTCAAATATTCTAAAGCATATCGTATCTAAGTCAAATACATTACAAGAACTTCATAAATAATTTATAAAAGAAATTAAATATTATCGTTTATTGAAAACAATTCAAAGATTGGATTGTAAAGAAAATTCCCACGAACCATGTACCATAAGTGCAGTAAAGAATATGACTTTGATAACTAACATCATGCTAACAAATAAAAATGTTTCGGTAAGACATGATAGTGTTCTCCGATGAGCTATTTAGGTTTAATTGAATTTGTTCTAATTCAAAATCTACGACAATAAAATATAAATGGTTGAGTTGGGTTGATTTTCTTGATATTTTTAAAGTAATTCAATTAAAGTTAATTTGTTTTTAATCTAATTGAATTGGGTAGTTAAGTTAATTAAATAAAATAATAATATAATATTATATTTTAGAAATTTAAAAAAAAAAAGAAATTAGAAAATAAAATATCTAGTTAATTTTACTCTTTCAAAATTAAGATATTTAAATGTGTAAAAGCTAGTAAAACAATAATCACCTACGATCAAAATGACAATATATATTCTACAAAAAGTTTAGAATGATTCACACTTCAATTCAAATATAGTTAGAAATTAGTCATACTATCAAATGTTTTAATACATGTCTAAATTAAAATACAAGTCTAACCATTTAAATCCAATACTACAAATAGATAACTATAATTTTATTAATAATATTATAAGACAATTGGGTTGAGTTGGACCTATCAAGTTTAAAACTCAACTGACACTCAAACCAATTATAATTAGATTTATCAAAATAAACTCATCCTAACCTAACTTGCTGAAATGTTGTTAGCTTGAGTTGATTGAATTCATAGGTCAATTGCAATCCACTTATACTGTTAAGAGTAAGTGTACTTTTTTGAACAACTTTAAAAATAATTAAATTTAAATTATTTTTATAAACATAAATTTTAAAATAAATTAATATAATGTACCTCAAAGATAATACATTTTGGACCTTTGCATTTGTGACACTTAAAAATAAATAATATTTTTATTATATAAATTTATTGTTTATTTTTACACTCTTTTTTTTGTTACAAGATAGAAGAAAAAATAATAAAAGAAGCAAACAAATTAGGAAATAGGGAACCAAACCCCATAGGATCTGCTTGAAGCAACATACTCAACACTCATAGCGGTTGTTGAAACAAAATCAAAGTCTATTTACTTTTGATGTCCATCTTGGCAAATGCATATGCATAATGATTTCATTCACGAAACATGTGTCTTAGTAGAAAAGACTAGTACCCTAGTCATGTAGTTACATGTAATATGTAACATATTTGCACAACAATAGTGTATAAGCATCCCATTCTTAACTAACATCACAACTTGCTTAGAGTAAAAAAAAACAATCTTTCTAAAACCTACTTCAAGACATAAGTAAGTACCCTGAAAAGAGTCATTATCTTGCATGTAAAATATTGGATTCCCTAATACTACTATAGAACTCATTGATGTATAATGCACCACAACTCCTCCACATCCCAATAGGAATAATAAGGTCGTTTACATGCAGTTCCTCATATAACCATCATAACCAACTAGAATGAGCCACATGCATCTCTGTAAAATGCACACCACATAGTAACATATTGTTTATTTTTGAAGAAGCAACGCAACAAATTTTCTACCAAGGAGTTGCATACAGGACACATACCTTACATTATGATTTGGCTTTCCATTAGAACTTACAAACTGATAATGCACCATGGCACGTTTGTCAAACAAAATGTTGAATACTTGTTGGAAGCTGCAAATTGCACATCTATGCCCATTTGACTACATGCCTAGACCCTTGAATAGAATTTAGAAGCCAATGGTAAGCACTTTTCGTATAGTAAAAAGTAAGAACAAATAACTTGAAGTGTAATGCCTCTAAACCCATATATCAAGTAGATCATCTACTAACAATGACCTATGATTATATACAAGCTAAGACAAGCATAATGAGATGTGTGTACTTATATTCTAGTTCTAACTCTCCCTAAATCACACATCCCATGTAGAAATGCAAGCAGAGAGGGGCTCGTACCATATATTGGTACTCTCATTGCCCATTTTAAAAGAAAACCCCTCTTCCAATTCTTGTAACGAACGACAAATTGAATTCCAGATGTGTCAGCCCTTCTTATTCCTAGCCATGAACAAATTCTTTCCACTCTTGTATTTGGCAGATAAGATAGATGTTGACAACGAGTTTTGACGAGTAATATGAATACTAAGACCTCTACTCCTTGGTTTAGTAATTGTGCTCTAATTGACCATATACACATAACATACCCTTATCCAACCCTCTATTCCAAATAAAGCTCTTGGCATTTCTATCAAGAAAATCATATATATTAGGGAAACCATTGAACTTGCATACCATAAAATGAAATAGACTAGCATTGCATTAGTAAGGGCAACTTGTCTCGGCTTGTTGAGCAGGCGACCCTTTAAGGTAGCCAATTTGGAGCTAATTCTATCCATCTTCTAAGAAATATGAATGTTTCACTCCTCCTTGAAAAATTGTGAATCCCAAGTATTTTCCCAACTACTAAATAAATCTAATTTGAGTAAGGTTCTTTATACCTTCCATTTTCTTCTAAGGTAGTCCAGAGGAAGAAAAGGCTCTATATTTCTCCACATTCACCTTCAAACCTAAAATGAAGTAGAAAAAAAATGTAAAATGTCGATGATAACACTACTAGAAATGCGCTATTATCCTGCGAATTTTCCTACGAATTTTGCTCAAAATTTCACAAGAAACATGTTTACTGCGAAATTTCCTATGATTTTAAATTTGTAGGAAAATCGTTGTTGGATAACTCTTTCTTGCGAATTATAAATCGGCAAGAAATTTATCTACAAATATATTTTGCAAGAAAATTCGCAGGAAAACTTGTAGGAACATTTGTAGAAAAATTTGCAAGAAAATTCGGAGGAAAATCTATAGGAAAATTCGCAGGAAGCTTGTCCTTTGACCTTTACCCGAACAAAGTACGTGTTGATGGATGGACAACATCGAACTATAAGGATGTTTTCAAATGTAATGAGAAATAATTCAACACTTCAATTGATTAGATAACAATGAGATAAGAAATCACAAGAGATAACAATTAATCAGATGACAATGGAAACCTAACCACCAAAAAGATGACAATGAGACATCTACAACTTAAATCAAGAAAAGAAAGAATCTACATGATTTTTCATACATTCAAGAATCAAGGCAAGCCTGTTCAATTAGTAGCTAGAAAAATGCTACAAATGGGAACAAAAAATTAAACATACTAGCATAAAGTACTTTGTGGATATAATTAATATATTTCACGTTAGTAGCCAACGATTGCAGAAAAAGTCTTAGACTGTACCTACTAATAAATTCTATGCCAAAGAGAGTTTTCACAACATTGGGATTTTCATTGAAAATAAAGAATAAAATGTGTCACCTTTTAAAATGGGGTTAAAAACTTTTACAGAAAGAGAATCTTAGTTATTACAATGATGTGGTTGTTCCTTGTTTACTGAAAACAATTTTACAATTTCAATTAACCCAATTCATAAGAAAAATACTTACGTTGACTGTTGGGTGCCAGTTTGTTGTATCAACTGAGAGTATATATATTCATCAATTCTCTGTTTTGCCAAAACTACCTATTCACAAATTTCAATTTTGAACAAAAAATCATAACAGTCCAAAACCAATAAACAGAATAGAACACATGAAATTCTGGTTCCCAAATTTCATAGCTACATTCTCATGTAAGAGTCAACCTGGATGGTCAAAGTACCAACTTCATAAATCATGCAACAGTGAATGAAGAAACTCACCTGCAGTTTATGGTTATCACCAAAAATAAGAGGTTGCTGGTTAACTCCCAAAAAGAAAACACATTCACGATAATTAGTAATACAAATATGTTTTGTTGCTGCGATTACATGAATTCGTTCACAGTGTTTTACTCTCACAGCATGTCAAAGAAAAAAAGTATCTAGTGACCAACTTCCTTCTTGCCAATTAGGCACCAGCTATTCTAATACTAATGGTAGGCAGAAGATCAGTAAAATGTCTCCCAGTTACCAAGTCTTACCCAAAGTAAACAACATGCATATGTACAAGATAAGCAGTTTTTAATATGAGTAAATAATTTTATGATACCTTTGAAAGTAGTAAAATGCAGGAAAATGAGTCCAATCATCATATTGAATGACTTATATCTCCTTTAACACAATTGAAGAATATTCAAAGATTAGAATTTTTGTCGCTTCATATGGGACACAGACATGAGTCCATGACAAGGCTAAGACCCAACCTTTAAGAAAAATAATAGGATGCACGATTGTGCAAAAACAAAGATTTACATGGCGAAGTTTTTATATTCTCCAAGTCCCAATGTCCATTTACTTGTAATCGTGAGTATCTTTTTGTTAGCCAATCAGCCAGAATGAATAAACAGAACTATGGAAGGGAAAAAAATAATTTCCTAAATTGTCATACAATGGCAACTACAATCACCTTAACTTAAAACATATTTTCATTATAGTATTCCTCAGAATTTGATGATATTTAAGGTTACATTAGTAAGACAATATTTAATAGAAAGAGTTAGTTCTAATCCCTTTATCTACTAGAAGAACTTTAATCCTAAGAAAATCTCATTCACTTGAAGCCCACTACAAAGCTATCATACCAGTATAATCTTCTATGTATGTCACCTTACCATTTAAAATGACAAAATAATATTGTTTTCCATATTCTAGCAATGTTATTAATGGTGGATGACAGTTCATGGCCGCAAACCAAAAATCCAACATAAAAATATAACAGAAAGCATTGTGGCTATGGCAGAGGTGTGGTGGCTATAACAAAAAAAATATGCATAATCTAATTAAAAAGAAAAAAGAAAAAACTAACAACATATGTCAAAAAACAATAAACTAAAAATAGCACAGTTCATAAACTTTAAAGATGATATCTTAAGACTCATAAGTTCACTCAAAGTAAAAACCATCAAGTTCAAGTAACAACAAAATGATAAAAAATAAATGAGAATAAGAGAACTAGACTACAAGAGAGCAGAATGTAGGGGGGCAAAGCATTAGAGCCAAAGATAAAAGTAGAGTAACCGATTGTCAAAACGGCCATGCCAAAGCCTTTGTATGACAGATTGTCAAATTTCTAGCACAACATACTGACATGGTGCCACCATGGCCACCATTTAACAATAATGCAATCCGGTACAAAAACAAATTCCATAATTGTTCCTTATATATGTATAAACTCATTATGGTCCTTTCAAAAGCAGGACACAAAGCTACTAGTTGTTACCTTGTCAACTGCTCCTAGAACTATTGTTGCATCTTAATATCCATAGACAATGGCATATCTCAAAGGTGCTAAGATGTATATGGCAGACTCATGGTAATTTAGAACCTGTAATGATCAAACAAAATTTTTATTAGCATACTGGATGAATAAAAATCTCAAGTAACCTCTCAATTTAGTGCTTAAGCACTCAAACAAAACTTCAAAATTTAAATATTAGCTAGCTTGACATCTCTTTTTTAAGGAACTAATTGTTCAAAGAGCTTAAGCCATTGGTAGGGATGCTCAAAAACTAACTCATCATGAAAAACCAAACCAACCAGGAGAACAAATGATCGATAATAAGATATTTCTCACTTTGTGACTTTCAAGTGTAGGGATGTTTAACCTAAAATCTGTCTTGCTTAATCAAGTTTGGAAGGGTGTTAAAACATTCATTTTTCAAATTTCAATTATAATAATATATCACTTTTCTATATAGACCATTTCAGTATTTCTACTGTTATAAAACCAATGCAACTACTAACATACAAGGTACATATATTTCATGCATACTAACAAGTAACAACTAGATTTGTGAAGATAAGGGAGCAATGATGTCCAACACTGACTGATAATATGTTAGGCACCAGAGTAGGCTCTAATTCAAAGTGGAGTAGAGAGAGGAGAGGGAAAGGATAGATGGGAGAAAAAGTGAAAGAATTCTATTATTTCTAAGAAAAGAAAATGAACGAGGAGGAGCTGCAATGCTTCAACCTTACAAGGGCTGCCCCTTACAATTGAAAGTCTTAGTTACTAGTTACTACATATACTTCTGTTGCCTTTACAAATGTACCTATCTCCCTATTTAAACCCCTGACCCCTAACAACCTGTTTAACTAACTCCAAACAACCTACAAACTCCTTATTGTTTGTTCCACCTTGTATATACCTTCCAAACCCGATTATCTACCCGGGGCTCGTGCCAACATAATACATTAAGCATTCTGATTTTTGAATAATTTTTAAATGATAAACCTACATCTACATTATTGGGTCTATCTTCCATCCATCTAATCAAGTCTTCTAAAGCTTCCTAATTTTGTCATCTAGTCATCAAATGTAGTGATTTTAAATATTTTTATTTTGTCATCCCTCTAAATTTTAATTTCTTCTTACCAAAAACATTGGTTAACGTTTCCTTTATTAAAAGCTATCTTTGGAAGATGTGAAACCAAAACGATTAGTTCTGCAAAACAAGTTGAACTAGCATGTAATAAATTGAAGTGTGGTTGGCTGTTGCATGTTTATTGTAGAGCTAAATGAGAAGACAAGGAAAATGTTAAAATTAGTTGAAGAAGATGCAGATTCCTTTACCAAACGTGCAAAGATGTATTACAAGAAGTGACTAGAGATTGTGAGCATGTTTAACACTACAAGACATAGTTCTAAATTTCTAATAAAATATGTTGTGCTGTACCTTTTGCCTATTGTTTAGTGATGTGAAAAAATATGTCCAGTTTAGAACTATGATGAATCAAAACTTTCCTGATATCAATAGCTACATTCTTGAATCAAAATCTATTTATTTTAAAATCCAACACGTATAAATGAATCAATAGCTCTATTCATGAAAAAAAATCTCATTCTCATATCTAACTTTTTTGATGAGCAAGTCCAATTAATAATTCATTCTACTCATCCAATTATTCCAAGAAAAATGTTAAAAATAAGAGTTACATTGCCTTTTCTAAACGTTCAGAAACAAAAAATGACTTTCCTCCTCCAAGCACAACACACTCATGCGTTCGAAAACTGAAAATATAAAATAGGAATGAGAAAGAATGAGATTAAATAGGGAGTGAAGAAGAGAAACTCACCAATTAGTTGACAACAATGGTGGTGTGGCGATTTTGCAACGGTTTGACGAAGCACAAAAACCCTAAAATGTGGTTCTATGAGACTGAACACTTGTTCTACGAGACAAAACACAAAACAACCTACAGAGCCAGGAACTGTGAGCACCTTCAAATTCAGGAATCGTGGAATTCAATTTGAAATTGATGAAGAGAGAAAGAGAAGTTATAAGAGAGAAAGAGAAGTTACTTATTTTTCCTATCTCTAGCGGTACTCCAACGAGAACAGTATGCAAGATTTTTTTAAAGAGAGAGAGTCTAGGGGGTTTGCTTGCAGGCTCTCAAGGCTTATAGTCAGTTCTAATCTAAGTCCCTTTCATTAGCTACGCTTAGGTTTCACCAAATTCGCGTTAGATTTACTTCAGTGAAATCTTGTTAAAGTAAACCAACAGTTGGTTTAACCTTAGGACAGTAGCGAAAGGAACCTTCTAGCTAACCAGGTCAATTCAAACTCACTACATACTCCATGAAATTGAGAACACGAGGTGTGCCAGCGGGAGCAGAAGCAAGGTTATTAGATACCTCATAAAAGCCCGGCCAAAACCACATGTGGGAACAAGAGGATTTTGTTTTTTCTATCTT
Organism: Mucuna pruriens; assembly: GCA_025330945.1. NCBI lineage: Eukaryota > Viridiplantae > Streptophyta > Magnoliopsida > Fabales > Fabaceae > Mucuna > Mucuna pruriens. The sequence goes on along the minus strand of JAENHJ010000040.1, from coordinate 3,429,838 downwards.
CTTTTTATTTTTTTATTTATATTAAGAATAATTTAATGAAGAACTTTCCTACTAATTTTATTACGAATTTTCCTGCGAAAAAAATTCACAGGTATTATTTTCTGCAAATATTTATTTTCAAATAAATTCGTAGGAAGCAAAAAAAATCTACAAAATTTTCTACTACCTTTTATCTACAAAAAAAATTTCCTACGATTATTGAAGTGGTAGCAAAATTTGAAAAAAGTTCCTATGGATATATTTTGGTAGTAAAATTCATAGGAATTTCTTACAAATTATATTTCATAGCAAAATCCACACAAAGTTCCTGCAAATTATTTTTCGCAGGAAAATTCGTAGGTAAATAACACATTTCTAGTAGTGGCTTAAGAATGCATCGTCCTCAAAGAAAAAATGGGGTAGTCAAGGGCCATTTCTAAATACTTGGATAGGCTTCCATCTCTTATCATGCATCTCTTGAGATATCACAACACCCAACCTCTCCATGTATACAACAAATAAGTAATAATAGCATATTGCTCTAATAGAGATCTCTAATTGAGGCATATTCGTTTCACTATCATCCAAAGGATGGGAATAGAAGTGAAAAATGTAACATGCATGGTAAGAGAGATGATTTTTCTAAGAAAACCAAATACATTAAGAGTTTGTTTTAGAAACTCCTAGTCCATCTTTTCATAAACTTTCTCCATATCCAACATTTAAGACAACATCTCTTTTCTTTTCTTTACAGTGATGCATATGATGAATTAGCTCCTGGAGGACAATGACATTGTTCTTAATATTCCTTCCCAAAATAAAACAGCTTGATAAGGGACTAACCATATTATTTAGAAGGATCATAACCAATTAACTAACACCTTTGAAATAATTTTATAAATTACATTGCATGGGCGAATAGGGCAAAGGTTCTTGAAAGATGTAGGGGCATCACTTTTTGGGGTTAAGACTATATGTGTCTTAGTGACATGAGCATGAAAGATGCCAAATTCAAAAGCCTATTTAACAAACTTCAAACATCCTCACCTACATCATCTTAAAACATTTTAAAAATTATTGGTTGGAATTCATCAAGTCTTGGGGTCTTATAGGATTTCATACTAAGGAGAGTATGATGAACCTCCTCTTTGGTGACTTCTCGAGTGAGCACTTTTAGCTTTTGGAGATAATAGGCAAACATTATTTCCTATTCCTTAGTCCCTATAGTTTTTTAGGTGCAAAACAAGCTCTTAAAGTTTTTTTTGTCCCCTCTTTTAAATTCCTTCATTTGTACCCCCATTTGCATGAAGAAATGTGCAGGCCATGAATTTTATTCCATTTCCTTTTGATAATAGTCTAGCATGAAAGAAGAAGGTATTTCGACTACCCATGTGAATCCATTTTTTCTCAACTTTTGGAACAAAAAGGTCTCCTTCTATAACAAGATGTGCTCATATTCAAGTGAAAATCTTTCTAAAGATTAATAGTTGAGCAAAATCAATATTTTCTGAAGCCTTTTGAGCACCTCTTAATCTATCTTCAAGAGTAAATAAGTATTTTAAAAATAGTATCAACTCATGCAATAATGTTATACATCATATAATGTTTATATTGTTACTCAAACAAGACAAATAATTTAATGATTTTAGTGGTGAAAGAAAAAGAAAAAGTAATAAGCTTAATAGCAATTATATCGAAGATCATATAAGAATCAACCTATGATCAACCAAAAACATTACATTAAAGTCAACACGTGGTCAACTAATAAATAAACTTAAACTAGGAATGACAATAAAATAAGAATATCCATTATATAGGTATTCACGAATTTTATATATCTACATAAATATTTGTTAAAATATGAAATTTTAAACAAAAAGTAAAAAATAAAATAAAAGTAAAAGTAATTTTAAAAAATATATTTATACTAAAATATAATTTTGTAACATATGTTTATATTAAAAAAATTTAATAAATATATTTATATTAAAAATATAATTTGAGGTATTTATTTTTTATATAATTAAGGATATTTAAATAAATTTAAAATACAAGTACCTTACTATTTATCTCCCCCAATTTCATTTATTTATTTTCAATGCAAAGCGGGTTTTAGTCACGAATATTGTGAATATCTTTTTTTTTTTTTCATCTTTAACTAAATTACTTAATTTTAAAAATTAGAAAACTAAAAGTACGTAATTAAAAAAGAGGATTAAAATTGCGAATTAAAAATTATAAAGGATCAAAAGATTACAGTGGATCAAAACTACAATTAATCCTTAAAAAATAAAAAAACTTAAGCTGTATTTCAGCAAATCAAGAATCAACGTGGTGTTGTCACGTAATATCGGCCAACATTACAAACTTTTACAATAATATAATTAATAATTAATAATTTATTAAATTTTAGAAAAATAATTAATGTTCATAAAATTATAGTTTTAGTTTGCTAATAATAGAATACATGTAATTTAATACAAGAGAAAAAAAATACTAGTTACAATGTACTTTTATATTACAATTTTGAGTACCCATTTTAGAAAATAAGAATTTCATATTTTATTTTCTTAATTAACCTATTTTTTATTTTTTATTTTTTACTTTTCTCTTTTCTCGTTCTACAATTATCTACATACATGATTTGTTGAAGTGAGATTAATTTTTTTATTTTATAGTTTTTTAAATTTAATTATTGTTATTATGAGTATACTATTGTCTTTAAATTTAAATTAAATAATATCTTATTTTAAATTATAATAATAATAATAATTTTATATTATTATTATTATTATTATTATTATTATTATTATTATTATTATTATCATTATTTTAAATTCAAATTGGAATATCTATTTTGAATAAGAGGAATTTTTAGAATTATTCTCTAATGAGAGCAATTTTAGGAATTTTTCTTCAACAAAAATATTTAAAAAAAAATTTCTTAATACTTTAGCTCTTTCAATTTATATTTTTCATATTTATTTATAAATCAATTTTCAATGTTTTTAAAAGAGATTATCAATATTTAAAATATTATTATATTATAATATAAATTTTTTATCATACAAATTTTAAATATAATTTACAAGTTCACAAATACTTATTTATTAAAATTTAATTATATTTTTGGTCTTGATGATCTTTAAAATATTTGAGAATTATAAAAAGATATTCAAGGTGGGGTTTGAATTCTAAATAAAAAATACGCATACAAAATATGCATATATTTATGAATAATTACTACTAAATAAATAATATAACAACGTAGAATTAAATAAATGATAACATGTAATTTTAAATAAAATGTATCATGATTATGTATTAATTGTTATGTATGAAATATTTTTTTCTTTTATAAATTTGTGTTGTATTAATTTCTTATATATTTTCTTTATACTTTAGTAAGTGAAATAAGATATTATTGTTGATTTAATAATTTTTTTATTTTATTAAATTTTTTGCTAAGTATAATTGCATTTCTATAATCAATTTTTGCAATATTTTTTGAATTTAATGGTAAAAATATATATAATATTCAAATTAAAAAATTATTTTTTGACTGAAATATAATAACATTATTAATGTAATAATTGTTTTTTTAGTAAAATACAAAAATATAAAAAATTCTATTATTGACTTTCAAGATATTATTTAAAAGTTTGTTTTAATTTTATTTAAAATATTGAAATATAAAATAAATTTTGAAGACACTATTACAAAGAATTTTTATTTTTTAATCAAATACTAAATAAGCTATTACATTAATAATACTATCTTTTTGTTTTATTTAATAAAGTATTAAAAAGAGAGATTTGAAGAGACATATTACACAATGCATGATTGTATAAATGTAAAGAATATTTGGTGATATCTCATAGGTAGAAGATACTCTTATAGGAAAAGTAGTGGGGAAGATGATATGATTATTGTAGGAAGAATACAAAATAGTGTTATATTTTACCATGTGATTTTTTTTACCAATTCTTAACGAAGGATATTGTAATTCATCTTGGTAACATAATTGTTAGATGACTTCTTTCAAACCATCATTCACCAAGGTTATCTAAGATATGACACTAAACACAATTAATAAATAAAGAAGCTACATCTGGAAGGGTAATTCATTATTATAGTTTTGTGTACGTGTTGCAATATTAAACTCATATTGATTCTTACTCTATTATTTTTGTTGAATTATTGGACATTAAAAAATGATTCATAATTTTACTTGTATTGAAAGATTTATCAACATTTGCATTGAATTAGACTATTATAAAAAAAATTAACAATTACTTGTCTTAGAGGATTTATCAATATTTATATTGAATTAGACTATTATGCAACCCTTAATTTGATTATAGGTGAATGCATTTCAAGTTATCTTTGTTATAACTTAGTGGAATTTCCTTGTTTAAGATATGCAATACTCTTTTGTCATATCTTCCATTAGATAAACCAAGTGATAAATATTCTAACCAAACATATATTTTCACGTAGTATAATACATTGTGTTTTTATTTTCAGTTGATTTTTTTATCATTTTTGGTTATTAGGTTATTTAGCTGGCCTAATTTTTTTTTTGTAAAGGTTAATGATTTTGAGCTTTTGCTCGTTTTTTTTTTAAACTAACAAACAATTGTATAAATTTTTTTTATAGAATAAATAAATAAGTTATAATTAAGATATATAATATTAAAAAGTATATATTAAAAAAAGATATATAGCATAAATTAAGATACAAGTTGTTATTGGTTAGTTTTATAATTAGTATATATATATATATATAAATTAAGTAATCTAATGGTTCTTGTAGTATTGGATTGAACTTTATTAATTTTAAAAATATAGTAATTTGATTTAAGTAATTAAAATTATGACAATTAAAATTATTATTTAATAAATTATAAAGATAAAAAACATGACTAAATCTATAATTTATATATTCAAAAATATTTATTTATTATAAATTTAATTATATAAAGTAAATATTTATTTATATATGGTAAAAACTAAAATAATAATTTTATTCCAAGTTTTAATAAATTTTTCTTGTCGTTATAAATATTTGATCTTTGATTTAAAATCAAATTAAATATTTAATTTATTAAAAATATAATAAAGTAATATTAATTTATATAATTAAATAATTATATATATAAAATATTTAGCCTTATATTTGGGTGCGACTTTTGATTGTTAACATGTTAGTTCCAAACCCATAAAAGGGAGCCGAAAACTTACTTGGCCGCATAAAACCAGTGACGTTACTCTCCCTCAGTCCCAAACCTGATACAGTGTGTAGGCTGTTCCCTCCTCGAACACCGATTTCGAAGAAGCGACGCATATATGCCACAAGCACGAGGTTAATCAATTTGTTCCAATTGCATTCCATCAAATCAAAACTATATGTTTATTTATCCTAATGCTCAATCAATTTTCAATAATTGTTGGTAATGCACTAATGGTGGTTTTTGCGACAGAGCTACCGGGGTTTTATTACGACCCTGAGAAGAACAGGTATTTCCCCATCAAAGGCCCCATTCCTGGTTCTTCGTCTAAGCCTAAGACGACTCTTAAGTCGCCCCAAACCCCTTCCAATCAGGTATATATAATATTTGTAAAAGTAAAACCTTAATGTAGGTCTATTTAGGTTTACGCTTATACATGATTCCTTGAATTGAACTTAAAACTTACTGATTTTAGTTACAGGAAAGTGGTGGGAGTTGTTGTAGGAAGCTTAGAAACAGAACGCCTAAGCTGCTTCAGGCTAGGGAGTTGGATGGTCACCGTGTCATTGCCTCTCACCATTGCAAGGGTAACTTCACTGAAGAATTCCGGAAAATACAAGCGTCTAAACCTGCCGTACGAATTGCTTTCGTTTCTTTTTCCATGTTGTTTCGAGTTTTCAATCTAATCTAAAGTTGAATTTGCAGGTCTGGAAATACCGGGGAACTGAGAAGATAGGTATCAGTGCTTTGGAGCACTTGCGTGTCAATGTGCAGACGTTGGAGGGGCAATCTGAAACTGATGTTTTGTTGACGGGCAGCATAAATGGCTCGCTGAGGTAACTTGTGTCTTTGTGTGTGCATGTGTTTTCTGTTGTTGTGCTTGCTTGCATTCTGTAATGTAATAGAGGGTGTTTGGGAGAATCTCTAACATCTGTGATTGAATTGAGTCTTTTATGAATTGTGAAATGGATGTGAACATGTCTTAAAGTTGTTTCTAGCTATTTTATATAAGTTAAATTAAGCGTGTCCATCTTTGTATTATTTTATGATCTCATCAAAATGTTTAGAAATTGTTTTGCTAACCATTGCCCTTATTTCAAAGTGTAAAGTTTTTATTGGGAAGTGTAACATTTAATCTTGAGAAATGCAAGTGAGACTTTTTCTTTTTGAACTTCTCTCTACTATTGGCTGAAATTTATTGAAAATCACAAATTTTGGTATGACCCATTAATAATTCAAGAGAGAGACTCATTAAATGAAAGTGAATCCCACCAAAATTTGTGATTTCTAATAAATTTCAACCATTAGTAAAGAGTCTCAAAAAGAGTGTCTGAGAGAGTCTTGCTAGCATTTCTCTTTAATCTTGTTAACTAAGAGTAATGTTAGCAACATACTCTTTTAGACATTATTATTGGTTAAAATTTATTGGAAAACATAATTTTTTGTGGGTACTAACTACTTCTTTAATGAGTATCACTTATGATTTTGTAGTTTTCAATAAATTTTAACCAATAGTAGAGAATGTGTTGCTAGCACTCCTCCCCTAAATAATACATACAAATGATATTGAAAATTCAAAAAAGGTTGGTCTTTTGCGCCTGCTTCAAGACAAGATGACTAATCAACCAACCTTGGGATAAACGACTACTTCTACTTAAAATTGAATTCATTTTTTCACTTAATTCTTATACATAGAAAATGAGAATCGATATTTTTACTGCAATTTAAAATCATCATACTTTCTATTAACAATAAGTAATATAGTATTCATAAATGATATATGATGCACAAATACAATACATATACAATATGACAATACGAATTATTCTAAAAATATGTTGGATACAATATATGTAAGATACATATCTAGATATGCATAAAAATTCATAAAACATAATAAATATATAATTGTAATTTTGCAATCCAAATTAAGAACATATTTCTTGGACATTACCACCACCACCAACACCAACAACAAAACCTTATCCCACTAGGTGAGGTTGATTACATGAATCACACGACGCTATTCAACTCGATTAAAAACCAAAGCTTTAGGAATATTATTTACCATGAGATCTCCTTTAATGGCTTTCTTCAAATTCCTTCTTGGTCTCCCTCTCCTCCTTTCATAGGATTGAAAATCATGCAATCACACTTCTCACCAGTGCCTCGTGTGACCTTTGTATGTGGCCAAACTACCTCAATTGATTTTCTATCATCTTTTGCTCAATTGGTGCTACATCAATCTTTTCTTGTATATAATCATTCCTATCATGTTCTTTCTTGTGTGGCCACACATCTCTCTTAACATTCTCATTTATACTACTACCACCCTTATCTTATGTTATCTCTTAAAAGCTCAACATTCACTACCATATAGTAGTACGATAAAACTTGCCTTTGAATTTGGTAGGTACTTTGTGATTACAAATCTTCCCGAATGTCTTTCTCCATTTTAGCCATCCCGTGGAATGACATCTCCCATTTTTACTTCCAAGTCATATTCCTCTTGTCTCTTTTAAGATTGCAATGCATATATTTTGTCTTACTCTGACTTGAGCAAAAACCCCATTTCCAAAGTCTGTCTCCAAAATTCAAGTTTAAAGTTAACTATTTCTCTTAATTTCTCAATCAAAACTATATCATCCGCAAAAAGTATGCAATTATGGATAATGTTCTGTATTTCCCTGGTAAGCACATCCAAGACTACATTAAACAAATAAGAACTTAATGTTGAACCTTGATGTAATCTTATCCAGTTATCCCTAGCAGAAAGTTCTTACTCTCGCCTCTTGGAGTTCTGACACTAGTAGTTACCCCTTCATACATGTCTTGTATAGCTTGGATATAAGCCACGCAAGCACCTTTCTTTTTCAAAGTCTTCCACAACACTTCTCTTGACAGTTAATCATAAGCCTTTTCCAAATCAATAAAAACCATATGTAAGTCTCCTTTTAGTCCAGTACCTTTCCATCAATCTCCTTTAAGATAGGTGACTTCTGTTGTAGACCTTCTAATATAAAATCAAATTGATTCTCTGCAATCCTCATTTCTTCTCTTAATCCGTGCTTAATCACCTTTTCCCATAATTTGATGGTGTGACTCATAAGTTTTATACTTTTGTAGTTAGCACTTAGCAGTAACACAATTCTGAATTTCTCATTTGTTCTTAAATATAGGAACCTAAGTGCTCTTCCTCCACTCATTTGGCATTTTCTCAAATCTCAAAATCTTGTGCCAAGTATCAATCTCATTCCTTTCTTGAGATTATCCATAAAGAAGACAATTTTCATTTTTTGGTCCATCAAGGGACAGTGTTTTTATGTTTCCATATTTTACATGTTTTCTATGTCTCATTCTCATATGTAGCTATATTAATTTTTTTTATAACTTATAAAGCTTTGAAACTCACAGATAAAGTATGTTAGAGTATTGGTATCAGATATGGATACATGAAGCAAATGAAAATATCGATGCTTCATTCATTGCTTCATATTCCTTATTGTGATTTCTAATAAAATCCTTCAATTTATTAATTTCTTAAGCATTGCTCTTAGGGCAATGGATAGCAAAACAAAAAATTATAAGCTCATCCAAATAGACCAAAGAGGAGTACTAGTAACACACTATTTAATGCACTCTTAATAGCATACACTCATCCATTGGTAAAAATGTATTGAGAATAACAAAATTTTGAATCAACCTCATTCATTAGGGAGTGAGAACCACTTTATTTCAGGAGTCCTAATAAATATCAACTAATAGTAGAGAGTATTTGCAAAAGTGTGTTGCTAGCATTTTTCATGTACTAAAATGTTTGTGCTTATTAAGTCAGATAAGTTCTTCCAAGTAAAAAGTTTAAACAGAAAGCATAAATTAAGTCTAATTAGATCAATCAGTGCAAAGCTAGACTCAATAAAGAATAAAAGATGCCGAGTTATAATCATAGAGAAAGAGGAATTTGATATCCTCTTTCATTGGATATAAAAGATTAGGATACATATAAGTAGCAGGAAGTCCTTCAGGGTTTTAAATAGTGCTGATATAGCGGTGTAGCGGTGTAGCGGTGCAGCCCTTGCCCACTACAGGTGCTGCTGTAGTGTAGTGCATCTAGCTGGTTGAATAGTGGCACTGTGTTGATTCCAAAAAGCCCTTTGAATAGAGACATCAGAGTTTTTTTTGGGATTTCAATTTTCAAAATAAAATCTACAGCTAAAATAGTAATGAAAATGATAATTAAGCTGACTTGGATTTAGAAGATGATAATTGATGATTCCTATTTTCCTATTTGGGAAACTTGTATGTGACTTTTGTTGGCATTTAATTGTATGTTTTGTTTAAGACAATTGTAACCTTTTATCGTTAATTAAGAATGTCATTAATTTTGAGTAATTTGTATCATTTTTTAGAATTTATTATATAGTAATATAGTATGCATTATATAGACTATATAAAAAATTTCAAAATAGCGGCTATCCCTCTATAGTGTTTTTGGGGCCGGTCACAATGTGCCACTATCCAGGATTTAAAACACTGCTACCTTTCTAATCATATGACTAACTTCAGTATGTTTGTCTTAATCAATTGGTGTAAATCTTTTCATCTTGATATTAAATTATTCAATTTGTTTTTCCATTTTCCTTTAATCTTTGTTTTGCAACATTGTCCTAGTACAATAATTGACAATTGATATCAGTTTACCTCAATATTTTATCTGTACTTTGATGATCCTGCAAACTGACTGGATCACACTGGTTGCACTTGAACCTAACAGATGTTGATTCTTTGTTTGATTCTTGTTAACATTGATGCATAATGTTGATTACTATTTACTAGTTGTTGTTTGTAAAGTTTGGTATTTGCAGTTTTTCTGAAGTTGGAAGAGTTGGGCAAACTTTTATTGGGGGGACAAAATGGATGGCAGATTGTGTGAAGAATTATGTTAAAGGGAAAACAGTTGACCATAATGAGGTGCTTGGGCCGGTTTTCAGACCTAATCGAGCAGCACTGCTTATGCCCTCCAGAATATCTTGTATAAGATTGGGTCCAAAGTGCTCTTCTCATGCTGTGAATGATGGTCCTATTGTTGGACATGCATTGTATCCTTTTGACTTATTTTCGTAATTTTTTGTTATTTCTCTGTAAGCACTATATAGTCATGTAAATATATATGGTCAAAATTAAAACATTTAGTCATATGACCTTCATGTAACTTCTAATCTTGATCATCCATGTGACATTGGATTACCAATATTAGCTATATGATATAGTTAATATTTGATTTGTTGAATCCTCTCTATCATCAATATTGGAAAAATATATTCCATTTATTTAGGATAAAATTGATCTTGAAGTGAAAGATCTTAACATGAAAATAGATTTAATACTTTGGGATCAGAGACATCAGGTGGATCACTTTATACTCTTGGGCTTGTTGAACCATTAGATCTTGGACCAGGTATACTGAACACATGGAGCAGACTAGAGGAAATTGCTTCTTTCAGGTGTACCCTTTGGACAGCAGAATATGATTATAATAGAAATCGGGCTGTAATTGGCAAGTTACATATTGCTCTCCTCTCTCTCTTTCTCACACACACATACACCCAGCACACATGCTAAGATGCACATGCTTATGCTAAATAATGTTAAATTTTGATACAGCCACATGACATATTATGGGAATTTGTACTTAACTGTTAGTGTTAATTCACGACCTTGCTGATTTGTTATGTTTCACATACCCTCATTAGTACTTCCCTATATAGATTCCAACCCAGTTGAGTTTTGATTATTACCAATCACTATAGGTTGTAAGGGATAAATAATCTTGGGCCATAACATGCCCCCAGACATTTGTCAACAGTTTAGCAATTCTGGATTGTTGAGATACTATGTTTGCTTTTGTTCGCTGCACGGATTTATTATATTTTGGTATTTTTCACCCTATTCTTGTAGAAAATACTATTCCTATTCCGATATGTCTCTTCACTGTACCAATATTTATCACTGTTTGCTTCTGTCTCTTGTTTGCATTTTGCTTCTATGTTTATCCAATTAATTAAGATAATGAAACATGTGCCATGGGAAATGGTTTATTAAGTGTTGGTAGTTCATGAACATAACGTATGTGATATATACCCTTTTCCATAAGAAATATCTGAACAAACTTTTAGACATTACAATTTTACCCGCTTGTAATTTTGTATCTAATCTTTTGCAAGATATTTATTTGTGTTCTTTATCTTTATTAGGTACAAATATGGGATACTGAACAAACTTTTAGACATTACAATTTGCCCCCCTTGTAATTTTGTATCTAACCTTTTGCAAGATATTTATTTATGTTCTTTATCTTTATTAGGTACAAATATGGGAGGTGCTTCAGTGGATCTGGAAACTGGGATGACGTCATGGTTCTTACATTGTAAAAGTGACGTTTTTGCACAACAGGTTGTTAATTCGGTAAGTTATCCCTTTTTATTTAAAAAATGGTAATTTATTCCTAATAATGTACTGCCCAGGACATTTTCTTTCAATAAAAAAATCATTAAGTTGAAGAAAAGCAGAAATTTTTTCTTCACGAATGAAAATGTTTTTGTTAATTTAATTATCAAATTCATAAATATGAACAGAAAATTTGCCTAGTTTAAATAACTGCTGGCATTTGTATGACGAGGAGTTCTAGCAATATACTCTCTAACACACTTCTTCTAGCACATGCATTACTATTGGTTAAAATTTATTAAAAATTACAAAAGCAGGGGAGACTCATTAAATAAGTGACCCACAACATTGTGATTTTTCAATAAATTTCAACTAATAGTAGAGTGGGTTGGAGAATAGAGTGTGTTGCTAACATTTCTCTTTGTACTATTCCATATCATATCATCAATCACTTGCACTATTCTTATTAGATACACTTGAAACAAAAGCAGAGTTATTTAATTGTTGATTGCTCATTTTGGAAAAGACATTATAATAAGGCTCAAAGGAAAAAACTGTGCTTGATGTTAGAAAAAAAGGAATCTACTGTTAGCAATTAGATACTGCGTTTACATAAAAGGTAATGTCCCACAATAACTTTCTATTCAAAGATTTACAGAGAGTATGGATGCCACTTGTTTTTGTATTTTTATTTTTGTCTTATCTCTAGGTCAGGAATATGGAGACTAGCATTTGTTTCTAGGGGCACCAGGTTAAATGAGATTTGTTTTAAGAGAAGCAGTCAATTTTCTTTAGCTGGCAAAAATTACACATTATGCTTCATCCTGTAGCCTTTTTACAGTGTCTCTAATGGTCACCCATTAGTTAGAAGGGTATATGTTAGGCAAAATAGAAAGGGAAGTGAGAGGCAAGAGAATCACTTGTTATTCTGTTGTGGGAATAATGATTGTAACAGCTGTCAGTTAGTTGGAATAAGTTGAGTTAGAAAGGAAAGGAATAAGATAGATTTTGGGTGAGGTATTGGCCAAGTAGAGAGTGAAAAGTTAAATCCGCGGTTGTATGGACCCTTTCCAATATTGCAAAGGGTGGGGCAAGTTGCTTACAAGCTCCAATTACTAGATCATAGCTGTATTCATCCATTCTTCCATGTCTCACTGTTGAAGGCCGCCATATCCCCTACTGCACAACCACAACAACTTCCTCCTATGCTGATGGAGGAGTTAATATTGGAGAGCAGCTTCACGTAGACTTGGTTGGCAATCAACTAGTGCTCATCAAATGGAAGGATTTGCTATCCTTTGAGAATTTGTGGGAGACCATGGACTCCATCCAGAGATCTTTTCCCTCTTTCTCCCTTGAGGACAAGGTGGCTCATTTTTATTTTTATTTATTTATTTTTTTTGGGGGTTGGGGGAGTATTGATAGTTGCCCGGGTATACATTAGGCAAAATAGAAAGAGTAGTATGAGTCAAGAGAATCAATTGTAATTCTGTTGTGGGAATAATGATTGTAACAGCTGGGAGTTAGTTGGAATAAGGCTAGTTACACTTGGCAGGGGGAGAATAAATAGGAGAAAGACAAGGAATAAGATAGCTTTTCAGTAAGGTATTGGCAGAATGGATAGTGGGCCTCTTGAAGAGCCTAAGTGAAGATCTTGTATTCAGTCTTGTATTTTTGTTCAGTTACCATGTGAATCAGAGTTGCACCATTCGTTCTGTGAATAATATTCAATTGCCTTTTATCTTTGGTACCAGTTTAACAGTCTCTGTTAGCTTCCATTCTTTCTCTCTCGTCCATGGACCAAACCATTATTTTCTCTCTCTAACATTTTTCATCAGATTGGAGCAGTTTTTTTATTTAGTTTCTGCAATTATGGTAGCCAAAGGGAGGGAATTCCTTACTTTAAGCTTCATTATTGTATTATGGCAGGGCATCGATGCTTGTATATTTCATAATACTTCTTTGTCCTTAGAGATGGGATCTATTCATGGATTCTATTTGGTGCAAAACTCTGCTTTTGCTGAGGAACTTGGGAGTTCTATTACATGGATGATCTTATTTATTTGTTTGTGTTCTTTTCTAATTTCTTTGTTCAGGAAAATATCTTATCCCCAGTTTACTTTTTATTCCTTCTTTCCTGTCTTTAATAAAATTTCTTCTTTTATGCTAAATGAAATATTATAGTTGTTGATTTCTGTCATCTTTTATGTTTTCATTTTTTCCTACAAAACCACCATGACATATCCTTTGTCCATATTATGAGGTTATCATTCTCAATATATTTTCTTATTTTTGTTGCAGGGAAATGTGATTTTATGTGGGCTCAGAAATGGCGCAATTGTCACTGTAGATTTTCGCGAGAAAAGAGAAAGGCTTTCTGGTAGACTTATTACCCATCGGATACCTTACACATCTTCAGATAAGAAAGTTGGAGGTTCTAATAAAGAATGGTTCAAGGTATTTTCTTCGTTTTGGAAATTAGAATTGAGGAGAGGCTAGAGAGACAGAAGATTTCAAGAAACAAGCAAAATATAGCATAATAAAATATTGTAGAGAGATTCAGAATATATAAACCAATGTAAACCTTGATTTTAAATTATAGGGGAAAACTGTTAGAAAATCTATTGAAGAGAAAAAGGTGAAAACTAAGATTTCCCTGTGTGCCAAATGATGTCTGCTTGCTAATACTTTCAAAGCTTATTTTCAAATTTGAATATTGACATAACAGACGATTAAGATTTTATAAGTGTGCTTAAACTATGCTTCTCACTATATTGGTGATTGACAATATAATCACATAAACTGTATTTAATATTTAATTTTAGAGCACTTGTTTAGTAATGCATACTAGTTGCAAAAATATAAAATTAGGTCATTTTTTCAGATTCAAACAGGATTTTATCTTAAAAATTTGAATTCATCTGTTTGGAAACAGAATGGGAATGGTAAAACTGAAGTAATATTGGTACTGAATTAAAACAACATCAAAAGTATATACCTCTGTTACAAGATGAAAAATAGAAAACAAACAAATAACAATCCTTTTTTGAGGAAGAATCAGCTTCTTCATTGATACCAATTGTTAGAAGCCAGAATAGGAATGGTCAAACTAAAGTAATATTGATACTGAATTCAAACGGTATAGGTATAAACTTCTGTTACAAGTTGAACAGTAGAAATCAAACAAATAACAAGTCTTTTCTGAGGAAGAACCAGCTTCTTCACTCAGCCCCACCAAATATCCCTTCTAACAAATTCCTTGATAACCTGTCAATCCTGGCCTTCCCGCTATATATAATTGTTTTCATTTCCCTCTCCATTCATCACTTGCCACCTGTCCTTTTCTGTTATACCACTTCTAACTCATTCCTCTCCCTCCAATTCCCATCGTACCCTTACCATTTCTTTATTTGTTAGCTACCAGTAAGCCCAACTATGAGTGGAGTAGTAGTTTCACCCAATTTTTACATTATGTCACTGTAGCTTAAGTTTTTGTATTTGTATCTTTTAGGTTTACAAATAATTGTAATTGGCTCTTTACTATTAGTAGTTGAGGAATTTATTTAAATTTACTGTCTTGACTAACAAGGACATGTTGCATGTGGCAATGACTTCATTAATCTAAAATAAACATTTTGTCCTTAGCAATTGTTTGGCTGCAGTGATTAAAATATGGTAGACGATAAAACTCTTGTTAAGTTTTGAGTTATACTTGATTTACTGAGACTGAGCTTAATTTCTTTGAACTTTAAAATAAGCTTTGAGGATCAACTAACCATTTTTTTTTTCTTTAATCTTGAAAAAAATAGTTTTAAACTAATTGATAAACCTTTCATCATTGTAATTCATTCAATTTGGATAATAGTTTAGTCAAATCTAGTCTTAATTCAATTGTTTCATTTCAATAAAATGACATTTGTCATCAGTTGGTAAGTTTTTTACTTTCTATTATGCACTTTACAATGATACTGGTCTCACATATGACTATAGGTGGAAAGGATAATCTTTTACGAGCAATTTTATTGGAAGAATAAGAAAAGCTGATTAAAATTAACCTTCTAAGCTAAAGATCAACTTAATTGTTAGGAAAAACTACATTTACCAAATGCTTAACTGATAAATGTGGGTATGTCACATGCCACATGTATTTTCATTTATCAAACTAATAAAATTTTAGCAAACAAACCTTCATATTAGTCTCTAAAATTAGTAATTGGTCATTATAGTCCAAAAAATTACAAAAAAAAAATTAGTCTTTGAAATTGGCAATTGTTGGTCATTTCAATTCTTGACATTAGGCCTCGTCAATTTGATTCTTTGACTTTGTTGTGCTTAAGTTAATTTGGTTTCTCACATCATGACCAAATTGATTGATGGCTGTCTAATTTAAGGACTAAATTGACTATGGTTGTCAAGTTCAAGATTAAATGAACTGATTTGAAATATTTGAGAGACTAAATTGATTGGTGGTGTGATTTAACCATGGGTTTGAATGGCTCTAGTCCTGTCACAGTGCTGGAACCAAACCCAAAAAGGCCCAAGACTTGTCTGGTATATTCTAGAAAGAGGAAGAGTGAGACCATGGATAAAATTAACCATTGAACTGGCAGGGTGGTCAGTTTGTTATGTGAGTGATGGTGTGAAGATTTGAACTGAGGGGAGGCTATTCTGTTAGGCCTGATTGGATTTATGGTGGTTGGCTAGGTAGTGTGGGCCAGGGTGAGAATTGTATTTTCGAGGACAAGAGTTGATTGCTTGATGAGCCTTAGGCTCCTTCTTTATGGTGGTGCTTGCATCCAGAATATTTTTCTGGTGTTCTATCATGGTGTCAATTTCAAGGACTAATTAATTGATGGTTGTGATAGTCGATGACTATTTTATTTTGGTAATATTGGTTGATGGTACCAATTTTAAGGCTTAAATTGATGGTTTACTCAAATTTTAGTAATTCTATTGACAACCTTTAAAGTGAGTGCTAGGCCATAAGTCATATTTACAAAAAGGAAGAGAAAAATAACTGAATGGCTAGGTGGCAGAGTGGGGGGTTATACGAAGAATCATACAGTGGAGCTCAATGGGGAGGAGAAAAGTGAGTATATATAGAGAGAGGGTAACTAAATGGGTGAGATTGGATGAACTGTATATAGAGAGAGGGTAGCCAAATTGGGTGGTGATTTTGAGTAGAGGTTGATTCTTCTCATCATCTGGGTGTTCATTTTCTTTTTGTTTACTTAGTTGTTACTCTGTATTTGCAAGGAGATTATCTCCATCCATAATCATTGTTATCTGTTTCTCTGTAGGATTTCTCTTATTCCACTGTATAGAGGAAATTTTCTTTGAGCATAGATAAATATCAATTCAAATTCAGCTATTTCTCTTATTTGATACCTTGGTTCCTATCAGTGAGGAATAATCAATTAAGTAGTCTATAAGGCTAAGTTAAAATTTGGGTGAGATTGGATGAACTGTATCTTTGTAAACAAGTTCTTCAAACATTGAATAACTTTTACTTGTTTTAATAGTTTTTTCATTTACTTATTTTAAAAATTTAACTTTGTTCATTATGCTTTAGTAGTTTCTTCTGTTATTTTTGTGAATCTGTTTGGGCCTCTAATTTGGTGGAACACATTATTTATTGCGCTATGTTTGCAATTTGTTCTCCAATGTCTGATGATTCATTTTATGATTATCGATATACTATTAGCTTTTTTCTATTGTTGATATGCTTATGCTTCATCCTTATTGCAGCTCAAAGGAGACATATATCCTTCTCATACCATTAGGATGCCTTCATCTATATCCTGGTTAGTCATCATTTTCCCTGCCAGTTGTCTACTTGACTTACATATCTTCATTTGAATATTATTGATTGACTGTCTTTTCTGTAATATATTTTGTGGGTTTGACACTAGTTTGGTGTCCCTTCAGTTTGATGAGCAGTACTTCTTGGCAAGCTCAATGGATGGATCGGTTAGTATACTCTTCAGGAAAATTGTTACCTATATCATTTATGTCTGCCCTTACATGGCACCGAATGCTGAAAGTTTGCAGCAGCATCTCATGATTAGGCAGTTGCATGAATTTATTCCATATATATAAATGAAGAAAAATTATTTGTATTTAATGTGTACACAAACTAAGTGTAATTGGTCCTGTTTAATTGAATTTCTTTTTTCAAGGGAGATTATCTTTACTTTATCCTCTAGGTAATAAAGTGATTGATATAATGACCAATGAAGGCAATATAATAATATATGTTAGCAGAACTTACAAAAAATCGAAGGAAACTGTACTCAAATTGTCTTGGTAGCTACCGTTTCTTGCAGACTGCATATCATGAGAGAAATTACTTCTTAATGATCTGTTCTTTTCCTTATCAGATGAAGCTCTATGATCAACGTCTACTCCAGAGGGGTGCTGTTCAATCTTATGAAGGGCATGTGAATTCTCATACTCGTATACAGATTGGTGTTGATCCAGCTGAGAGATTTGTTATGTCAGGTGGGTGTTGTTTCAGACTTTCAGTGATGTTATTTATTTAGCATTCTAGAGTCTGAAATTCTGTCTTTGTCAATCTCAGGTGGAGAGGATTGCAAGCTACGGTTATGGAGTATCAAGTCTGGTGAACTGCTTTTTGAGGACAAGTTCTCTGATTCAATTCTCTCCACTGTGTGTTATAAAAGATGTCGAACCAGTGAGCATGATATAATTTCGACCTTTCTGCTTCAGTTTTATGAACTCTCCTATATTTTGGTTGTCAGCTGGTTGCTAATTTTAAAGTATATATTATTTGGCCGTATAGGTTTTAAAGCAGAGGAGGGAAGCCAATGCAAGCATGACTCTTCTATGGGTGCATGGCTTGGATCACCCGAAGGACTGTTTTATATGCACTGGTTATGAGTGTGAAAGGTCCTGCAGCTATAGAACCTCAAGCTTGAGCTATCCTTTGCTCACGTGACCAAGTATGGATATCCTCAAAAGCACATGTCTGATGAACTAGATGCACACAATACCTGATATAAATTTTATGGGGTTGGTCTTGGTCTTTTTTGGACTATCAGGTTGGTGTTAGTCTTAGTCTTAGTGAGGTAATCAGATAGCTTGTAGATATATATTCATAGCAAAATTCCTGTTAAAGGCTTTTTTTTTTGGGATTAAAGCTGATACTAGCAGTAGCACATAGCAGAGATGACCAATACTTATAGAATTAGCGCTGTTTAGTATTTACACAATGAAAGGTAAACTCGAAAAGAAAAAAACGCGTTGTGCTGGCAATGGCTTTCTTTCGCCATTAGTTTCTATGTTGACGTTGTGTCTCTACTTTGAGACCCATCATATGCTGGCCAGCCATGGTTGTACCAGTGACCATCGTGGTACTGTTAATTGGCTCTGATCGTTAGCAGGGGTTATTTAGAAAAAGCTTTGAATTTATATTTTTTCTAAAATTGAAAACATTTGGGTTGAACAATAAAGGTGGTAGTTGTGTATTACCAGATGAAACGTGGCGGATAGGAATAAGTTCTGCAAATTTTATTTAAATAAAATGTAATAATGTTATTTGTTTTAAATATAAATTAATAATGAGTGAAAATTATTATAAAAAGTTTCTTAAAAATGGGAAACAGCGTGTAGAAGAAGGTAATGTCTCTACATTTTCTCTTTCTTTTCAGGGTTGACATATGAGTTCTGTTTTACTTTAATTTTTTGGAAAAGTAGAATAGTTATGGTGGTGTTTGTATAGTTATTATAGACATATGGTTGCTACCTTATAATAAAGTCTAAATATAGTAGAAAACATCTTTAACATGTTTTTGTTTTTTCTTCCTTTCAAAAATCAAGTTTTTAGAACAGTTTTTGAGAAAAAAAAGTCAAACACGTTTTTGTTTTTATTTTTATTTTTAAATTGTAATGAAACAAAAACCTCAATTTTTCTTAAATAAGATTTTGAATTTCAATTTTATGAATGGAAGAAATGAGCGTCATAAAAGCTGTCTCCTTTATATATTTCAGTTGGCTCAACTTTGACTCAGGTGGAGTTTAAAATAGTTTTAGAAATCGGCTGAAAACTGCTTTGTTGCCAACTATAATCCTAGCATTGCATGGTTAAATCAAGTAAATTTTATATTACTTTAAGTTCAACGTTGAAACCACATTAGCAGTTCATTAATATAAGTGTAACTCAAATTAGTCACGAGATTTCGTATCGGGTTGTCTTTTGATTTTGAACATGAATTTGGTCCTTCAGTGTTTAAGTTATATATTAATTTTTAAAATATACTTTGAACATCAATTTAGTCTATAAATTAATTGTTTTAATTATACTTTGAACACCTGATCCATAAATTAATTATTTTATACTACTAAAGAGTATATTGACATTATTATTATTATATTAATACATTTAAGAATAATTTATTAAGGAATAAATTCTTAGAATTTAGGTATAAGTTTAATTTAATTTCAAAAGTTAATTGATGAGGTGATGATAGTCTCATACTTATGTATACATACTATTTTAATTATATTATTAGTTAATGTGGAAATTTTTAATGCACTCCCTCAAATTGAGAATTAGACATTTGCATGTATTCTATTAGCTATCCGATAAGGGTATCCTATTAGACTTTACAACAACCACTAAAATAGATTTTGATATCATATTAAAATTTGGATTTAAGCTTAATTCAATTTCAAAGTTAGCTCATGAGATGAGGATTGTCTCCTACTTATATATATTATTTTGGTCATATCACTAGTCAATATGAGAAGCCTTTACCATACAGATGACCAAGTTGTGTCTCACCATGATTTTGACCAATAAGTCTCACCATGATTTTGATCAATAAGTCTATGTTGAATTGCATTTCTGGTCTTAATTGAATTAAACTCACATGGAGTCTGGTGATTCAACACAATATTCATAGGTTAAAGTAGGGATGGAAAAATAATTCAATTATCCACCATCCACCCACAAGTAAATTTATCCTCTCATCCATTACAACAACAAAAAAATAAAATAAAATAAAATAGATGAGATCCAATCCATACATTTGATTTCATGGATGGTTAGTGATTTATCTACTATTTTTCAAAACCCATTAGATTACATTAAATAAAAATTAAATATATTGGATAAAAACAAAATAAAAATGCAAGACAAGATTAAGTTAAAGATGTTCCGGTCGATGTCGAATTAAAAATAATCCAGTTGAGATCAAACAAAAGATGCTTTAACTAAGATTGAGCAAAAAAATGTTTTGACTAAGATCGAACAAAATATGCTTTAACTAAAATCGAGTCAAAGATATTTCGATCGAGGTTGAGTTGAAAATGTCTTGTTTGAGGTTGAGCCAAGTATGCTTCGACCAAGTCCGACAAAAAAATGTTCCAAACAATGTTGAGCCACATATCTTGGCCAAGGTCATGTTAAAGATGTTTTAGTTGAAAGCCAAATCGAAGATGTTTTGATCAAAGATGAGATAAAAACACCCTAGCTGAAGATGTTCTGGCTAAGGCTAAGTCCAAGATGCCGGCCAAGGCCAAACCAAAAATGTGTTGGATGATGTCAAGCCAATAATGTTTTGGATGATGTCAAACCAATAATATTGGCTAAGACCAAGTTAAAGATGCTTTGGTCATAGGTTGAGGTAAAAATATTCTGTATGGTGTCAGGTTGCATATGTTGGTCAAGATCGAGTCGAAGATGCTCTAGTTGAAGTTAGAGCCAAAGATCTTGATCGGGCCAAGCCAAGAATGTTTTAAACGATGTTGAACCAAAGATTCCTTGATTAAGGTTGAGCCAAAGATGCTGGTTAAGGCCAAGTAAAAAATGTTTTAGACTTTGCCGATCCAAAAGTGTTGATTGGGGCCTAACTAAAAATGTTTCGGCCGAGGCAAAACCGAAGATGCTTTGACTAAAGGTTGAGCTGCAGATGTTTTGCTCAATGTCGAGTCGAAGATGCTTTAATTGAAATGCCAAGACTAAGTTGAAAATGCTTTATCCAAAGGTTGAGTCAAAGATGCTGGTCAAGGTTGAGTATAAGATGCTTTTATAGAGGTTGAGTAAAAAATGTTCTAAGTGAAGTGTGAAGCTGAAGATGCTTTGGTTGAGACTGAGTCAATGATGAGCTCAAGATGCTCTGACCAAAACTGAGACCAAGTCAAAGATACTTTAGTTGATGTCAAGTTGAAAATGTTTTAACTAAGACCGAGTTAAAGAAATTCTAGTTGAGATAAAGTTAAAATTATTTTAGATGAAATTGAGTTGAAAAAATATTTAAATTTTTTTAAAATAGTCATAATTTTTTTTTAAAAAAAATTATTGATGGATTAGATATCTATCTATCAATAATAAAAATGTTAATGGATGAATACTTTTAAATGGACTATGAATAGTTTGAATTTTATTTATAAAATTTTAGTTTATATAAATATATTATTGAATTATTTTTAATCTACCTATTATTATATTCTAAATAAAAACTTATCAGTCCATCTATTTATCCTCTCAAATTAAAGCTTGCGGTTCTGTATGTATAAAAAAAAAAAAAAAAAAAAAAAAAGCTTGCGGTTCTGTGATCAAGTGTTTTTGTGGGCTTCTGTGCAGAATATCTCTCAACCTTTACTCGTCCTCAGGTTCGATTACGGGTGGAGCTTAGCTGGCTGGTTTTCATCTGTACACGATGTCAAATTCATTTGAACAATTGTGCTATGTATCTCTTCTTTTGTCATGCTGTTGGTCAGTTTTGTTCCTTTTGGATTCAACCAATTAAGTTATCTGTGTAGGAGTGGGTCTATGCTGCTGTGATGGATGCAGCTTTGCATGTACCAAACTTTTTGTGGGGCTTGATATAGGCACGTCTTGTACTTCATCTCAACTCCTAATTTCTTCTTTAATGATAATTTTTGCTTATGCAAAAAAGAATGAATGGGTGAAGTTTCAGCTTTTTATATCCATTCAATTGTGTATTTCTTAATTTTTTCTACAATGAATTTCAACTCCTCTAATTCTTAATAGTGATATAATTCATTAGGGTTTACTTAGTAGTAAAAGTTTGAATAATTTGTATAAATATCTAATTTAAATCTCATTGCTACTATTGTAACAAAAATATAAAATTCAACAATAGTATTTCAACTCGGTAAATTAGGATCAGGATTACTTTTTTTAGGTGAACCGAAAGTATTTATTAGAAAAAAATCAAAAGGTAATTTTTAAATACTAAAATTTACGTAAAGAGTTGATCTCACTAATAAATTTTTTTCCATACACACAAACATGATAATCAAACATCTGTAAATATAGTTATTTGTAAACATATATGACCTCATGTTGGTATAGGATCATGATTGTACTATCTAATCAACGCCACTTGGGTCACACAACTCACCCATCCATATAGTAATAGATATTGAACTGTTACTAATATGGGCTTGATCCTATCCTTAATTAGCACAATGTTTTTTCTGTGGCATTTTCTTTTAAACTCCCTTTTTCTCTTCAGACCCCCCTTTTGCATTTTTGTAAATTTTTTTAGTAAAAATACCCTTAAAACCTATAATTTCATAAGAAATTTTGAGAATTTTTGGATGTTCCAAAATTTAATTATAGAAATGTATTCTCACAATGCTTTTAGAGTTTTTTTTTTTAACCAGCATAATTAAGACTTTTGACTTTAGAATGGAAATTCAACATATCTCCACAAGTTTTGGTTCTTTGCCTCAATTATGAGATTAATCCACAATTTTGAGTTAGTTATATTTAAGACTACATTCTTTTCTAATGATATGATTTGTGGGAATTGAACTTAGGATCTCACTCACTTGCTCAACATAGATTTTAATAAAAAATAAAAATAATTAAACTATTGAATTTTAGCATAGATTTTTTTATCCATACATGATAATGAATTGCTTTGCTACTCCACCTTTATCTCTCATGTTTTTTTTTTAATTTTCTTTTACATTTTATGACATATTTCTTTATTTTTTTAGCAAATCATGCTCACATGATCCTATATAAATACCAAAAAAAAAATTTGTTGTATTTCAAATTTATTGAAAGAGGAGCCTATAAAAACTCAAAAAAGAAGGCAACAATATAAAAGAGAGTATTATGCAGAATTTAGTTGCATTTAAAATTTGATTTTGTGTTAAAAGTTCTTCTTTAATCAAAATCTCTTAAATAACTATCATCTTTGTCTTTTTCGACTTAAAATAGTTAATTGAGTAACTATGATTATATATTGAGATTAGGTAGAGTTATATTAGCCTCTAATTTAAGGTAGTGAATGTTTAATGAAAATTTTCTAAATATTTTACAAGTTTAGTTTTTATGTGTTGTCTGTGTAAATTTTTTTTATATTTTTAATTAATCGTAAATCATTTTTAATATATAATTATTATAAAAGTTAACCAATTTACTATATATAACTGTGATTAAATAATAATATAAATTTTTTTTTACACTATAAGGGTATATATTATACTCATTTTATTGATGGTTGTTTCTAATATCTCCTAATAAGATACTTCAAATGGGGTGGAGTCTAATATTGAAAGAAGTTTGAAATTTTATGTCATAGACAAAGTTTGAGGGTAAAAAAATGTGAACTACTCTAAAAAATTATGCTATTGAGTTGATACAATGAAGTGAAGCATAAAATTTAAATAAATTTAAAGTTTGATTTCATTTAAATAAATCTTAAGGCAGTGGAATGCAACTTACTTTTTTTTTTTTTTTCTTAATATAGCTCTCAACATCAGTAGCAATCCTTAGTATCGATCTTGAGGCTTTACAAAATAAAATAAGATTTTAAATTATGTTCTAAAGTTGACAATAAGACTGTTTAAAATGTCATTTTATTTATAAATGTCTCAAAACTGACAACAAGAAGATAAAAGATAGTCGTAAGAAAATATAACAAAAATGTTATGTAATTTAAGCATTTTTCTTATAAAAAAAATTCCTCCTTTCAAATAATATAACTTAAAATTAAAAATTAATAATAAATAAAAATCACTCAAAATCTCATGCTCATCCTCGCACCTTCTATCCATTTTAATCTATTATTTTACGAGATTGACATGTTATCATGATGAAACTATTTAAAAAAAAAAACTCCAAAATTTACCCTTTTCAGAAATCAGAAACCAAAAGAAAAAGGAACTAATAAATATTCTTGAATGAAGATGAGGAATAATTAAAAAGGAAATCTAAGTAACCAAATAAAGAAAACAGTCGTGAAAAGGGAAAGCTGTCAAGGCACTTTGATTGCTTTTGTCAAAGCAGGATAAGAGTTCTTTTGATATATCTTTTTGTTTGACAAACATTCTTTTTGATATATCTTTTGATATATGCTTAGCACAAAGCCTTTGAGTTGAGTCTTTGTAACAAATTAAAGTAACTAACTAAAGCGACAAGACCCCTTGAAAACAAAAGTGAAGGCAAAATCATGTCCCAGAGCCTACCTACCCCTCTTTTAGCTCTCTTGTCTAATATGAACCTACATGATCAATGTTCATTATTTTTAGATAAAACAAAAGTTTAAATTGGATGATGGGACGGGAAGCGGTGAAAAATAATCTTCAATTTCCTCGGGTGTGCGTAACATCAATTAAATTTTAACAATGAATTTGGTAAGTTGTACCGCATCACAATGTTTGCAATGTAAATGTTTTTCATTCCATAAAATGCTAAATGATAATTTATGATGATTAACACTAAGGAATCTTGGTAGCTATATCCCAAAATTTGAAATCATGATCGAAGCGTCTACCAATAGAACTTCCAAAAATTCAATAAATTTTACATCTACCCAAGCCAAAAGCAAAGAAAAAGGACCCAATAATTAGTCCTAATGAGTTTGGCAGTTTCGTATGATAAACAAACAAGAGGGTACTATCAAGAGGTAAGAGACGGTGGATTTATACATTTAAAATTTGAGTCAGCCTGTAAATGTTATGGTTTGTTTCATTTTTAAAGGAAAGGGACAAAGGATACTATGTGAAGGTAGAGAAAATGATGAGAATATTTTGGGTACTTGGGGATGGAGGATATTGACCCTTCAAACACTGCTTTGCATGACAAATCCGTGTAACTTTTTCACGCAAAACTATGGTGAATGAGGGATGTTTC
The DNA here is from genome assembly GCA_025330945.1 of Mucuna pruriens. Lineage (NCBI taxonomy): Eukaryota > Viridiplantae > Streptophyta > Magnoliopsida > Fabales > Fabaceae > Mucuna > Mucuna pruriens. The sequence continues at coordinate 3,404,044 of JAENHJ010000040.1, read as the reverse complement.
TGCATACTTTTTTTTAACCCCAATTCCCCTTTCATTATTGTGTGGAATAAGCAACTCCTCGTCGTATACAAAAGCCCACCTTCATTGCAACTTGAATCATTATGTCCGCTTTTATTTTTTGGATGATTAGTGGCCAATAGGAGATGGAAACCCTCCCTAATCAGTATAGGGCATCTTCACTACTATTTCTTTTCCTGATTTTTTTTAGGAGCTTTAGTTACATGTCCAGAGTTCCCTTTCTTTCTATCTCTCCAATTTTGGTTTCTCTCCAATAAGACATCCTTGGAACTGAAATATAAAAGGTTGGTTGCCTTTTTAAAATAAGATGTCTAAAATAGCCTTCTTGTTTATGAGAATATTGTGTATTCTTTAGTCAAAAAGTAAAAATTAATTTTTCTGAGATTCATTCAAGGAAATGACTTGTTTTTCGTACACAGACTTGAGAATTAAATTTTAATTATAGCTTTAAGGAACAAAATTATTTGTCAACCATTTCATATCACACCATTGATGCCAGTAGAAAATTAACCTTCCTAGCTATTAAATAAATATCTATGTAAAAAAAAAATACTGATTTTGATTCCTCCAATATTCCCGTTTTCATTTTATAAGTCATTCATAAAAATTTCCTTGAATATCTTTGAGGAAGTTATAATGCTTACATGTCTCCAACAGAATTATACACAGAGTCACATTGTTTATAACTTTGCATATATGGAGCACTTAATTTGCTAATTCAGCAAGCCTAATTTAGCCTTATAAAGACTATTGATGAGACTGGACGATCTAGTGAAGATAAATTTGGTTGTAAATTGATTAAAATTTGCTAAATAATTGAGAAAATGACAGTAGACAAGATTATTTTGATGAATAAAGAGGAAAATATAACGTCCATCCATAAAAGAAGCAACCGTATATATGAACATAATGATGACTAGAAGTAGAATCTCATATACACATATCCTCATGTTTAAATGATTGGTACGTGTGGTTCAGTTTCATGACAATAATATGAACAGAACTGCACTCACATATATCAAACTGCATGTTTTGAATCCCTAGCTAGCTAGCACTCCAAATCAATTCTCAGCAAATGAACAACAAAATAATAATAATAACAATATATAACAGGGAAGAAGACAACATAAACAACCTGAAAACCACGAAGCCATGGCTAGTAATCTTAACTCTTGGGAGGGTTCTACCATGATATTGAATTAATATTTACCTGTTTGAAATGGGGTTTGGACCACTAGGGACTTCATGTTCACTAGCATTGAAGATCTTGTTTTGCCATTCCAATGGAGGACGCGGGGCTCGAGAGCTTCCTCCTTTAGGACCCTTCAAGAGATCTTGTTTTGGTGTGATTTCTGTCTTGGGGTTTTGTGTAGCCGAAGAAGCTACGACCATGGTGTTCCTCTTCTTTGCACCATCTTTTATAGTGGAGAAGCTGCGTTCTGGGACGGCCATAGCAAAGTGAAAGGCTAAGAGCAAAGAGAAGAAGAGGGTCATGCAAGTGGTAGAGGGAAATGCTGCATCACCAGCCATGCAAAACGAAGTGCCTTCTAAAAATCATCCAAGAAGCATGAGTGGCTTATTAGGTTTGCAATCAACAAATTAAAAGGGTCTAGGGTTGAGACTATGACAAGGTAAATAAGTTTTCTGGAGAGTAGGGTTTTGTTGTATTATAATGATAAAGAAGTTCAACTCAGAAAGAGAGAGAGAGTCATGAAATATGAAAAGGGGAAAGCGGAGATTGGTGAACCTCTCCTTTGACGGTGTGTTAATTGATTGTTAGGTACATGGCTTTATCAATATGTTCTGTCGTATTGAGCAAGGCGATGAAAATCAAATGAGTTACTAGCAAATATATAGTTAAATGGATACTAACAATCAATAAATCTTGTCATATATATAGTTGGTAAATATAACATTATTTCTTAAACATATAGATTGATTTTTAATTATGCGTGTAAAAAATACTTTATTAAAATAGATTATATTTATTTTTGGTGATTTTTATGTGTTGAATACGACTAATATCTAGTTTATTTATGTCTTGAAAAAAGAGATGAAAAAAGATTTTTAGACATCCAAAAGGCTTATAGAAGTGATTGATATTATTACAAAAGATAAAAAAATGAAACGTGTAAACAAGATAATTAGACTATTTGAGTATTCAAAAATAAGAAAAAAAATATTAATCTCTAGTTGTCTTGTATCGTGATTCACACACACACTAATTGAGAGGAGTAAAAATGTTTAAAATGGCAATGTAGGTTGAGCCAAAAGTGGGATCCATACTGTATAACTTTTTTCCTTGGTAAAAAAGTGTGTGTGAAACACAAGACTCTAAAGAGAGAAAGCTTGGGTAGGTTGGTCACGAATCACGATCTGTAAGACAGGGAGCGCGCGGTTAGAAATCACCCATAGCTACTTTGAAGAGGACTAAAGAGAGCCCCCCACACGGGTATGAGTACACAGTCACACACTTGAATTAATTAAAGAAACGTTTGAATTATGGGAAAAAGGTACAAATATCGCACACTAAAAAAGACCAGAAAGAGGAGTAATCTTTATCTCTATGGTGAATGAGGAAGAAAATTGATTGTTGCCCTTTAAACTTGATCTCATAGGTCATTTCTCTCGTTAGTCGGAAATTTAACGATTAGGACTATATTCCGAAAGATCAAATTTTTTTTAGTGGAGAATAGGATTGCAAAAGAGTATTCTAGAAATAATACAGGGAGTGATCCAATATCAAATTTAATATAGATTCTAAGACTATTTTAAAAATGTAATTAAAAAAATAACTCAATTTCAAACTATCTGGTGTGAAAGTAAAACTTTAGTTTTATTGTGCATTTTCAACCAGATTTTTTCTTTACCTCTCGGTCAAGATTTAAACCTTTATTACATACTAAGAATCAAATCCCATTACCAGGTCAAAGACCAATGTATGGTTTAGGAGATATACTATATTGCATTGAACTTTTTTTTTTTTTTTTCGGTCCTAGCTAGCATATAGAACTGTTATAACAAGACAACTTTAGAGACCTGTGGTAGTTCCCTCCATTGAGAGTTTTACATTGTCAGCTTGGAAGGGTTGGAAAAAGAAAAACATCTCATTTCCACCTTCTATTGTTGCCCATTTGGATAATAAATTTGGAAAGGATAGTAAAAGGGGTGGAAAAGTAATACATGCATAAAAAAGAACGCCAAAAGTGAAGCTCATTCAGAAAAGTAAAATGTATTATGCTTTTCAGAGGTATGTATTAAGCATACCATTCCTTTAATTTGGTATATTTTGCAAAACATTGCTGATTAAGGAAATCTGTTTGGTAGCAACGAGCACAGGAGAAACGTGATAGAAGGAATGTAATATAAAAAGTATTTAATGACTTTGAGAATGCATGCTGTGAACATTGGTAGTGCATACATGAACAGTGTGAATGATGCAAATTACTTTTTGACAAATACAAAACAGAATGAATTACCATCATTCCTTTTTATCTAGCAGTTATATTTGAAAATTTGACCATATATACTAAAAAATAACCATCCAACTAACCCCAGATTAGTCAGAAGTCATTCGCAATTTTTGTAGGAATTATTTCGTATAAGTAGCGAGTCCTTTCATACGGGAAGAAAAACATAATTCGTTGTATAACGGGATTTTTATTCTAATAAAATAGCAAAGATATTAAGCTTCACATACATAATAGAAAATGAGAAGAAATTAAATTACGATAGTTCCTGCATGTCAAGTGAGTTCTCTTATAATAAGCTTCATAAGTAAAAAAAAAATCATTTTACATTCTATTGAAGATTGAGATAAAAGTTGGTTATAGCCGTCATAAGCAAAAGTTTAACACAAAGTAAAGTAAAGAGAAATATATTAAGTGACTACCTAAAAATTAGACATAAGCCGCACATTGTATAAACTAAGAAATCATTTGTGCAATTATATCATTTCAAACCCATTTTACTTTGTAGTATTTATAATTATTTGTGTTTTTTTTTTCATCGATTTAAGTTTTATAATTTTTCTTTTGTTATTGAACCAAAAAAACAATTCATTCCTTCTCTTAGTTCTTTTGATAGTGAATTTCTCTAATTTCTTGGATTATTTGTGTCTTATGCAAAGCTAATACTAAATTATTTGAATATTTTGTAATCTTAGCGTGAGAGAGAGTTTGAGTACTTTAGAAATTCTTAGAGATATGAGAGAACTAGAGTATTTTGGAAATTCTTAGAGATTTTTAATTGGAGATTTACTTTGGAGCTTCAATAGGGAACTTCCATCACTTATTCGCCATGTCATTCTCATGTTAAGTTGTTGCTTTCGTTTGTTTTGTTTTTGCAACACACACACACACACATATATATATATATATATATATATATATATATATATATATATATATATATATGAACTTTTAACTTATTCAATTGAGCTTTAAACACACACACATATATATATATATATGAGAAGAGATTCATTTACTCTAAGAGTAACTAATAAGAATCTGCTTAACTCTCAAGAAGACTTTCAAGAAGAGCAAGGGGGTAAAGGATAGTCAAGCACTTAAAGGTTCCTATAACTAGAGAAAGTCTAAGAAGATTATAAGAAGTGCTTCAAAAGCTATAAGTGCTCAGGAGCTTGGAGCACTTAAGCCTAAGTTCAACCATATAGTCTATATAAGCTTGCTCCTTAACTTCTTAAAAGCATGTGTATCTCATTTGAGTTTCATTTAGAGATCATTTATATATCTTAGCTTAGGTCTCAAAGTACATTAAAGGATTAAGACTTGCTTGTTTAGCTATGTAAATAGTGTAATCTTAGCTTGGTTGGCTTTGTAGATAAGCTAGCCTAGGAGATAAGCTAGCCTAGGATAGTCTTGTAGCTTGTTTTGATAGCAAGATAGGATGTCCTCCTATCCAAACAAAGCTAGGCACGAGGGGAGCTATGTAAGGCACATTCATCCATCGTAAATCATAACTTTGATAAATGAATGATAACTTATTGCTATGCATGTTTGAGGGTAAATTTCTATCTTATTTTGTACAAGAGCCTTCAATTCTTATCAAGCTAAAGATACTTGTGCAAATCTCATAATGCTCTTATTTTTGTTAAGCTATTAGTAAGTGGAAAGTTCATCAATTTTATTTCTTTTTTATTCACATTTGTTTTTTGTTTCTTCCCCTTTGTTCTTCATTCTTTTTGGTAAAGCTCCTACACCTAGGAGGCTTGTGATGACCAAGGCTTCAAAGAGATCCTAGGGACTCTATCAAGTAGTATCAGAGCACCTTGAGGTATGCATTTCATCTTGTTCTTGAAGGGAAACACAAAGAAGCAAGCTCGTCATCCATGGTTGCACATCATGCCATGAAAGTCCAATTCTTGATAACTTGTAACTTCTTCCCTTTTGGTCCTTTTCTTTCTTTCTTTCATGGGTTTTGTTCGCCTAACTAAGTAATGTCTAGCTATTATGTTTCCTTGATGAATTAAGTCATGTGTATGGCTCTTTCATGAGGGTTTCCCAAGAGATAACCGAAAAACTCCATTGTTAAAGCTTGTTGAGTTCTTGAACCAATGCATGATGTATCTTGTTGTGTAATTGGCATTTCTTGGTTTCATTTGGTATAAAAAAGTGAGGGGATCTTGTTCTTGAATATATGAAGCTATTGTAGTATTTAGAAATGAGTTTGCATGCCTAATTCTTGAAGGAGATTCACGTTGAAACCATATTGGAAGTGCTGGAAAAATTTTGAGCTAAAAATAAATGGTATTACATGTTGTATTGTGTTGCTAAAGAAAAAGGTATATTGCTGGAAAAAGAATGTTATTATGGCATTAAAATTGAGTTAAAAAGTAAAAGAAAGCTACTGAAACTTGCAAAAAGATTAAGATTTTTGAGAAAAAGAGTGCTAGTAGCATTCTAGTCTTGTGATGATTGTGTTGATGTATGCTTGTGATCCTAAGTTGTATGAAGATATTGTATTGGGTGGATATTTTAAGTTTTATGTGCTAAATTCTCTACATATTCTTGTGTCAAGATCCTTTCTTGAGTCTTTATCTTGTCCATTAATTTCACTTTGAGTTTAACTTTTGTTCTATACCTTTTTTTTGTTTATCAATTTCTTGACCTCTTTAAGTTTTGTCATTGAGTTTTCTTCCTTTGGAAATCTTAAGAGTCCTATGGAAGTTGATGCATTTCTCTTCCATCTAAAAGCTTCATTAAAGAATTAAGTCTTTTTTACAAACTAAAAATAGAGAAGAGTGGTAAAAGACAAGAGAGTACATTAGAGAAAATTTTCTAAAGTGTGAAATACGAGTATGAGTATAAACACTTAGTTAGTGGTGAGGTTTGTCGTTCTTTTCTTGTACCCTTCTTTGCAAGTGTAGGTTGTCGGAGGTTTGTGGAGACTAGTGGTGTTGAAGTGAGGGAGAAAAAAGTGAGATAAAAAGATGGTAAGTTCAAGCTTCAACATAGAAGATTTTTCTCCTAAGTCTAAGTTAATGATGGAATACATGAAGAAACTTGAGGAGAAGATTGAAAAGGTTAGAGGTGGTTTATAATCTATAAGGATCGATTCCCATAATGTAAATGCAAAATAAGATCTTTAAGTAAAAAGCAAGAAAAATAAGTTAATAAATAAAAAAGGAATAGTAGTTGTAGTTAGTAATGATAATGGTGAAAGTTGTAATAGTAAATCTAGTAGATCTCATAGAAGTAAAAAAGTTGTAAAGAACCCAAAAAGAATCCATGAGATCTCATTAAAGGTAAAATCCCACCATTTTCTAGCAATGAGTGCTGATAACTATTGTGATTGGGAGTTGAAAGTTGAATAAAATTTTGATTGCATTAATTGTGAAGATTTAACAAAGGTAAAGTTATTAGCCTTATCTTTTGAAGGGTATGTCTTGATTTGGTGGAATGAGATTGCCTTGCATATTAAGGGTATGATGAGAGCATCCATTGAATCATGAAAAGAGTTGAAGAGAGAGATGAGGAAAATATTTCTGCCTTTGTATTATATAAGAGATTTATTTGTAAAGGTACAAAAAAATGTATCAAGGTTCTAGATGTGTAGAAGAATACTTTAAATAGATGGAAGTGGCTATAATTAAAGCTCAAATCGTTGAGTCTCAAAAAGTCACAACAATGGCAAGGTTCTTGTATGGTTTGAATAGAGACATTCAAGACATTGTGGAATTACATTATTACAGTTCAATTTCTACTCTTGTTCATCAAGCCTCTAAGGTTGAATCTCAACTAGGAAGCATGGGAAGAAGTCCTACCTTACCATGAGCTCCAACTAGAAGGGTAAGGAGAGGAGAAAAGAGAAACTCCTTAAAAGGGACAAAAGTCTTAAGAAGGGAATGCATCCTTCAAAGGCCACTAAGAAGAGGTAAGTAAGGTAAATGCTCCTAATTCTAACACTCATAAATCAAGTAATATTAAATGTTTTAAGTATTTAGGGCATGGACACATTGCTTCTCAATGTCAAAATAAAAGAACAATGATTCTCAAAGATGATGGAGACATTGATAGTGAAAGTTCCCAAGAAGAAGCTTTAACTTTAGGAAGGGAAGGGTACTCAAGTGAAGATGTACCATATGAAAGAGACCTTCTAATGGTAAGAAGACTAATTAGTGCATTCATAGAAGATGTCTAATGTCAGAGGGAGAATATCTTTTACTCAAAATGTATGGTAAACAGGAAATGTTATTCTCTAATAATAGATGGTGGTAGCAATGTAAATGTGGCTAGTCTAAGACTAGTGGAAAAACTTTGTTTGCCTACTATTCCTTATCCCGAGCCCTGGAAACTTCAGTGACTAAGTGAAAAGGGAGAGATGATTGTTGATAAACGAGTAAATTTTGAACTCACCTTGGATAAGTACAAGGATGAAATCTTTTGTAACGTTGTACCTATGGAAGCCACCCATATCTTATTGGGAAGGCCTTGACTGTTTGACAGAAAAGTTACACATGATGATATGACCAACAAATTCTCCTTTATCCATAAAGGTAACAAGGTAATTCTAAAGCCCTTAACTCCTAGAGAATTTATAGAGGATCAACTTAAGATGAAAAAGAAGAAAGACAAAGAGAAAAAGGGAGAGAGAGAGAGAAATTAAAAGGTGAGAAAACCAAAGAAAAGAAGGTTAAGAAAAGCAAGAATGAAAGTTTGTTAGTAAGTAGAAATTCTTTTGGAAAAAGTTCTTTTGAATAAAAAGGAAAATTTATTCTTCTTTCCTACTAACATGTGTTATTTTATGAATACTTCTTTAGCTAACTTGCCAACAAAATTTAAGAAGATGCTTGGAGGCTCCCAGGACATTTTCTCCAAGGATATTTCACATGGATTGTTGGACCCCAAATAAACTTCACTCCAAGAGCATATGTGACTTCTACAAATAATTTTGCACTTGTTCCAAGAGATTTCATATCTTGTGCAAATGGCTTGTTGCCTAAAGCTTGTGTTAATTACTTGCATGTTACTTTTAAAATGCTTGGATTGTGTGGTATTTTTATGCATGCTCATGGGCACTATAAGTTACTTCTTAGTGCTACATCTAAGTTGGCTGGACTATCCTTTACTTGTATGTTTGAGTGGTATAACTATGAAAATAATAGGATGATGCATGCCCAAATAAATGAAATATCACATAATAACTTGGGGTTGGTTGAACATATATGTGAATCACTGGGTAGGAGCTTTGATGTATCACGGGTTTGTACTTTGTTAAGAGTATATGCTAGCCTATATGATAATACATGCTCTCTTGAATTGAAAAGTGATTATATATTTTTGTCATATGCAACCCCTAAGCATCCCTTGCACATGTTTAAACTTGATATGTCATCCCTTGATTTCAAGCATGATGTTATGCATCTTTTTACCTATGCATAAGCATATAGATAATAAAGTCGTCTTGTTAGGCTATTTAGTTGGCTCTCAAGGAGTCAAGATAAATAGAAAGATGGTCAAAGCCACTTAAGGTTGGCCAACATCTAACTCTATGAGAAATGTTAAGAGCTTTCATGGGATAACTAGGTTTTATAGACATTTTGTTAAGAATTTTAGTATCCTAACTACACCACTAAATAAAATTGTGAAAAATAATTAAAAGTGAGTAGAGTTCTTTAAGGAAATTATGAGATTTTCATAAGCTCATAGTTTCAAACAGAGACTCGATTTTTCAGTCACTTTTAGAGAATCCTATGGAGTAAGCTTGACACTAAGCTTCTTTTTTTGATTGTTTGCCATCCTTAAACAAATATTTTGACTGAGCTTACCAATAAAACCTTATCCCAACTTCTTAAGTGTTTTGTGAGTAAGAATTTGAGAAGTTGGGAAGAATAGCTACCCCATATAGAGTTTTCTTACAATAAGGTAGTTAACTCAATTACATCACACTCTTCCCTTGAATTGGTTTATAGTTTTAATTCATTAACCCCCCTCCCCTTGACTTATTGTCTTTGCCTAATGTGAATGTTATGCTTAACTATGATGGGGTTTCTAAAGCTCAATTTGTTAAATAATTGCATTTTAAAGTACGTTCTCACATTGAAAAGAAGGTTATGCAATATGCTAAAGAGGCTAATAAAGGAAAAATACAAAAAGTTTTTGAAGAAGGAGACCTAGTTTGGGTTTACTTAAGAAAAGAGATGTTTCTTAACTTAAGAAAAGAGATGTTTCTTAACTTAAGAAAAGAGATGTTTCTTAACTTAAGAAAATCTAAAATACTCCCAAAAGGATATGGTCTTTTTAAAATAATAAAGAAAATAAATAATAATGCATATATCATTGATATGCCTCAAACTTATGAGGTAAGTCATACCTTCCATATTTTTGACTTATCTTTTTTTTTTTAGGTACGCTTAACTTGAATTTGAGGAAAAATTCTTTTAAAAGAAGGGAGCTTGATAAATATCTAGTTGACACTTAAGAAGACATTCAAGAGGAGCAAGAGGCAAAGGATAGTCAAACACTTAAAGAACCTATGACTAGAAAAAGGCTAAGAAGACTAGAAGAAGAAATGTTTCAAAAGCTATGAGTACTCAGGAGCTTTGAGGACTTAGGCCCAACCCTAAACCCAAGCTCAACCATATACTTTGTATGAGCTTGCTCCTTAACCTCTTAGAAGCATGTGTATCTCATTTGAGTTTCATTTAGAAATCATTTATTTATCTTAGCTTAAGTCTCAAAGTACATTAAAGACTTAAGGCTTGCTTATTTGGCTATGTAAATAGTGTAGTTTTAGCTTGGTTAACTTTATAGATAAGCTAACCTAGGATAGTCTTGTAGCTTGTTTGGATAGCAAGATATGATACCCTCATATCGAAACAAAGCTAGGCATAAGAGAAGCTATATAAGGCACCTTCATCCCTTGTAAATCATAACATTGATAAATGAAAGATAGCTTGTTGTTATGCTACTTTGAGAGTTAATCTCTATCTTATTTTGTATAAGAGCCTTCAACTTTTACAAGCTTATCGAACTTTTAAGAGATTTGTGGCAAATCTTATAATATTTTTATCTTTCTCAAGCTTTGAGTAAGTGGTGAGTTCCTCAATTTCATTCCTTTCTTACTCACGTTTTTTTGTTTCTTCCCCTTTGTTCTTCATTCTTTTCGGTGAAGCTCCTACACATAGGAGACTTGTGATGACCAAGACTTTAAGGAGATCCTAGGGACTTCGTCATTAACTCTAATAGAATTATTCCTCATCCTCACCCTTCATTTCTTGCTTTTTAACAAATAAGTATGTGTTACTGTTATATAATCATTAGATTGCAAGAAAATGAAGAGTAAGGATGAATTAGAGTTACTCTTAAAGTAAGTAGATCTCTCATCTCCCTCCCTCTCTTTCTCGGTATGGTGGAAACCAACCAATTATAACTTACTTAGGCTAACTCGAGATAAAGAGTTTGAGCTAGAGATTTAAAAAACTAAAACACATTATTTTTATAAGCTTTTGAGATGAAGATATATAGGTTATGTGCACTTTTGGTGAATCTTAAGCATAATGCATGAGTACTGGCAAGTGCGCTTATAGAATTAGGATATTTGCTTTGACAACTAGGATACATTGTCAATGAATGAAGATGAACTTCTAAGGAGAATTTGAGCATTGAACTATTGTGTAAGAGTTTGGTTCAACACAGTAAACCTACAAAGTAAGAGGAGGAATGAGTTACTTCGTAATAGTGTAGTGTCTTTTTAGTTTTAAGTCTTATTGAGTTGATTTAGTGGAATGTGAAGCCGAAGCTAAGTCAAACTAACTTTTTATAACAAACAATTTACTCTATCACTTATCTTAATTTGCTTGACTAAGGTTAGAAATTAGTACATGGTGTGGTACGGTAATTTTAATATATATGATATAGTAACTTTAATTATTAATTTATTATTTGTCGAATTAGGTTATAATATTTATTGTCTATGTACATTAAGTCTCATCATATCACTTGGTGCACATCATTTTAACATCGTAACCTGACATGTCAACATGTCAATGTTAATCATGAAAAAATCAAGTTTCAAGAAAATCAAAATCCACATAAATTATGTTGTATTTCATAGTATAGATAATATTTTAGCTTGAACATAATCGGCCATGAACCATGATTAGGAAGACATATTCTTAACTGGTAAATGCACAAATGTTTTATGATAATTAATGCATATATGTGGAGTTATTTTCAGCAACGAAAGGTATATTATTATATTTTTTCTAGGAACTAGGATTCAAAAGAGTCACATTGAGGAGGGTACAAGCATTGTTCACACTAGCATAAAAGATGTTAGGGATGATTGATCTTATGTGTGTTGGGTTATTTTTGAGCTCCCAACTATGTGGACAAAAGTTCAATACTCTCAAATTCGATAGGCCTCTCTTTAAAAAAGGAGAAGGAGTTAGATTGGGAGATTAAGAAAGAGTGGATTTTTACAGCCAAAAGAGAAGAGAAAGAGAGAATAAAAGAAAGAATTTTACTTTCATCTTTGTACAAATCAGCACAATGTCAAAATCATGACATTTTTTTTGTTAACCGTTAGATTGGGATGAAAATTTGACAGCAGATTCAATACACATAGTTCTTCATCTTGATTGTTCGGATCTTGATTTGGAGGTCTGTGGTGTGAGACATCGTGCTCGTACAATAACACGATTTTGGGAGTTCTTCATTTTCTTGCTTCTGGTTTCTTGCTCTCCATTTGCAAGTTTTATTGCTTGATTGAGTTGGTTGGTTATATGCATAAATTTGTGTTCTTGATTGAACACTCTTGTACTCCTATTTAATCATAGTGGACTAATTTCTTTGGTCTAGACGACCGGTGGTTTTTACCTCTCATGTTGAAGGAGTTTTTCCACGTTAAAAATATTGATGTTTCTTGCGTGATTCTTCTCATTGTTGCGTCATTCTTATTTATGGTTACTTCTCAGAGATTCTTGCAAGTTAGAGAAATTTATATACGTTGCATCGTTACATCATTGCATGTGCCTTATTGTTTTTTTCCTATCAACATGGAGTCATTCCAAAGACATGTGCATCTTGGTTTTTGAATTTTGTTTGTAACATTTTCCATGTCTTTGTAATAACGTGGCTAATAGGTTGACCAATTTTGTTAATAAAATAATAATTTTAACATTAATTTGACTTGAGGACCCAATCCGGTAAGATACTTATAGGAAGTTTTCTTGCGAGACAACGAATTGCGACATTGCAAAGGCTTTTTATCCCTCAAAGACATGGAATCACAAATTAGTAATCTTGGCAGCTTTGGGCCTTAATTTGATATCACGATCAAAGGCAGCAACCAATAGAGTTTCCAAAAGTAAAATACTGTTTTCTTCTGAACAAGCAAAGCAAAAATATCCAATAATTACTCCAATATGATTACGGCAATAATATTAAAGAATAATGGTAATGGAATATGAGATATACATTTTAAAATATTTATCATAAAAATTACATATCATATATAATAAATTATAATTGAACAACAATATAAACTACTTTACATTCATCTTGGTATATTTTCTCGTAATATTATGAGTTTGATTCATTTATCTGATTAAAGTCCGTTTGTGGTGGTTGTTTTTTCTCAATTCTACTGACTTGACATATATTTATATTGGTATGTTATTCCTCTTAATTGTTGAAATAATGTATTTGATTATCTATGACTTGTATGTATATGTTAAAATATTCTTTATATTTTTTAATAAAAATTTTTACTTATAAAAAAAATATTCCAAATCAGTTTGGCTTTGGCAGCAAGGACGGATCCTTACAATATAATATTTCCATTTCAAAATTATTAATATTTAAGGTTAGTGCACACATGTTAAAGAGAATTCAATAAGTGTAATATATATAATTTAGGATATGGTAACAAAAATAATAATTTAAAATATTCTTATTTAATATATCAGATATCAATATGATCTGTTAGTTGTTAGAGTGTTTTTTTAATAAGTTACAAGTGTAGATGAAATATAGTTATTTTAAATAAGAATATATGTGAAAAAAAAATTAGCAAGACTTAAAATTTGTAAAATATTAATAATTTTAGAATAAAAAATTAAAACATCTATAGTTTTGGAATAAAGAGAGTATTCAAGAATGACCAAAAGTTAACCAACTTTCGCACTATTTCATAATTATATCAATTATTCAATCATGTGCAAGGTTGCACATTTAAGGCACTTTTAATTAAATTTGACTAGCATATTAATTATGATTCTTAAAAAAATAATTATTTCTCTCCTATTTATTTATAAATTTACCTTCTTATAATATCTCCCCTTCTACTAAAAATTAATAACTAATTTGCAAGAATTATATAGTTAATTTATCTCAATTCTTTCATTCTCATATGTCAGCATAATTATGCTCAAATATATATTCTACCTATTTAAATTAATGAAAGTATAATAACTTTTTATTATGATGGGTTTAAAAAATATTTTCTAAAAAAAATCTTCAAAGAAATACAATAACAAGATTTGGTTAATAATAATAAAATAAAATAAATTTTAACTTTTGTAATAGGAAAATTATTAGAAAAAAAAATGAAAAGCTCAGACTTTAAAAAGTGGGAATTAAATAACTGTTAATTTTTAGTGAAAGGAGAGTGATGAAAGAGGGTAAGTTCATAAAAATAATTAAATTGAGAAATATAATTACTTTTTTTACTTCTTTAAAGAATTGTGATGTATATACTAGTCAAAATGAATTAAAAATAAATAATTAATAAGCCTTAACCTGCATGCAACCTTTGTCTGGAATAGAAAATACGTAATTATATTAATGAATTATTAAACTAAAATTTTTATATATATTCTAAAAAAACTAAGGAAGGAGACAGTTTTAATGATATGATAAACAAACAAGAGGGTAGTACCACTATCCAACAAGAAGAAAGAGACACTATATTTTATATTTATAAATTCAGAGAGAAAGAGTCAGCCTGTAATGGTTTGCTTGAGTTTTGAAACAAGGAGACAACTGGTACCACGAGAGTTGCAGAGAAAACGATGAGGATATTTTGAGAAATTGAGGATTAATAATATGGACCCTTATTTTTGTTTCGATCATTGGATATCGACCCTTCAAACTCTGTTTCCAACTCCGTATAACTTTTTTCATGCAAAATAGTGGAACTTGAACAAGGTTTCTCATTTCTTCCTCTCTCTTTTTTAACCCCAATATTCCTTTTCGTTATTTCTGATTCGTCTTGTACATAAAACCTATACAAACCTTCGTTCGCAATCTTGAGTCATTAATTTTGTTGTTTTCCTTTATCCCTATCACATATATGACTTTTAATAATATTTAAAAAGTATTATTTATCAATTTTAGTAATATTTTAATAAAGGTTATATTTGTATCATGTTACAAAATATTATTAATAATATTTTATATTTAGTAAATACTACTAATAACTAAAAAAATGTTAATAAAAAATTAATAATATTTTATAATAAATATTACTAAAACGTTTTATCCGATGTACAGCTATGAATGTACTCATATATGCCCACCTGCGGTGTCCTTTACAGCCAATTACTTATATAACTATTTAATTATGGCAAAATCTAATTAACGCCTCTGTCATTAGGATGACTTAATCTTTTTTAGGAACTAAATATATTGTTAATGATTAATGGCATATATCACAAATGGATTTGGGATAATTAAGTAGGAAGGACTAAAAATACCACTTACATTTCATGTTAAGAAAAAAGCTTACATTTAGTGTCCCGTCAAGTAGGGTTATCTATCTCGGATGAAAAATCTTGTGGGAAACTAAAATAGCAAATATTTATGGCCTACGATACTCATCATCCAATATAATTTGCCTATTGGAGATGGTTAAAACAATCTTCGTTTCCATCTTGACCTTTGACCTTCTGATCTATGTCAAGCACAAAAAGTTAAATATTGTTAAAATTTACCAATAAGCAAACAAATCAACTGCTCTCTCCCATCTTTTTTATAAGAATAAAAATAAAAAATTTATTGAGTTCTTTATATAAAAACTAATATAAAATATTTCATGCTTTAGTTTTTTCAAAAAATAACTTTAATTATGATTCAATTTTTTAAATTTAATAAATAGTAAATGAAATACATTAATATATGTTTTAAGCTACTTTGGTGTCTAAATTTATCTTATATGAAAAGTATTTTTTGATAATTTTACTACTCTTTATATGCATAGCTAATAAAAATTAAAATAATAAATATATTAATGATAAAAGAGATTAAAATGATTAAAACTAATAAAGATATTTTAAAAAAATAAAAGAGTATATATTATTAATGTTAACAGTAAATTTTAAATATATATATATAATTTAGAACAAAATTAATTTATTAATTAAATTAACATTTTTAAAAAAATCAATAGTTAATTAATAATTAAAACTCATTCAACTGTCTATAAATAAAATGGTCAGTCGGAAGAAATGGAAAACACGAATGATTCATTGATGGATAGAATGGGGAACAATAATATGATGGGCATTCTGAAAAGCAGCAATTATATATATAAACATAATGATGACTTGAAATAGAATCTCAATCTCACATGCAACTTAACATATCTTCGTGTTGAATGATTGGTACGTAATCAAGTTTTCAGCGTCAAACAATTATATGAATAGACAGAACAGCATTAATCTGCTTTGAAGCCCTAGCACTCCACAGTAAGACTTTGTAAATAGCTGAAAAAATAAAGAAATAAACAGGGAAGAAAAGAACGATGAAGCGATAAGATTGATACTCTCTCTTTCTTTCAGTTAAATTCTAACACAGTATAAGTATAAATAGCTTTCCAACGTTGACGCACCTTACTCCAAAAACTAAACTAGCTAGACCCTTCAATTTTTTATACTCCCTTCATTTCATTTTAAATGACATTTTTTTTTTAAATTGTTCTTATATATTTATTTGTGTATTAAATATTCAAGATAATATTAATTATTTGTTTGTCAATTATACTTAGTTTTTAATTAATTTATAGATTTACAAGTAGTATACATTTGTGGTAGAGTAGAAATGAAAAGGATATAATAAAAAACTTAAAAACTATTTTATAAAAAACAAGAAAATTATTACATTTTTTGTAAAAATATTAAAAAAAACACTTAAAAAGAATTGGTGATAGTATTATTTACTAATTGATTTTGTACTTGTTTGGTGTCCGATAAATTTCAACAAATTATTATTATTTTTCAAAGCTCTCAAGAATAAAAAATAAATATAAGTAATTTTTTTAAGATAAACTAAATCAAACACACATTACAACATATATGAATTTTTGTAACATCTAAAAATATTAAGAAAATATGAAAAAGTATTATTTATTAATTTTTGTAACATTTTAATCAATATTATATTTGACTCATATCAAAAAATATTATTAATAATATTTAAATGTAACTAAAGCTATAAAAAATATTAATAATATTTTTATAATAAAATATTTCAAAAAGTGAGGAGAGGGGTTGGACCAAACTTCATGCACACTAACATTCAATATCCTGTTTTACAATAGCAATATATAGTGGTTTAGTATAATTAAGAGCGTTCTCTATACTTAGACCCTGCAGTTGATCAGGGAAATGGATACTTATGGCAGTTTCTTTTTGTGTCATATTTGTCTTTGTCTTTTGGCACCATCTCTTATACAAGTTTGATGAGAGAAGATGTGTTCGCAAAGGACTCATGCAGAATAAGAGGGCGAATAAGTGATAAAGGGAAGTGCAGCATCACCAGCCATGCAAAAACGAAGTGCAATTAATCATCTGAAAAGCCCAAGTATCTTATATCAGGTAGCTAGTGTTGAAATCAAAACTTTGCAATTTTTATCAACTATTCGGATTTCATCTCCCGATTTGAGAAAAGGGAATAATTTCCTTGGAATTTCTTTAGCCATTAAGTAACTCTGGTTAAAAGATATCAATCTTGAGGATTGATCAAATTAAATAATAAATAATAAATAGTAGACAAAAGATGAAATATTTGAAAAGTAAGGTGAAAGTTAAGAGAATAAAATTAATTTTTGAAAAGGCTGAAATTGAATAAAAAGAAAAGAGAATGAAACCAAGTTTTTGCAATAACTTAAAAAATAAAAAATTGAAAATAAGAACCAATTAAGAGCAAGATAAAATAACAAAGAAAAATAAAATTTGAAATTAAAGAAGAAGAAAATATAAAGAAATGATACAATAAAGCAATAGAATAACAAACAAGGCAAATAATTGTAGTGCTTAGATGGTAGTAGTAATAAAGTGATTAAGAATTTATTTGAGACTCGTTTAATCCTTTGATGAGACACGTGTAGGTAGGATTTTGTACAAATTTAAATGGCAAAGTTTCAAATCCTTATCACACTATACAAACTGATATTTATAGAAAAAGATCTTAACTACATATGTTATCTCTAAAAATTCCCCTTAATAATAACTCAACAATATTACTGATGATAATTTTTTATTTTCATTTTCTATATCGATGACATTTATGATCTTAATTCATTAAATTTTTGTTATCATGGATGACTTTTACTATCTTGATTTTCCAAAATTTCATTTCCCTATCATAATGTTATCATATTAAAATATATTTTTATACTTAGTCATAATAATTTATCAAAAAATTATATTTCGACGACACTCAATCAAAATAATACATCGAAAAATCATTTTTTCACCGCTTAATCAAAATAATTTATTGAAAAGTCATATTTGGCCACTTAGGAAAAATAATTTATAGAAATGTCATGTTTTGACACTTAATGGTCAAAATAATAAGTCGAAAACCCTAAGTTGAAATAATAGGTGGAAAGGTCATTTTGGACGCTTAATCAAAATAAGCTATCAAAAAAATCATATTTTAACCTTTAATCAAAATAATATGTTAAAAGACTATATTTCAACACTTAATCAAAATAAAAGAAATTTTAACAAAGTTTTAATTTTTGACGTCAGTCAAAATAATGTTAACATTAACATGACGTAATCAACAAATTAAAACGGTAGAGAATTGAATATATGAATATTAATTGTAATCATGAAATGTTTTAGAATGAAAGTCACAAATATAAATAAATTGTGGCGGGAAAGATATAATAAGCTTTAGGTTTTATATATTGTAATGATAAAAAAAATCAACGAAGAGGACGAGAGGCAAATAATTTTCTTTCGACAAAAAAATAAAATGAATAAAAATAATAATAATAATAATAATAATAATAATATATTATTATTATTATTATTATTTTATTAGGAATACATATTATATTGAAATTATTAAAAATAATTATATTTTTTATTAATACAATGTTTTATAGAAATCTCAATTTAATTTTTAAAAGAAAAATAAAATTTTAAATTAACATGTAGTATGAGTTTCACAAAAGGATTTATAGTATATAATATTAAAGTAAATTAAATTATGTTAAACTAAAATAGACAAACCATATTATATTGCATAAAATTATGCATATTTAGATTTGCTTGAAAAACCATTTTTAAATGATTGTTGATATTTTAATTATATATTTAAAAAAAGTCAGATGAAACCAATCCAAAAACCGCATTAGCTAAACTACTGTATCAAATCGATAGTGATCGTTCATACTTACTATTATATTAAGAATTCTCGTATAATAACACATTTTAAAGTTTAAAAACAATATTTACACACACTAAATAAATATTTAAATTTGAGCGAAGAGATTTATAGTTTCATCCATATTGATTTTGTTAATAATTAATATTTATAGAAAAATCTAAATAATCACATTTAGTAAAATATTTTTTTCTAATCACAGTTTTTCTCATTCACAATATTTGAATCTTGAACATAAGATTTTACTTTAGTGATTTGAATCCATTATCACTTATGTTAACGTAACATTAATAATAATATACAACTAGACCAACCATATATTGCATGAATTTATGTATATTTAGATTTGCTTGAGAACAATTTTTTAAAATGATTGATGATATTTTATACATTTTTTAAAAATTCAAATGAAACTAGTCCAAACAAACACATTAGATAAATTAAATGCATCAAATACATAATGATTATGTATAGTTAAATTTATTGGATTTTATTTTGTAAGAAATTTCTAGGATCATACATGACAGACAGTCTTATTCAAGTTGGTAAGATTATTATAAATAATAAAACTCTATCCATGATAATTTAGCATAATATTACTCAAACTCAAATTATTTAAAATTATCAATTAAGTTAAAACAACCTTTATGATAGTAAATCACTTTATGATAGTTAAAACAACCTTTATTTTTCAATCTAACAAAAAAGTTATTTTCATCACTTTTAATTAAACATAAATTTAAAAATAAAATCAATTTTACTTAAAAATAAACAAACATCAATGCCTTTATTTAAATCATGTTTACCATGAAATAAAATCAATTATAATTCGTACCACAAACACGAAAATGGATCACCTGTAATTTGGAAAACAACTTCACCATGTGCGGTTCTTAATCTCACCATAACTTTTTATTTTTCATATATTAAAATTATCAAATATTAAAATAAAGAAATGACTGAGACTTCACGGAGTTTTTTAAAAACTCCATATCGAATGTCTAAATCCCACAAACACATATAACTGAAGTTGGAGTTGTCATTGAAATTACTTAAAAGAAGTTCTTCCATGTTAAGAGAACTACTAACTACATTCTTAACATACTTTTTTTTTAATATATATTTTATTATTAGTTAAAATTTATTATAAAATTATAAAAAAAATAATTATTAAATATAAAGCGAGATGCAGTAAAAATTATTATTTTTAATAAATTTTAACTAATAAAAAATTATATTAAAAAAGTACGTTACTATTATTTGTTTTTATTTGTTACAATTGTGATATGACATTGAGCAGCTACCTTCACTCATTTATAATAAACTTTCTAATCGTCATCTATATCAGGATCCAGTCCCAACATTATCAAACCTCAATTTAAAAAATAATAATATACCTATAAAAAAAAAGTTTACATATAACTCATTTTATAAATTTTTATCACATTATTTATTTTATTTAATATTTTTCTTTTTTCTCATTCTATCTGTTTCCTAAATTATAAAATTAGTGTATGAGTAACCTTATTTATTTAAAAACATGTCATAATTAAAAAAATAATTAGCAAGAAGAAAAAAAATCATAAACAAAAATACATATTAATTGATGTAATAATTTTAAAGTATTGACATGCATGATGACAGAAGATTCAGGGAATAACAAGTAACAAGTTTCAAAAACAAATAAAAAATTACTAATTTGAATCAAACATAGAGCAAATCAATAAGTATTAACAAAATTACAGTTAGTCCTGATTTCTCCTTCGTCTTGACCAGTAAGAACATCAACAATACCAAGTTTTCCCATTGACACTGCAAACTGGTGCTCAAAAACAGAATGTGTGGTACTCAATGCAGAAACAAGGGGAGAAGTCCTTTTATCAGAGTATAGTAACTGATCAGTAGATAATAATCCCATTTTTTTCATAAGATTAATATAGTACACATTGTCAAAGGCCTTTGGTGTTGTAGCATCAAGATCCACATACTCTGAGGCCCATCTGCACTTTCTTTGCAAGAAGTTAACATACTTGGGATCTAAGGTTGGGTCTGGTTTGCCTGTTCCTTGGTAGTTGTACAGCCTATATTGAATGGATCCACATGAAGTCCTTCCAATAGTATGAGCCCCTAAACACAATCATTACATATAAAAGCAAACAATTAGTGGAACATTTTGAAATAAGTTGGGTAATATTGCATGCATACTATAACTTATAAAAGAGATTAATTTTAATACAATGTGTATAAAATATTTATATTTACATTATACAAGTCTATTTTGAATCATCCTGAGTAACAAAATTTCAAAAATCAACCATCTTACTGTATATAAGCATTGATGATGGGATAGTAGTTTTAATACATTGTAATTAAATTGAAGTTATAAATGCTAGATTTAATTTATTTACCTGAGAGAACAACCAAGTCAAGGATAGTCATGCCCCTGGATTGGAAAAACTCAATCAAGGAAGTAATGTTTTCATGGCCCATAGGCACCATATCAGCTTCCTTAGCAATGGAAACCTTGCCATCTTTCCTACCATAAGGAACTGCCCAATATGGTCCACCTAACTCAACCGTGGCATCCCTTGCAGCAGCAGTCAGAATATCAGCACAAGACACCGTATGGGGGCATTGTTTCTCTAACTCTGCCTTGATATCATCCACCACTTCGAACCCTCTCAGTGTCTTGCTTGCCTGTGCTCTCCTCTCACTTCCATCATGGTTCAAAAGAATGGACCCATCACATCCCTGCATCAAAAGAATCCCCCAAATGAATTTAGTGCAAAAATCTTAGTTCTCTTGTATAAATTCACAAATATGTTTATTTTTAAAATATTTATTAATTTTTTTCAATAATTAATCTTCAGTCATTATCGTAGAATCTACCTAATCATTTTAGTATATTTTTTTTTATTTATAAAATTCAAACTCATAATTTTTTCTACTTTTTTTTAATTTTTGCCGTTATTTAATCCAAATTTTAGTTAAATCAAAATTCAATTAAGATACATTCGAATCAATTCGATTTTTTAACATGATGTATCAATTTTAACATTATATATAATTAAATCATAAAATAAAAGAAAAATAAAACTTAAATAAAATATATTTTATAATATATTTTAAATAAATAATATTATTATGAGTATAATAGTATATTTAAAAAATTATACTTTTTAAATAATATAGGATATCTGATCAAATTGGATCGAGCTAAAACATTACCTAAATCTGTCCAAAATATTAACTAACTTTAATTTTAAAATTTGAATTAGTCTGACTGAATTGTATATTATAAATCCAACTAAAAGTGATTCTACTTTTATTGTTTAATAAAAAAAATTAATCTCAATTTTTGAAAATTAATTCTGCAAAATTATGAAAACATGAACACATAGTGAGTAGTATTTAATATGTACCCTGACAGAGCAATCATGGAAGTGGAGCCTCAAGAGACTAGCTGCTAAAGTGTAGTCATTCTTGATCCATTCTTTCACTTTGCTGTGCAGGATGGATTCGAATTGGGGGCAGATTGTACGGTAGTAAGCAAAGGATAGGAGATTATCGAAGGTGGTGTCATCTAATGTTGGAACTTGGAGAGAGAAAACAGCATCATCTGTGGAAGGGGATGGCTTATAGTCAGAGTTTTCATAAGGTTGGGCTGAGGCTGAAATTATGTAAAGAACCAAAAGGAGAAGTAATGAGAGGGAAGAGTTGGACATGTTCTCTCTCCAAATTGGTAAGGCTTCCAACTAATAAGATATGTGTAAGGAGGGACTTTGTTCTATGTGACATATACGTGTGACAAGTGTGAGTAGTATATATAGAGAGAGGAAGACTTTGATATTGGGATTATGTTATTAGGCTGGGACAAACGTGGGACGCACAAAATAGAGCACACATGACATGCTAGCATGTTGTTGTCTTGTTTTCCACTTCTTTTTTTGACTGCAAAATCTAGCATGACTCTTATTTAAATAAATTTTACCATTAGTAGCTAAATCAAAATTATGATTAACTATTAATTAATTAAAATATTATTTTTTAATTAAATTTAAGTTATATTTATTTATATTTTTTATTATTATAAATTAGTTAAAAAATAATTATAAATTTTAAAAATTTATTATAAATTAATTAAGATTATTTTCTTAGTTAATTTATTATTTATTTTATACTATCATCAATATTATAGTAATTTTATAGCTAATTATTTTTACTAAAAATTAACTACAAAATAATTATTGATTTTAAAATTAATTATAAAATTATTTTGTTATAAATTTTAAATTTTTTACTTGTATCTCTTTTCTATTATTAAGAATTGTGAAATTATGTTAATATCATTTTCTATTTAATAAATCTTACAATTTTGCATTTTAATTAACAATAGAGAGTACTTAAAAATATTATAATGCAAGCATTTCTCAATGATTAATCATCATATGAGCGTATTCTCAATGTTTCTGTAATGGTTGACGTTGACCAAGCGTTTCGTATTTCTTCATAAGTTTTTCCTTTTTTATTTTCAGGGTGCATTTCTTAGAGTTGACATTAAATATTGAATAGAAATGTAAGAATGAAGGACCTGGATAAAAGGCCCAACTGAATTTTTAACTTCTTTTGGTTGAAGAACAATCCCTATTTTGTAAGCAAAGCTTTGGATCCAGAATAATTAAGTTTTCTAGCAACTCCCAAATGCTAAGAAAAGAAAATATCCATACGAAGGCAAAATATTGGAAGAACCCAATAGAAATATTGAATTATGAGAAACAATGGGTACCAGTTTTTGTGAGACCACATCTTTTTGTAGGGTCTTCCTAGTGAGTTTAATCAGGTTTTAGATTTATTTTTTTTAATTCCGTATCAAATATAAAAAGAAGGTTTAAATATATTTTTTTCTTAAATTTAATTAAGCTTTTTTTTAATTTCTCAAATTTAAAGTGATCATTTTTATCTGATAAAATAGTTCACTTTTGATCTCAAGATTATTGAATTAAAAAAAAAACAATGATCATTTCCATCCTGTAATGAAGACAAAAAAAATAGACTATTTTCAAATTAGAGATAAAAATAATCACTTTCAATTTTTAAAATAAAAATCTAAATTTAAAAAAACTAAAAAAAAAATCTGAATTACTTCAATTTAAAATGTCACATTAAATTCGAACCTAATTGGGTTTGGTTCAATTTGATAGTTTTAAATTTTTTATAATTTATTAATAAATATAAAATCAAATAACTAAATTTAAAAAAACTATTATGCTACATTTTTATTTTTTAAATAGAAAATAAAACTTCCCCTTTTATTTAAATTATGTTTAAAATGTTTTAGTTGAAAAATAATAGTTTTGCTACTATTTGGCATTATTCCTTAATAGTATTGGTACTTTCTTTTGTAACATAAAGTAAATTGTGTACCACCTATTGTTTAACACTATTCTTTAACAATATTGTTACAACTTTCTATAACATATAAAAGTAAACTGTGAACCTCGATTACATAAAAGCAAAAAGAATGCTATAAATTAGTTTAATACTTATTACTAATAGAGCAAGAAAAACTATATATTATAAACCTCTTGAAAAAGAAGTATATTATACATCACATACTATATCTCATTATCAAAAGTTTAAAATAATATTACATAATGATAAACCTTCACTAAAAATTCATTAATTGGTTTGGTTTAATTAATTATATATATATATATATATATATATATATATATATATATATATATATATATATATATATATATATATATATATATATATATATATATATATATATATATAAATTAATATTTTTATATAATATTAATTATCATATTTACTAAATATAATAAATGTATTACCAATATTTTTTTAAGTAGAATGTAGTATCAATATTAAACGTATAAATTTTTTTTAAACGAATCTATATATAATATACTTTTATATATTTAATATTAACATTACATTTATTGTATTTAGTAAATATGATAATTAATATTATTATATATATATATATATATATATATATATATATATATATAATAAGAAATCAAGTTATTCCAAAAAGTAATTTTATACATTCCTATCTTTCATTTTTTTTCAATCTAATAATTCTAAAGAGTAACACATTTTATCCGTTAGATTATAAAAAAAAAATCTAAGAGAATTAATGTTGGGATAACCTTAAGTCAACCTTTATTTTTTTTATTTGTTATATTGTAAGAAAATAAATTCTATAGAGTTACTTTTGGAATAACGCTAAGAAAGCTATTATTCTTCATCATCCTTTATTAAAGATGATAACAATGAATAATTCTAACCTCTTAAAATAATTTGATCTCTCATATTTTATATATATATATGCACGCACATGTATGTATGTATGTGTATTAAAATATATATTAAAAATTTATTACTTCTTAAAAATTAATTTATAAAAAAATTTAAAAATAAAAAATTAAAATGTATATTATTAATAAATATATATAGATAATAATTTATCTCATAATTTCTAGTGTTAATTATTTTTTATCAAAGTATTTGCAATTATTTTTAATCGACTATATATTTAAAAATTATTTATTTAGTTATTATTTTAATATATATTTTAAAAAATAAAAAAAAATATTTTAATAATATTGAGTTAAATAAACTAAATTATATATATTTATGTAAAATAAGAGGAGAAATATAATTCTCCTATCTCAAATAAAGAGAGTGTGATTTATATTATATTTTAACATAAAAGAAGAGAAATATAATAATTATATTTGAAAGGATTTAGAATTTAGAAGTTAAAATTTATAATTTATAACGTAGAATGCAACTTAATACTTGCATTAAATATAACTCATGGCATTATATATATATATATATATATATATATATATATATATATATATATAATTTTTTTCAGAATTTTTAGTTTTAATTATTCTTTATTAAATTATTTTTAATCAACTATATATTTAAAAAAATTATCAAATAATTATTTTAGTATATATTTTAAAACTTTTAAATAATATATTTTAATAATGTTAAATTAAATAGATTAAATTATATATATTCACATAAAAATAGGAAGAATAAATATAAAACTCATTTCATGTTATATTTTAAAATATAAAGAGAGAACAAAGTAATATTTTCATATTTTAAAAGATATACATGTAGAGAGAAAGAGAAAGAGAAGGAGACTAAATCTGGATTATTTAACTATACATAAAAGATTTTGGATTAAATCAAAAAATCATGTCGTGAAAAATAACTTTAAGTCTTTATGGATGATTGTATCTAATATATTTATATTTCTCACTTTTTCATTATAAATACTCTTATAATAGTTTCCAATATATATTAATAAAGTAATATTTTTTATATAAATACTCTTATATTAATTATCATATTTACTACATGTAATGATAATATTAAACGTATAACTTTTTAAATCAATCTATATATATTAAATAGAATGTAACTATTCAAAATTTAATATACATTAAAAAATTTATTAATTTTAAACATTAATTTATAAAAAATTTAAAAATAAAAAATCAAATTTATATTAATAATATATATATATATATATATATATATATATATATATATATATAATTTATCTCAAAATTCTAGTCTTAATTATTTTGTATTAATGTATTTTCAATTATTTTTAGTCAACTATATATTTAAAAATTATTTATTGAGTGATTGTTTTAGTATATACTTTAAATTTAAAAAAATATTTTAATAGTATAAAGTTAAATAAACTAAATAATATATATATATATATATATATATGTGTGTGAGAGAGGAGCAAAGTAAAACTCATATCTCTTAAAGAAAAGAAAGTGTGATTTATGTTATATTTTAAAATAAAAAGAAAGAACAACATAATATTTGCATATTTTAATGAGTAGTATAATTTATTTTAACTACATCAAGTTAAATAAACTAAATTCTATAAATTTTAGCATAAATGATAAGAACATAGTGTAATACTCACATTTTTATGAGAAAATATTGTATTCTATTCACATTAAAATCTATTATTTTGCTCCCAATATTTAATAAAAAACAAAAATGAAATATAACATATTTTATAAAGTGTACATAAAAAAAATTCACCCTCTATAAAAAAAAAACATGATTCAGAAGAAATACCTTATTAAATATTGTCAATTAAGTTTTCAAACATATATTTTGTTGTAAGAAAAGAAGTAAATACTTTATAACTATATCGTAATACTAAAAAATATGCTACTAATTAATATAATTTATTAAATAAATGAACGATAAAATGGTTAAGAAAAATATTTGAAGTACCCTTCGAAGAGATACCTTCATTGAAAGTTTATTAATAAATCATTTACTTTTTTCATTAAGTAGATATATTCATTAGATATTTTCAAAATAATTTAATTTTATGATAATATTAATTAAAATTAATTAATTTAATTATTTTTATTAATTTTAATAAATTAGGTATTTGTGTCTTGAATATAGAATAGAAAATAGTATTAAAATATGTATTAAAAATAGCATTTTTCAAAAATGTCTTAGCCAATTAATTAGGACAACGGTAAGAATGTAAGAACGAAGGACATATATGTTTTTTTCTACTATTGGCATTATTCCTTAATAGTATTGATACGTTCATTTGTAACATAAAGTAAATTGTTTACCACCTATTGTTTAACACTATTCTTTAACAATATTGTTACAACTTTCTATAACATATAAAAGTAAACTGTGAACCTCGATTACATAAAAGCAAAAAGAATGTTATAAATTAGTTTAATACTTATTACTAATAGAGCAAGAAAAACTATATATTATAAACCTCTTGAAAAAAAAAAGTATATTATACACCACATACTATATCTCATTATTATCAAAAGTTTAAAATAATATTACATAATGATAAACCTTCACTAAACATTCATTAATTGGTTTGGTTTAATTATATATATATATATATAAACTAATATTTTTATATAATATTAATTATCATATTTACCAAATATAATAAATGTATTACCAATATATTTTTTTTAGTAGAATGTAGTATCAATATATATAATATTATATATTTAATATTAACATTATATTTATTGTATTTAGTAAATATGATAATTAATATTATATAAAAATATTAGTTTATATATATATATATATATAATATAATATAAAGAATCAAGTTATTCCAAAAGTAACTTTATGTATTCCTATATTCAATTTTTTTTCTAATCTAATAATTCTAAAAAGTGACACATTTTATTTGTTAGATTATAAAAAAAAACTCTAAGAGGGTTACTATTGGAATAACTTTAAGAAAGTTATTGTTCTTCATCATCCTTTATCAAAGATGATGATAATGAATAATTCTAACCTCTTAGAATAATTTAATCCCTCATATTATATATATATGTTTGTATGTGAGCACGTGTATATATATATATGTATTAAAATATATATTAAAAATTTATTACTTCTTAAAATTTAATTTATAAAACAATTTAAAAATAAAAAATAAAAATGTATATTATTAATAAGTATATATATATATATATAATAATAATAATAATAATTTATCTCAGAATTTCTAATGTTAATTATTTTTTATCAAAGTATTTGTAATTATTTTTAATCAACTATATATTTAAAAATTATTTATTGAGTTATTATTTTAATATATATTTTAAAAAGATAAAAAAATATTTTAATAATATTAAGTTAAATATATTAAATTATATATATTTATGTAAAATAAAAGGAGAAATATAATTCTCCTATCTTAAATAAAGAGAGTGTGATTTATATTATATTTTAACATAAAAGCTGAGAAATATAATAATTATATTTGAAAGGATTTAGACTTTAGAAGTTAAAATTTATAATTTATAACGTAGAACACAACTTAATACTTGCATTAAATATGTGTGACTCATGGTATATTATATATATATATATATATATATATATATATATATATATATATATATATATATATATATATATATATATATATATAAATTATTGTATTTACTAAATATAATAAATGTAATGTTCGTATTAAACGTATAACTTTTTAAATGAATGTATATATATTAAATAAAATGTAACAATTTAAAATTTAATATATATATATATATATAATAATTTATTTCAGAATTTCTAGTCTTCGTTATTCTTTATTAAATTATTTTCATTTATTTTTAATTAACTATATATTTTAAAAAAATTACCAAGTAATTATTTTAGTATATATTTTAAAACTTTTAAATAATATATTTTAATAATATTAAATTAAATAGATTAAATTATATATATTTACATAAAAATAGGAGGAATAAATATAAAACTTATTTCAAGTTATATTTTAAAATATAAGACAAAGTAATATTTTCATATTTCAAAAGATATACATAGTGAGAAAAAGAAAGAGAAGGAGACTAAGTCTAAATTATTTAATTATACATAAAAGATTTTGGATTAAATCAAAAAATCATGTCATATATTTAAATGGTAACATGAATATTAAATAACTTTAAATTTTTATGGATGATTATATCTAATATATTTATTTTTCTCGCTTTCTCATTATAAATACTCTTATAATAGTTTCCTATATATATATTAATAAAGTAATTTTTTATATAATATTAATTATCATATTTACTACATGTAATGATAATATTAAACGTATAACTTTTTAAATCAATCTATATATATTAAATAAAATGTAACTATTTAAATTTAATATACATTAAAAAATTTATTAATTTATAAAAATTTTAAAAATAAAAAATCAAATTTATATTAATAATATATATATATATATATATATATATATATATATTTATCTCAAAATTCTAGTCTTAATTATTTTTTATTAATGTATTTTCAATTATTTTTAGTCAACTATATATTTAAAAATTATTTATTGAGTTATTGTTTTAGTATATATTTTAAATTTAAAAAATATTTTAATAATATTAAGTTAAATAAACTATAATATATATATATATATATATATATATATATATATATATATATATATATATATATATATATAAAATAAAAGCAATGTAAAACTCATATCTCTTAAAGAAAGAGAGTGTGACTTATGCTATATTTTAAAATAAAAATAAAGAACAACATAATATTTACATATTTCAATGAATAGTATAATTTACTTTTAACTGCATCAAGTTAAATAAACTAAATTCTATAAATTTTAGCATAAATGATGAGGACATAATGTCATACTCACATTTTTATGAGAAAATATTGTATTCTACTCACATTAAAATCTATTATTTTGCTCTCAATATTTAATTAAAAAAATGAAATATAATATATTTTATAAAATGTGTATAAAAAAATTCACCATCTATAAAAAAAAAATATTCAGAAAAAATACCTTATTAAATATTTTCAATTGTTTTCAAACATATATTTTGTTGTAAGCAAAGAAGTAAATACTTTATTACTATATCGTAATACTAAAAAATATGCTACTAATTAATATAATTTATTAAATAAATGAACGATAAAATAATTAAGAAAAAAATATTTGAAGTATCCTTTGAAGAGATACATTCATTGAAAGTTTATTAATAAATCATTTACTTTTTTTTCATTAAGTAGATATATTCATTAGATATTTTAAAGTAATTTAATTTTATGATAATATTAATTAAAATTAATTAATTTAATTATTTTTATTAATTTTAATAAATTAGGTATTTGTGTCATGAATATAGAATAAAAAATAGTATTAAAATATGTATTAAAAATAGTATTTTTCAAAAATGTCTTAGCGAATTAATTAGGACAACGGTAACATTATCGAGCGGGCAAAACGAAGAAGACAGAGCGTTTGGAGTAGCCAACAGGTTTACAGCATGCAGGGTGCAACCAATCAACGCTACAAAACGACATCTTGGTTTGGTAGATCAAACGATTAAGCTTGACAAGAAAACAATACTAAATAGGAATATCGAAAAAAATATATCCTCCTTTTATAGCCATGCATAAACTACAAAGTGTTCTTTAATTTGCTACTGTGTTTCATCTGTTGGTGATACGCGTTGCTTGAGGAATTGTACATGACAAATGTTAAAGATTAATTGAACAACCTACGTGGCTTACGTACTACATGACAAATGCTTTGTGGGGACTCCATTGACTTGTTGGAGCATGCAAAGAACAAATGTATAATTCCAAAATCACTAAACTCAAACACACAAGTTTTTAAAGGGAAATTGAACCGCTCGCTTTCTCAACGGGGTTACTTCTTGTTCAGTAAGAAACCAAGTAATAATCCTCGAATATTTCCCCATTCACCCAACCACTATATCATCCTTCTTCTCTAACACCATATCTTCATGACTTCACTTATTCACCTTTCTTTTCCTAGTCTCACTCCCTGACTTCTGTTTTCTCACATCACAAAATCTTCTTGATATTTATTGGTTCATTCATTTATTTCTTCCTTTATTTTTTATATTTCCCATGCTCTTTTCAACCCCCACTTTGACCTTCTCCACATTCAGCTTATCTCTTCTGCATTGAATGAATAAGCGTTATTGCTTTAATGGCAATTAGCCACTATTCAGGTGATGACTGACACAGTTGCATTCTCATTTATAGTCATTCATACACTTTGTCAAACCATTTTCAGCTTTTATCAACCATTCTATCTCCAATGCATGCCATGCCATGCATGATGATGAACTTTTCAATTTGCTTACACATACACACTTCCATAGATAACCATGTGAGAGGATAGCATATTCACATAAACCAATCCTTTCTCTTCTGCTAAAACACATTCTCGTAATCCAAGAACAACCACCACCGCTTCCCCAACCAATACCATAAATTTTTATTGTTTCATGTGTCTCTTTATTAAGAAGAGCAATTTTTTACCCAAGGACTGTAAGTAACCCTCACCCCTCACTCACTTACCAGCAAATGAAAGAAGCATCATCGATGAGGATTTCAACAACACTTGCAATTGTGCTCCTCTTGTGCTTTTCTTGTGCACTAGTCCTTTGTGATGGCAAAGAGAGCAGTATGAGAGTGCTTTTGGAGGTGAAGTCATGGTTCACGGAAGACCCAGAAAATGTTCTAAGTGATTGGTCAGAGAACAACACTGATTACTGCAGTTGGAGAGGGGTGTCATGTGGGCCAAAGAAGTTCAAGCTCAAGTTAGAACGGGTGCAAGTAGTGATGGGACTCAACCTGTCCGAGTCATCACTCAGTGGGTCAATATCACCCTCACTCGGTCGTTTGCGAAACCTGCTCCACCTTGATCTCTCTTCTAACCGCCTCCAGGGTCCCATTCCACCTACCCTCTCCAACCTCACTTCTTTGGAATCTCTCCTTCTCTACTCTAACCAACTCACGGGTCACATCCCCACCGAGCTCGGCTCGCTACTGAGTCTCCGAGTTTTGCGAATCGGCGACAACGGACTCACTGGCACGATTCCCGAGTCACTTGGGAATCTGGCCAACCTTGAGTCCCTCGGTTTAGCCTCGTGCAGACTCACCGGTCTGATTCCGCCCCAACTCGGTCGACTCAGTGAGTTGGAATTTCTGAATCTGCAGGTAAACGAGTTGACTGGTCCGATTCCGTCCGAGTTGGGGAACTGCTCGAGCCTTGTAATCTTCAGCGCTGCTGGCAACGGACTCAATGGCTCGGTCCCGAGTGAACTGAGTCAACTCGGTAAGCTTCAAACTCTGAACCTTGTCAACAACAGCTTAACTGGGTCGATTCCGAGTCAACTCGGTGAGCTGAGCGAGCTTAGATATCTGAATTTCATGGGGAACCAGCTCGAGGGTAATATTCCACCGTCTTTGGCTCAATTGGGTAACCTTCAAAATCTTGACTTGTCGATGAATTTGCTCAGTGGGAAAATTCCAGAGGAGTTAGGGAACATGGGTCAATTGAAATACCTGGTTCTCTCTAAGAACAAACTGTATGGGACCATTCCAAGAACCATGTGTTCTAATGCAACAAGTTTGGAGAGTTTAATGATGTCAGGGTGTGGACTTCATGGTGAGATACCAGCTGAGTTGGGTCAGTGCCAATCACTGAAACAACTTGATTTGTCAAACAATTATCTCAGTGGGTCAATACCTATTGAGGTTTATGGGTTGCTGGGGCTGACTGATCTCTTGCTTCACAACAACACTTTGGTTGGTTCAATCTCTCCCTTCATAGGGAACCTCACCAACATGCAGATTCTTGCATTGTTTCACAACAACTTGCAGGGTGGTGTCCCCAGAGAGATTGGGAGGCTTGGGAATTTAGAGATAATGTATCTTTATGATAATCATTTGTCAGGAGAGATTCCTTTGGAGATTGGTAACTGCTCAAGCTTGCAAATGGTTGATTTCTTTGGAAACAATTTCAGTGGGGGAATTCCATTCACTATTGGGAGGCTGAAAGAGTTGAATTTTCTGCACCTTAGGCGGAATGAGCTTGTGGGTGAGATTCCCTCTACACTTGGGAATTGTCATAAATTGAGTGTGCTGGATTTGGCAGATAATCAGCTCTCAGGTGGCATTCCTGCAACATTTGGATTCCTCAGGGAGTTGAAGCAGTTCATGCTCTACAACAATCATCTTGAAGGTAGTCTTCCTCACCAACTCATAAATGTGGCAAACTTGACCAGAGTCAATCTTTCAAATAACAGACTGAATGGTAGTGTGGCTGCATTGTGTAGCTCTAGGTCTTTTCTTTCTTTTGATGTCACAGATAATGCATTTGATGGTGAAATACCCTTTCTCCTGGGAAATTCACCTTCCCTTGGGAGGCTGAGATTAGGCAACAACAAGTTTTCTGGTGAAATTCCTAGGACATTGGGAAAAATCACTATGTTATCATTGATAGACATCTCAGGAAATTCACTCACAGGACCAATACCAGATGAGCTTTCTTTGTGTAGTAATCTGACTCACATTGATTTAAACAATAACCTTCTGTCTGGATTTATACCATCATGGGTTGGAAGTTTGCCTCAGTTGGGAGAGGTTAAGCTTTCCTTCAATCAATTTTATGGGTCTGTTCCACTAGGCCTATTCAAACAACCCAACTTGTTAGTTCTTTGCTTGAATAACAATTCTCTTAATGGAAGTCTCCCAGGTGATATTGGTGGTCTTGCATCCCTTAATGTTCTCAGACTTGACAATAATAACTTCTCTGGACCAATCCCTCATGAAATAGGTAAATTGAACAATCTTTTTGAGCTGCAGCTATCCAGAAATAGCTTTAGTGGTGAGATACCAGTTGAGATTGGAAATCTCAAAAATCTGCAAAGTATTTTGGACCTCAGTTACAATAACCTATCTGGTCATATCTCATATTCACTTAGCATGCTGTCAAAATTGGAAATACTTGATCTTTCTCACAATCAACTCACTGGAGAAGTGCCTTCAGTAGTTGGTGAAATGAGGAGCTTGCAGAAGCTTAACATCTCTTACAATAACCTTCAAGGTGCATTGGATAAGCAATTCTCCCGTTGGCCACACGAGGCCTTTGAAGGGAACCTTCATCTATGTGGAGCCTCACTTGGAAGCTGCAACAATGATGGTGCCTCCCACAGTAAGCTATCACACTTAAGTGACACAACAGTGGTTATAGTCTCTGCACTTGCAACTTTAGCTGCAATTGCTCTACTAGTACTTGCAGCTATCATCTTCTTGAAAAACAAGCAAGAATTTTTTGGGAGAGGCCGCGAAGTGAGTTTTGTTTTCTCCTCTTCATCACGAGCACAAAGAAGGTCATCGATCCCTCTAGTTGCACCTGGAAAGCGGGATTTCAGGTTGGAAGATATCATGGTTGCCACAAACAATCTAAGTGATGAGTTCATAATTGGCTGTGGAGGTTCTGGGACAGTGTACAGAGTTGAATTGCCCACTGGAGAGACAGTGGCTGTGAAGAAAATTTCATGCAAAGATGATTATCTGTTGAACAAAAGCTTTATAAGAGAACTCAAGACTTTGGGGGGGATCAAGCATAGGCATCTGGTCAAACTGATAGGTTGTTGTAGCAATAGAAACAAAGGAGCAGGTTGGAATCTGTTGATATATGAGTATATGGAGAATGGCAGTATATGGGATTGGCTACATGGGGAACCCCTCAAGGCAAAGGGGAGACTTGATTGGGATACAAGGTTCAGAATTGCTGTGGGATTAGCTCATGGAGTGGAGTACCTCCATCATGATTGTGTGCCAAAGATCATTCACAGGGACATCAAATCTAGCAACGTATTGCTAGATTCCAACATGGAGGCACACTTGGGAGACTTTGGACTAGCCAAAACACTCATTGAGAATCATGAATCTAATACTGAGTCTAACTCTTGTTTTGCAGGGTCTTACGGTTACATAGCCCCAGGTAATGCTTGATCATATCATTGACTTGAATTGTTCTTTATCTTAATTTTTTGTTTACAAAACTTAGATATAGTTCCTTACAGGCTTTTGGTATCGTTCTCCATTCAGAAACTAAAGATTCATCTCAGCAATCTATGTTAATCTTTAATAAACCTTTATTACTCAGATTACCAAGATGAAAATCCAATTTTGATTGAAAAAAACACTGAAAACATCTAAGAAACTGCACCTAAGTTGTATAATTTTTTTGTCCAAGTAATGCTTGTTCATATCACTAACTTGAATTGTTCTTTATCTCAATTTTTTTCACAAAACTTAGATACAGTTTCTTACATATTTTTCATGAACTGGAGTTTTATCTCAATAGTCTATATTAAACTTTAATGCAAACTTTTATTACTTAAATTACTAATTTTGATTGAAAAAAAACATTAAAAATATCTAAGAAACTGAATCTAAGTTTTCCCATATTTTTTTGTTCAATTGTTAACAAATTGATTGACATTTCTTAATTTTAGAGTATGCATACTCACTGAAGGCCACAGAAAAAAGTGATGTGTACAGCATGGGGATTGTGCTTATGGAACTTGTTAGTGGTAAAATGCCAACAGATGAAGGTTTCAGAGCAGAGATGGACATGGTGAGATGGGTGGAGATGCATGTTAACATGCAAGGCACTTCAGTTGAGGAAGTAATAGATCCTCGGCTGCAGCCCCTTTTGCCTGTTGAAGAGTTTGCTGCATTCCAGGTGCTTGAGATAGCCATACACTGCACAAAAACTGTACCCCAAGAGAGGCCAACCTCACGCCAAGTCTGCGATCAGCTTCTGCGCGTATCCAACAACAAAAACCTCGACTTTCACAAGACTAATTAATTTCGATAATCACAAGTGATTTTGTTTCCAACAGATTAAAGATTAAAAATAAAGGTAATATATATATATATATATTGTGTTTGCTATTGTTTAGAATTTTAAGAGTTTTATGCTGAATGCTCGCTGCGTGATATCGTGCGAGTAGTATTAGCATTTCAATTTGCATGTTATCGTGGCCCACACAAAACAATTATGTGATTTGTAATATACAGTGTATTAGAGAAATTAAAGTGTGATAATAGCCTCTCTTCCTTCCAAAACTAATCCAATTCAATATTGAGAAATTTAAATAGAAATGTGATTTGAAACTGGAAATGCTAGTAATGGTACCTAGGTAATGGTATTTGTGCGTTAGATTACAGTATGGGTAATTTTTTTAATATAATATAATAAGCTTCAATAAATATTTCTTAAATTTCATTTATAATACACAATATAAAAGTCTCTGTCTCTTTACATGTAAATGTATGTGTACATGTTTCATTTTCCTTTCTATTGAAAAGATAATTACTTGAACATAAATTTAATTCATAGAAATTTCGTCCAGGAAAATAGTCATTGCAACATTCATAGTAATTTCCACCCAGAACTACTTTACCGTATTACGAATTTAATGGTATCAATAAATCTCTTACAACAGTTTGTTTTGGAGCATATTTAGAATTATCCTCGACAGTTGCATAGTTATAATTATTATTTTTTATTCATTGAAATATGTTGACTTTATATATAAGAATCTTATTCTATATATATAGATCTAGATATACTGTGGTTTTGAAACTTTATAATTATAATAATGAAAATAACAACTCTAATCACTACCATTATATCTTATTTACTTATAAGTTTTACTGGATATATTAATCGATAGATGTTTATAATTACATTTGTATACACATCAACAAATCACATTGATATATTAACATGTCAAAGAAAATAAAATGTAAACATATGATGTTTTTTTTAAGTAAGAAAACATATGATGTTAAAATATAGGAAAAATAGATAAATTTCTTCTATTCATTAATATAAAAATTATAAAATTTTAATTTAATTTATTAGAATTATTTTAGTTATAGTGAAATTTTTTAATATTAACATTTTTGTTTTAAAATATGAATACAATTTTATTTTGTGTTACATGGATTGTACTTATGATATACATATATTATATATAGAATCTTTTATAAAATAATAAAAAAATAATAACATTCAAAATAATTAAAAAAAATTAAGAAAGAAATGATAATTAAAATAATGTCAAATGTGAGAGTACAATATCAAATTAAATATATATAATATAAATGAGAAGAAGAAATTTGAATAATAGGTGAAATTACTCAAGTAAGTTAGATACCAGTACACTTTATGTAAAGTTTTCATTTTCATATGATCTAAATATTTTTTATTTTATTTTAAGTGTAATTTTATGATGTAAAAATATAATTTATTTTAAAAATGATCATAAGAATAAAAAAAGGAATACACATTTAGAATTGAATAATATTAAAGATGAAAAAAATAATTTAAGAAAGATTGAGACTTTAATATGATTTCATAAAATGTTTTTATCCTATGTGTTGTAGTATTTAATCTTATAATTTAAATTTTAATAAACCTTCACGTAAATTAATTCCATGTGATGTAAATATTTGTATAATAGTTTATGAAAACATTAGGTTTATTATTTTTATAATAATTATTTTCAAGTCATCCCAATCCCAACCGTACTATTAAACATTATTATTATCGAATATTTAAAAATAAATTAAATATCAACCTTTATGTCTATATATTAGTATTTAAAGGTCAAGTACATAATAATTAAATTTTGACTTAATATTTAAAGGTAAACTAAATATCAACCTTTATGTACAAATATTATTTAAAAGGTCAACTAGGTAGTAATGATTTCATTTTGACTTAATATTTAAAGGTCAACTAAAATTATTCTACGAATATTAATAAATCTTTATGTAAAGCATTCATTACCTATGCTGCAAATATTTGTACAATAATTTTAGTTGACGTTTAAATATATAGTCAAAGTATATGTTTTTAATAAATATAATAATTAAAATATCTTGCAATATAATGTTAAAATATTATAAATAATGTAATAATTAAAATAAATAACATAAAAAAACAAAATAAAAAAAAAATAAAACCTTATCTTATGTAAAAAAATTAATAATGAAATTTAATAAATATTCTGAAGATAAAAAAAGGAAATAAAATATAAAAAAATTAGAAACTAACATTTAAAAAATGTTAATTAGAGAAATGTTTTAAAAAGAAGCTACTCAAAAAGTTTTTCAATTAATAAAAAATATTAAAAACTTACTAAAATAATG
Source organism: Mucuna pruriens (assembly GCA_025330945.1). Lineage (NCBI taxonomy): Eukaryota > Viridiplantae > Streptophyta > Magnoliopsida > Fabales > Fabaceae > Mucuna > Mucuna pruriens. The sequence continues at coordinate 3,365,249 of JAENHJ010000040.1, read as the reverse complement.
TGTCAAACATACACTAAAAATTAAATCATTATTTTTAACAATATTTTATATAATTATCCTCTACGTAAATAAGATCACAATCATATAAAACTTTAAAACAATAATAAAATGTCACACAATCAAGTGATAATTTATCTAAATAAAAAATTCTAATCACATTAATTTCTTCAAATATAATATTTTACACAATCATGTCCATAAGTGAGTTATTAATTATGTAAAATAATATCCATTAATTTTAATAAAATATGATAAAATATAAAATATCAATAATCATACTTGTAAAAATAATTAAACAAATATACTAAGCATGAAATATGTAAAAAAAATTTGGCATAAAAAGTATTCACATAGGTAAACAAAAATTAATTCCTCAATCATAAAAACATTGAGAGGAGAGGGTAATGTAGCAAAGTAATAACATATCAAAGAATATTCACAAAAACATTTAGGTCCAATTTTCAAGAATATATAATTTAAATATAAAATTTATTTTCATATTAATTAATATAGAATATCTATAGTATTCAAGATTATCAAAAGATATACCAAACAACAAAATTAAGTAAAAATTAGTTTTTGGTGTAAAAGGAAAGAAATCTCAAATATAAATTATAGCAATAAATTTCAATATATTTATAAATGATTAATTATTTTTTCATTAATATAATTAAAGCAATAAGTAATTAAATTTAATCAAATAAATAGATTTAAATGAATTTATAAATTTCAGCTAAGTTAATTAGTTTCAACTTGAGAGAATTTTGTAAAATACTCAATAAATAGAAAATTAATAAAATTTTGACACAATAAATAATGAAAAAATATGTTATATTGTATATTATTATATAGTCATCCAATTATAAATCACCATGTATATAAAGTTTATTAACTTTTAAAATAATTATCTTAAAGTCATACAAATCCTTATTTATATGGTGGGATGACAATGTAAAATTACATTATCAATGTGTGACCATTAAACTTATAAACAATTGATATAAAATGTTTTTGTTTCTCAAAAAAATTCTTAATATTATTTCATAATAATAGTTAGGTGAAACTTGAGTTTAAATCCATGACATTATTGGTAAAATTTGTCTTAACTCATAATTTATTTTGATTGTGATGATAGGTATGAACGTCTAAAATTTTGTTCACTATACAAAATTACCACTAGATGTTATTTAAAAGATTTAAATATATTTTTATCTTTTAGTTTAGTGTATGAGTAATTTTGATTTCCTTAATTTTAATTACTCAATTTTTATCTATATATTTTAAAAATGAACAATTTTAGTTTTTTTGGATTTAATTGTTCAATTTTGATCCTTATATTTATAAAAATAGATAATTTTAACCCACATATTAAATAATTAATATCACATCATATATTTATTTATCATAAATTGTTCAATTTAATAAAAAATAATAAGTTATACATTGACCGTATAAATCCTTATTTTATAATAAATTTACACCAATGCATATAGATTGAATTCTTAAAAAGAATAATGGACTGACTTGATGATGTTTGAAATAAAATGGTCTCATTTTTAAATGTGTAAATTAAAATCAAACTATTAAAACTACTAGACTAAATTAAAGTCCAAATACTCAACTAAGAAGAACAAAAGTGTAATTAATTCTAATTAAAATATTCAAATTATCCTTTTTTACAACATGCCATAACCTAACCATTTATTGCTTTCAATTAATGTATAAAATTCAAATTTAAATTCAAATTTTAAATATTCCATAATTAAAACAAGGATCAATCAAAGAAGCTACAAATTAAAATTCAAGTTGTTGCGTAATTAAATCTTACACATTTAAATCAAACAAACACATATAAATGAAAACAGCTACAAATTAAAATTCAAATCAATGCATAATTAAATCTTACGCATACAGGAAGCTACAAATTCAAATTCAAATTCAAATTCGTTTCATAATTTATTCTTACCTAAAATATAATTTAAATGAGTCTTTCACAAATTAAATGTACACATGTCATGTACAATATGTTCTGGAAACGTTTCACAACTATAGTCTCTTACCTTTTTATGACTTGATTTTACCGTCCATACGATTTCTCACTAACGTTACATGTTAGATTTTTTGTTTTAATTTAAAAATTAAAATTTGACATTTTTGGGAACTTTCTAGCTTTAAAAGGAATTAATGTTCATTAATAGTTATTTTATGAATCACCAGTACAAAAGAATGAAAAGCAAACTCTTTTAGTAGAAAATGGATATTGTACGTAGATCACATATAACAAGCTACCATTTTGATACATTATCCGTATAAATAATCTTTATATTATTATTTAATAATATATTATGGCATTCATAAAAAAAAATATTATGACATTATTTAATATTTTTGTAGTATTATTTAATATATTTTATCACAATTTATATGTTATTAACTTACTAAATAATATAATAATACATAAAGTCATATTGTAATTATTTTAATAATATATACAAATATTATATTTTTCTTTCAATCAGAAAAAAAAAGTCAGAAAAGTTTCCGTCTGAAGTCATATCTACATGCACATTTTTTTTTCTTACACGCCATTTTACACTTCATTCTTAGTCATTTATTATTTAATCGTTACTAATTTCAAGTTAATAAATTTTAATCAATATAATTAGTAATAAAGTAATTAAGTGTAATAAAAATACGTAAAGGAAAGTAGCGAAAAAAAATCATGACCAAAAAAACTTATTGCATTTTTTTGTGTGTGCCCCTTATTGCAGTGTATTAGTAACGATATTTTGTACCTTCCATAAACTTACTGCAGTATTAGTAATGAAAATTGGTACAGAAGTTTTTCACAAAACTGTTAAGAAATGTGTACTATAACAAATTACGGTTGATGAAAAAAAAAAAAAAATTGGATAACAAAATGAAACAGTTTTTTTTTGTTTACTTTTGTTTATTTTAAGTTATTTCACATAAAAATACATTCATATAATTTAATATATTTTAAAAATATAAAAATATTAATTAAAGTGGTATTATACTCAGTTTGGGAAAATAATAAAATTAAAATAATTGGTGAATGATATATAGATAGATAGTCTAATTTTCAGAAAAAAATAATGTCATATGAATGTCCAAAAACATATTACGTGGTTGATGAATTACTTACGCAGAAAATATGTTATCTAAAATTTTATATTTATGAAATATAATCATTAATGTCTTTATATTGTTAGTAAATTATCAATAAACTCAATAAGAAAAAATAGGTCACATATATAAAAAGTTTTACTCTTTCATCCTATTAGAATCAAATATATTTAGTATCTAACGATTATTATTTATAATTGGAAGATAATATAAAATTATAGATAATATAAAACTATTTTATATTATTAATGTCAATGTGTTATATTAACAATGATATCAAATTACTTATAAAACTTGTTTAACTAAAAAAAAAAAGTTAAAAAATGTTGCAATGAACATTTTGTAGTCTAACATCGTGGAGAGAAAGAGAGATAATCGAAACAAAATATAAATATAATAAATGATATAATATAATAAAAATAAAAAATTATCAACATTAACTAATTTTAAAAATAATATTAAAAATATTTATCAAAATAATACAAAAAAATACAATTTGTCATTATGAGGTATTTTTCTTAAAAATATGTAAATTAAAAACTTAAAAAATAATACAAAGACAAATAGATTTCGTTGTTTTTAGACTTATTATTTTTAGTCTAACTTACCTAATCCATCCAGGTTAGTCAAAATTGATCCGATTTAATTTAAGTCAAAATTTTAAAACTCAACCCGATCAATCAGCGTTTATTACCTATACTAAAATAGATTGTTTCCTTGTAGATTTTTTTTAAATAAATTAATTGAAAACACCTAAGAGATGAGCATTGTCACTATTTTCATATTTTACTATATTATGATGCTTAAGAAAAAACCACGGATGTAGGTTATTTATTTTTTTTTTTGTTTTTTTTTTTATCTAAACCACAGACATCCTTTATTGGACGCAATCCTATTCGAACCAAGTATGACTACTACGACTAGGGACGAATCTATTTCGGAGAGTGTAGGGATAATTGCTCAACTAACTTTGTAGTATTTAAAAATATTTTAAATATTATATATATATATATATATATATATATATATCAAATGATAATATTTTTAAGATCTATTCTTTATCTCAAGAATTTTTCTTCAACTCGAGTAAGATTTTTCTTAATCCTTTTTTTATCTATCATTATAATATTTATTTTTATACTAAATTTTATTTTTAAAATAAATGATCAATAATTAATAATAATTTTGTATCAGAATATAAGTTATTTATCATAAATTAAAAATATAATTTATATATTTAAAAATATTTATTTATTATAACTTTTAATTATAATATAATTTATATATTTAAAAGTATTTATTTATTATAATTTTTGTTATATAAATTAAATATTTATCATTTGTATTACAATACTAGTAGTTTAAAGTAATTTTATATATTAAAATTTAACTTATTTATTATAAATACAAATTTTGATTTATATATAAATAAATAAACAGATATATATATATATATATATATATATATATATATTATGCATTTTAATTGTAATATAATTTATAATTTTTAAATTATTATTTGTTATATATTTTAAATATAAAAAGTATATTATATATAAATTAAAATACTAATTTATATATGAATATTGTCCCATAAACTAAGATTTATAGATCCGTCGTTCGCTATGGCGGCGAAGTTCCTTTGAATTTGTTTCTATTCTTAATAAATATATTATAAATAATAATAATAACATAATAACCCCTCAGAATGATAATATAGTAAAAAAAAAGTAAATAGGTGTAAAATATTATAACATAAGCTGCATGCAAACATATTTATTTATTTATTTATTTATTTATTTATTTATTTATTTATTTATTTTCAAAGAAAATAGATGACACCAACTTGTTAGGCATCATCAATTTTTTTTTTTATTTTCGTGTATAATTAATAATATTATATAATATAATAATTAATAAAAATATATAATTAAATAAAAATAATATAATGAAATATTTATTTTTTATTATTATTAACTTAAATATTTATTTTTATTTATTACATTTTATTATTTCATTATATTATATAAATAATAAAGTTATATGTTATTATATTATATTATTATTAATTATACTTCAAAATTAAAAGTATTAACAGTATAATATAATATATTATTAATTATAATGTATTTCATTATATCGTTTACTTTTATTATTGAAAGATTTTAAAGAAAAAATAAATAATATAATATGATGAATTAATGAATATGAAATTTAATTATTAATATTAGCAACATATTAAACATTTCATAAATAATAAATAGAATTATTAACTATATTATAATTAATATAAATTTTAAACACATAACATAACAATATAATTGAATAATACAAATTGACTTTTTTTAGGAAAATATATGACTCCAATTTTTTTAGCTCCTTCTGTGTTTTTATTTTTTTTATACTTTTAAGTATAATTAATAATATTATATAATATAGTGATTAATATAGCATATAAATAAACTAAAAACAATATAATGAAATATTTGTTTTATATTAACATTAATAACTAAAATATTTTATTTAATTATTTCATTGTATTATATAAATAATAAAATTATATTTCATTATATTATTTTTTATTTGATTATATTTTATATTAATTATTATATTACATTATGTTATATTATTTATTATACTTAAAATTTTTAAATATTAATAATACATTATTATATTATATTATTCATACTTTTCTTTAAAATATTCAATTACAAACAAGATAATGAAATAAAATAAATTATAAAAATTTAATGGTCATACATTATAATTGAATAATTGAATAATGATGTAAAATGTTTTATGGTAATGAAAAATCTATCTTCTCAATTAATAATATAACACAATGTAAGATAATTAACAAACGTGGACTTTTTTTTTTTTGGTGCATGGGTGGAAAAAAAAAAGAAAAAAATAAAAAATAAAAAAGAAGAAAATGATAAATGAATAGAAATAGAAAAAAAAAAAAGAGTAAAAGTCAAAGGTAAAATATTATCCGAAATGAAAGGAAGGTGAAGAAAGTGAGTGAATAAAGGGTTGTAAATGAAAATGGTAACAAGTTAATTTGGTCAACAGAATGATAAAGGAGAAAGTAAACCCTAAACAATAATAATTAATAATAGGCGCTCACTCACGCTCTCTTTACTTATATTTTGTCTTTTTCCTTTAAACTTAACGACCCTACAATCTCAACGGCTCAAACCCAACGTCTCCCTTACTGCACACTACTCTTATTTATCTGTCTGTAACTACACTCTTCCCCCCTCTTCTCTAATTTGCACCTTGTTTCACAACAAAAACTGCTTCTTCCATTTTTAGCCATACCCTCTCTTCCAATTTAACGAAACAGACAAAGCTATCGTTTCGCTTTGTCCGCATCCGTTAGGCAAGAACTCTAAATAGAGGCAACGAAAACGGGGAAAAATTAGCTGTATTTCTCACCATTTATAAGCCATTAAGCCTTCCTTCCTTTTCGTATAACAACGTTCGTTTCCCCTTCTTCTTCTCATCCTCTTCTCTGTCCTCTTTTTCTTTCTACCTTTGCCTTTTTCCCTGCCTCTCACCAATAACGCATTTGTCTCGTGAGATTGCTATGTCTTCAATCTCTCCACCCTCTGAAATGGGTTTCCGTGCTTCCACGATCACACGCGCCCTCGTAAGGCTTTGAAAACAAACCGAGACAACAAAACAAAAAGGAGGAAACTACCAATATGGTATCATCCCAAGTCGGAATCGCTTCTACTTCTTCCTTTGGTTGCGTTCTCAGGGACCGCAACCACCGCGAAGCACCATGCAGGGAAACCAACGTCAAGCCCACGCATCATCATCACGCTACGTTTAAGAGCTTTGTAATGGACCTTAACACGTGCATGTCCGTGTCTTCTGATTCCGCAACAAATGAGAACAACAACGAGAACAACAACAACAATAACAATCTGCCTAAGGCTCCTAGAAACAACCACCTGGAGAGGCTTCGTTTAACACGAATCAACTCCTCAGACGGCGGCAACAACAACAGTGAAACCTCCCTGGCCTCGTTGATCAGCCCAAGACACTCGCGACTCCTCGATCGATGGGCCGCGAGACAGGCTCGTGAGATGGTGTCGAATTTGGAGAACGAGGCTGAGTTGTTGTCCATGGACGACAACTACATGCTTCCTAGGACATCGTCTAGTTCAACCTCTGATGAATCATCAGAGGTTCCAAACCTGGGAGCCTCCTCTTTGGTACAGATATGGGAGAAGAGACTGAACCAATCTGGTGTCTCCAAACAAAACACGGCAATGGAAAAGATTGGTTCAGGGTCTTCTCCTCCCAATGTTGCTATTGAGAATGTGGAGGAACAATGCTTTGATGGGCCCTCCGGGAATGAAGAATCGTTTACATTCCCTGATTGGGAATCTAGCGACCAGTCTGTTTCGCCACGTGGCAGGTCGGAGAGTGACAGGGTCAGTGTTGCTGACATCATAAAGAAACTCACCTCTACCAACCAGAATCAGAGTCCAACACCTTCGTATGCTGATGACAATGAACATGAAGGGTATGGTAGTAGCAGTGTGACAAGTTCTCCTTGTAGAGAGCGTGAATGTGCTGGTGTCTCCACACAAAAACAACAACACTCGGAGCAGAACTATAGAGTTCCTTGTCCTCTGCGAATTAGAGGGCGCCGAGCGTACCTTGATTTGCTTGCGCAGATGGTGAATGACAGGCATGGGGAGCTTAACAACTTGGCAGAGCGTGGAGCAGTCTCCAAGTTCGCACAAAGGGGTCGCATTCAGGTGAAAATAATCAAAGGGTGGTGATGGTTCTTCTTCTTCTTTTCTTTTTCTTGTTTTGTGGCTTTTACTAGTTCTGAGATTGACTCGTTTTCTATGCATGAATGCAGGCATTGCTTCGACTTAAATTATTACAACGTGACGCGGCAGCTAATGATCCGCCCCGCCAGAAATCTACAGCATCTGAAGTAAACAACAGACAGCCGCAGGGATCTGCAATTATGCAATTAAGGTTTGATAAACCACGCCTATTGATTTACCTTGCTTAAGAGAAAGTTATAGAATTTCAAGGTAGTAGAAAGATGCATTGAAGGTTATAAATATAAATATCTATTTATACTCATGGACTATCTATTTGTCTGAGTTCCGAAACTATTAAAATACATTCCATAGGGTGAAATTTAGACAGGAATGTCATGAGAAGTGAGAAGAGTGTAAATGCACAGTTGGATCAAGCATTTCCTTTTATAGATGGTTGTTGTTTCAATAATATTTCATTAGTCAAGTTTATCGTGCGATCACTACTACCAGTGCAATATGTAGTTTGCATTTATTATATGCACACAAGTTCTTATCTATAAATGTCACCAAGATGGAAAATTGATGAATAAACAATTTCTGCTACTTTACCCTTTAGCTCATCAGATGGTGTTCATTCTTGTGACATCTAAATTTAGGTCTTTTATAAAATGAACACAGCAAGACCCATCATATTAAGTTCTCCTGAAAGATATTAAATGACAAATGTTTTCATAAAATGCAGGGCAAAATTTAGCAGTGGGGCTGAACTTAGAACTCCAGTCCAGGCAGAAGTAGCTAACTCAAGAAGTCCTCATGGGGAGATAGTAAACAACACAAAATTGGGTAAGTCTGCCACCGCTGATCAACTGAGCAAAGACACAAGCAATCAGACAGCTCGTGGCACTGCCAATCACGCTTCAGAATCCACACAAAAGCCAGTGCTACAGAATACAATAGATCGTAATACAGAAGAAGCTCATCCTCCAAGTTCAGATGTCATGGTCCAAGAAACACATCCAAGTTCAGATGTCAAGGCTCTACAATATGACTCAAATCTAAATGAGACAGCAGATAGGGCAGAGACGAGCAACCAACAGAATGCTATGGCTAAAAGCAGTAATGATGAGACAGTGAATGAGGAAGAGGCAAGTAACCAGCAGTATGCTGAAACCAGTTACGAGGAGACAGTAGAAGATATGGCAAGAAATCAGAACTATGCTGAAAGCAGTTATGATTATGAGACGGTGGATGAGATAGAGGTCATTGACCAGAATTGTAATGAAACTAATTATGATTATGACTGGATCAGTGAAATTTCTAGGCCTAGGAGCTATTGGGAAGAACGCAGGCAAGCGTGGTACAGAGAGATGCTTGAAACTGGTTGTCAGAATGAGGATATACCGAAGCTTCTTGAAAGGTACACAATTTTCTGTAAAACTCTTTCTCTTAGTATATTCCCATGAATGTCAACTAAAAGACATTCCAATTGCATAAATGGCTGGATGAAATGAACAAGCAAACAAGAAATTTACTATTTAAATAAAAAAAGGTCAAATTTGAATAGTTTTACATTGTGAATTTTGACACTAAAGAAAATCTTTTTGTATATACCTCATTGATCTGAATATTAGCATATTATGTTTGCAGGAGAACCGTATCAAGTTTCCTTTCTAGTAGTGACTTTAGGGAAAAAATGGATAGATTGATGAAATGTCACAGGGGAACACAAACGGATTTAGCCAATAGTCAAGACAATGCGGAAGACAGCCAAGGGTTGATGGCATTTTTACAAGAACGCTTGCATGCTGCAAGTGCTCCTCAAGAAGATGGAACAGATGTGGAGGAGAGGAGAAATGAGGATGAGGAAGAGGAAGAGGAAGAAGAGGAGAATGCAGATGAGCACGAAGAGGAGAATGCAGATGAGCATGAAGAGGAGAGCTTGATAAGTAGTTCATATCATGAAGCTGGCGATTTTTCTAATCAATCCACATCATGGAGTTACAGGGACAATGGTGACGATTTTGATAGAGTTGTTTCTACATCCCCACAACCTTATCAATCTCAATCTTTCTATCAGGATAGTCGCCGCTCTTCAACCACCAATCATCATCCAATTGTGAGTTCCCATTTAGTATTATCTTGTCGTACAAGGCCTCCTAAGTTTCTTATTGAACTCAAGACTGCTGTGCTAACAGGAAATGGAACTCATATATGATTTGAGAGGGCACATGGAGCAACTTTATCATGAGATAGCTGAGCTAAGGAAATCAATAAAGGGCTGCATGGATATGCAGATGCAATTACAACAATCCATGAACCCAGATGCTAACACAGGTCTGCTCATTTCTATTCTTTTTTAACTGTGTCAATGTCAGTGTCATAGTGCAAAGTTGTCAGTGCATCAATTAAGAACTTCAGTTTCTTCAATAAGCTCCGAGAATTCTAGAACAAAGGAAAAGTGGTGCCAATAACTAGTTATTACCACACTAGCAATGTAACTTCAACCAATATTAATTTGAAAATGTAAACACTATTTTCAATCAAGTTTTACGTTCTTCAACAAGTTCATTTTCTAACACAATTGCTATGTTGGTTGAAATCCAATCATTTCTGCAAGTTCAAAAAAGAATATTTTGCTTCATCCAAAAGGAAAATCAAACAAATTTGTCTTACACAAGTTTTCTCCTTCAGTCACTTCTAATGCAAGAAAATGCCTTCAATTGAATAACAATTACAAACTTACTTTTTCACCTGTGTTGTGCTGCTGAATATTTCTAGAAGAATAAGCTCTGTATCATTTTTTTTATTTCGATGCTCACTGTTTTTTCCTCACACTAACTTAAGTCATGCAATGTAAACACCATTACAGTTAAAAAAGAGAAGAAAAAAGAAAAGAAGTCCCATAACAGGGTTCCTAAGAAAGGCAACTGCTGCATTTGCTATGAGATGAAAGTTGACTCGCTTTTGTATAGGTAAGTGCTTCTGAATTCTGAATATTGCAAGAAATAATTTATTTCCATTTTCAGAGCAAAGTTGCACTCATGTTATCAACCAACTTTGTTACAGGTGTGGACACATGTGTACGTGTCTAAAGTGTGCCAACGAGTTGCAGTGGAACAGTGGAAAATGTCCTATTTGTCGAGCTAAAATAGTGGACGTTGTTCGAGTATATGTTCACGGTTAGCCTGTGACAGTGGACACAGTATCACTCACTCTTTACGACTATCCTTAGTCCCGAAACTTAGTAAACTGCTACAATTAACATCGTACACCTTACAGGACTTTCTCCTTTTTCACATATACTTTCAGCAAGTATATGATTTTTTTGAGGAGAAATTCATTTACAAACTTCGTTGTACATTTGATAGTTTTAAATTTAACCTTTTTTTCCTGTTCATATGTGTTCGGTATAACTTACTCTCTCAGTCTTGTTTCAAAGAATGCTTAATATCATATGAACTAAGCATAGAAGAAATCCATGTATATATTATATATGAACTAACTATATATCTAAAATAACTAACATTTTATATCTAAAATTGTCCCGCTACTGCTGTAAATTTCTTTGGGATTAAAAATAAATAATACCCTTTCTGTTTCATCTCTAATTGTGAATTGAATATTCAATGACTAAAGAAATTCAATAAATAAATGAAGAATTCGAAGAATGGTTCAAAATTTAAGCTAAGCTAAGCTAAGAACAGGTTATACAGATATGCAAAGATTTAATAAAACAAAGACAAACGGTTACACAGAGACATATTTGTGGCAACATGTTGAAGCGGAATATGTTGCTTGAGGCTAAAAAAGAAAGTGATACCAACAGTAGTAATATTCACCGGCAAGGGATGAAAAAGCAAAGAATATGAACACGGAAACTGTTTAATGACTTTTTAAAGGTATTTCTATACATTTTTTTCCTTTCAAAATTAGAAAGTCTAAACAACATTAGTGGTAGAACCATCAGAACTATATGTAGATCAGCGAAAAAGGTTGATTCGAATTTTTAATAAATCACCTAAATACAATCTAATAAAACATAATAAAATTGCAAGAACAAGAAAAACGGGAAAAAAGAAACAGATAGTGTAACATTACTTGTCAACAAAAGCGTAGGACTTTCCCTTGTCCACATCTTTCATCCCTCATTTTCATTTCTTTAATTTATATAAATTTTCCATTTTTTACTCCTATTAAATGAAAGGATATTCCAACAAAAGAAAGAAACATAATAATTCGTCTATAGAGGAGAGAAACATCCTGAAAAGTACATATATTATTGTATCGTAGGGTATGCTTATCAAGTTTAACAGTCTAAAACAATTGGTTGGAGAAATATTGCTAAAATTTCAATGTAGATGAAAAATCATATTACTTGGAGTGTTGGGCATGGAGATCAGAAAAGTCTCTGGAATGATATTTGGGTTGGGTCCACTGTTGAGGACCACGAATGAAGTAATTTTCAATCGCTCTCAGATTAAATAATCATACAAGCTAGACCGTACCAAGATGTGACCAAGCTAGTCACAGCTGCCTTATGCCAAAATATCCAATCTACTTAGTCTCTCTCTCCTATCAATTAGACCCACCAATCTCACTCGATCCAGTCTTTTTTTCTGCAGAGCCCAATTCCATTACCCAAATTCTAGAAGACCTCATAACTCAACATGTGTTGTTGCCAACGATATATCCATCCCATAACATACAATCATAAGAAGGGGATGTATTGTTTCCCTCCCTCAAGATATCACGTATTTTCAGGCTATGTTAGCTTTTTAATCCAAACATTCTATCTACTGCGTGCATTGGGCACTGGAGTGATTTTACGGTTACCCCATCATTGCATATGCCCGAGCCAGCCAGCCAGGGCCCAGGTGCACTCCTACGACAAGTTCTGCCACTGCAGACAAGGGTTACGAGGGGACCGGTATGAAATCATCTTGGTGAAGTAGTGGTTAGATTTATTGCACATTACTCCAGTGATTTAGTTGGCAACACACCGATCTTATTTAGTTTGATTCTCACATAACACATTCTTAAGAAAAGACACAAAAAAAATTATGACTAAATTTCAATATGAGAATTAGTTTCATTTTCGATCCAACCCTAATTAGCAATTAGGGTGTTAAAAAATATTATGACATATCACTTATTATGTAGGATTTCAAAGAAGGTCCAAAAGCTGCATGAAGCAAGTACAGCAACCAGCCCCACGGGCTTTACTTGAAGATGACGTATAGCCTCGTACAAAGGCTTCAAGTCATTAATGCTGTAACTACAAGAATGGAAACTTAACAGTGGATAGACTTGCAAAGGGGGTTACAATGGCCCCAAAGTATACTGCATTGTCAGCTTTCCTCCCTTCTTGTCAGACATCCAAAACAAAGACATAGTAAATAACCATAAAAGAGGAGGACCATATAGTACGGGACATAACTACCAAACAAGGAAATGGCAATGGAAAATGTATTAAATATCAAAACTACCATTTCTCTTGAATTAGTTGCGCTTAATTTTACTGCTTTTGAATTGACTGCAGAATAAACAGGTGGAATTGCACACTCCACTACAATGATTTTTGGAAAGTTATTACAGGATATACTCGGCCACGTATAAGGTGAGCAACTTCAGTAAGTGGTCCACTGGTTGCATCATCATTCAAAACCGTGGGATATAATAATCTTTTATTGATTCCAATGACGAGAAAAACTCCTTTCATGTTTTCTCCCTCCTAAGGCCTGCACGCACATAGTTTTTAAAGTGGCCTTCGATTTAGAGTTTAGTAAAATTAATTTTGAACTATTAAATGTATGTTTAAATTAATCTAAAACTGATTCATTGCAAGGTCAGATAATTTTCTAGCTTTAAAACAAACAGGAGGTGCTAAGTTGAAATAGATAATTGTTCAAGTAACCCTGGAATGTAAATCCATACTTGATGTACAATGGAGTGATACCCGTGCCAAGTATCATTCTAGTGTTCGATTTAGATTTTGGCAGTTCTACATTATGTTTCTCATTCTAGTGTGTAATATTAGTCTATGTATATCAATCACTTCAATTTCTGACTTTGAAAAATCAAGAACTAAAATCGAAGTTTTGAAAACTCAGATATTAAAGTAAAAAAAAAAAAAAAACTTACAATCTTAGAGACTAAATCAGGGATTTATCCCTTGCGCACACACACATATATAGCTTTTTAAGTGATCATGGTTCTGCTCTCAGTTTGGCCAATGTACTTTTCTCTTCAGTAACTTAACCCTGACCATAGGTGCCATTCCTGGTCCTAAAAAAATGACAATGCTAACTCCAGATGGTACCTGGCTTAGATATAAAACCACCAAAATGTAGCACTTCAACAATAGCTAATCAACTGTCCATAATTTCTAAATATTTGAACACGCTGACAAGCTACTATCACTCGTATTCTTGGAGCCATTCATGATTTGACTTCGCAAGTATAATAGGGCACATGCACACGTGAAGAAACAGTGGATATCAGAGGCAAAATCCATTCAAATCCTTATGTTTGTATCACACACGTAAGATACTTTTTTAGTGAGGGAGAATTGAGAAATAAAGAATACAAATAGGAAGGATGAGTAATCCTTCCAAACCAAATTAGTAAAACACAACAGAAACACACTTCATATGGTAAAGCCGTCCTATCGGTTGAACAATAATCAACCTTTAAACAAGTGACTTATATCTAGCCCAAACTACACCAAAATGCATCACGTTCAAATAAACTTTGTAAGATTACATATGATATTACAGCATATTTTCAGGACAACATAGAAAACAAAAGAAAGGAATCGGACAATCATAAACATTTAGAGTCATGTAGTGTCAAGACAATACTCTCCTTGTTTTGCAGCAGACGAAGCAACCAAAAATAAAAGAAGCAAAACACTTACTTTTATAGGGAGAGTAGATAATAAGGCAAGATTTACAGCTGGGTTTTGCACCAATGACATCAAATCTTCCAATCATAGAAATGCTTAATTGAAAAATCATTCATTTTAATTTTTTCAACTTTTCTTATATTTGTCTCTTAAATTTTTTAAGTGGAAATCAGGGCACATACAAATATATTATCCATCCAATACTGGCAACATCAATACCCAATGGAAAATAATCATACACCACAGAAGCCAGGGGCTTATGGTGATCCCAAATTCACAACTGTCTAAGATGTTGAAGGATATAGGGCTTCAGCATAAGCAGATAAGACAACTAAATTCAAGTTTTATGACAAAAGAAAAGAGCAATAGATAAAAAGGTTTATAGAAGGCAAAAAGACCTCCTTCCAATATATTACTATCCTCAAAAGGCTCAACCAAGATGCTCCTTCGCTCGTTTCAAAATCAAACTTCACACCACCATTACTATATCATCTCCACATATTTTTCAGTATCTATATCAGGATTCATGCTTATTAAGAATTAATAATCTTTAAAATTGTGCTTGCATTGATGAATTCTAGCCATCTTAGATCCTTACTAGCAACAAGCTTGCAGCACAACTCCCTAAACATCATATTTCTATAATCTACAGTAACACCAGCTTTTTAGTCCTCAGTTCTATAATATTTGCAACATAGCAATTAGTGAAAACCACAAGTTAATTCAACAAGAACACTGAATCATTGATCAAGAAGAACAAGTAATACATTCCACGACAACAGATAAAGCTAGCAGCATAATATAAATTTGACCAGTTTCTAATTTCATAACACAATTCTATCCAATCAACTAATAAACACAAGTTGACCAATCTATTTGAAGCTGGGCCATTGCAGTTAGACTATTTTAAAACAGATAATGATTCACCATTAAGTTGTAAAAACAAGAAAACGCATTCCTGCATGGTGTGAAAAGGGAACCAGCAAAAGATACTCATAGCTCATACTATAAGACAAAGCTACAGCCAGAAATTCTATAAACTCTGAAAAGCTACAAATCAATTCAATACATTCAGCACATTATAGGAAATTATAACAATTCCAAAACTTTTGACATCAAATTTAATGCTTTTCTTCTTAGTTCTTACAAATAATTATATGATTTAACTTGCACTATGTGACGATATTTTCATATTTGCACCTCCAAATTACAGGATAATACCAAATATGTAATCATAAATTGTAGTTTAAAAAAGAAGGAACTACCTGATGGTCATCTAGGTGTAAGACAACAGTAACAAGCAAGCAGCACAAACTCCTGAAGCAAACGAAATTAGCTACTCCACAAGGCACACCCTATCAGCATAAGATCACTGGCGCAATACCTGGCAAGTATTAAGTATTCACACGTAAAAGGGTTTTGATAACAATGAGGAAAGCCACACACACAACCAAATTCTGAAGAACAGAATTATATCTAAACCAAGATGAGAAGATTTATTTAACTAAACTCTTAACAAATGATGTAATTGGACGGTTTCGTATGTCAAAAATACAAGGGAGGAAAAACAATAAAAGCAGAGATACCACATTGACCTCCATAATAACACTAATTATTAGATGAAATGCACAATTAACATCGAAAATTTTATAATAAATCATAAAGAAGAAGATGACAAAGAAGCAATAAGAAAAAAAGAAAAAAGGCTGCATTTGCAACCTAATAATGCAATTAACCGTGTACAGAAGGTGGAGAAAATTAAAACAAAACCCCACAAAAAAAATAATAATAATCAGTAATCCTATACCACAAGATACAATCCTATACAAAGAAGAACAAAGGACCGAAAACCACCAGAACCACCGGCATTGGACCGCACATCTTCACGAAAACCTGGCGGGGACGATAGGTGCGACGGCTGTCCATCAAATCCGGGCGAATTCTCCGGCGACAGGGCATCATCATCCGGGGGAGGGGCGCTTTCGAGAGGCCTGGCGGGCACAATGGGATTCCTGCCGAAAATCTCCCTCGGCAAGAGAACCTTGGAAACACCAAAAATGGCGACAGGGTTCTGATCAAACACGGTCTGCGTAACGGAGGCCTGAACGATGCCGGTGTTGATGGCGACAGAGCCGTTAACGCGCGAAATGTTGAGCGTGAAGCTACCCGCGCCCATGGCCTCAGTAGCGAGAGTTGGTTGAAAGGGGTTAACAACGGATTCAAGCGAGCCGAGAGGGTAATACGAATGGAGCACGTGGAATTTGAGAACAACCGCTTTCTTATCCGCAGGAAGAGATTGGAGAGCGATGGAGGGAGGGAGATCGGCGAAGGCGTCGTCCACGGGAACGAATAGCGTGATTCCGGCGCCACCCTCGTCGGCCTCGAACTCCTGGTATATATAGAAATATTATTAGTGAAAATTAATTACTTAAATGTTGAAGTAGTGTATACAATTAATATAACTTGATAATTAATAAAAACCAGTTAACTAACTAACTAACTAGTTATATGTGTAATACCTGAACGACGCCGGAAGCGGCCAGCATGGAGGCGGCGACATTGAAGTTGTGGCCGTCGATTAGGGCTTTCGTGATGTTGAGGACGAGGTTGGGGCGCGTTTCGGAGGTCATGAGGTCGAGGCCGTAAGGGATGAGTAGGGAATTCACGGCGAAGATGGTGACGTTGTAGGGTAGGGTTTTGACGAGTGAAATTATGGTGGCGTTGGAAGGGGAATAAGACGCTGGGGAGCGGATCGAGACGACGCCGGATTGAGGGTCGCGAGTCAGGTTGACGGAGCCGAAGTTGTCGGTGGCGCGGCCGGTGGTCTGGAGGAGCGTGGTGACGAGTTTGCCGGAGGGAGGGAGGGCGCGGAGGTCGGACCAGGAGAGGAACTGGAGGAGGACATGGTAGCGGAGGACGTCGGCGAGAGCGGCGGGGGAGAGGTGGTGGCGGGCGAGGTGGTCGTCGGAGGAGAGGTAGGCGTTGGGGACGGCGAGGAGGGAGAGGGAGGAGCGGTCGGAGAGATCCGCAGCGAGGGGAGTGGCGGAGGCGAGGAGGGCGGTGAATTGGGAGAGTTCCGGCACGGTGGAGAGGAGGGCGGTGATGTTGAGAGCGAGGGAGGCGCGTGGGGTCAGCAGGAGGAGTAAATAAAATACGGCTCTGAGGGTAGTTTGGGGAATGGTGAAACCATAATGGGATTGAGAACGCATTGTGTTGTTGGTGGAGTGGATGCGTGGGGTGGTGTTAGTTACTGTTTGTTTTGTTGAGATGAGTGGTGAAGTGAAGTGAAGTGAGTTGAGTGTGAGGGAGCATGAGATGCGATGCGATGCAATGCAATGCAAGCTGTGAATGATGAGATGAGCACCGGGGTGATGTGATGCAATGATGATGTGGATTGTTAATGTTTTCCATTATTATTACTTTATCACATATTATTCCATGTTCTTCCAAGATCCCCACTCCACTTCCCCTCCCTTCCCTCGCTTTGCAATTTGCATCCCTCTCTATCTCTCTCTCTCTCTCTTCAACAAATCAATAATAATAATTTCCATCTTTCCTTCTGCCATCTATTCAAGAGAATTTATGATAACTGCCCCTTCAACACCACCAAATATAACTACACTCCCCACTCTCCTTTATACTACAAACCGTATATCTAGTTATGCCTCTCCTGCTTATTTACAACGCATGCTCCATTTATTTTATTTTATTTTTATGAAAATTTTACTGAACCTACATAAAACGAAACAGTTAATTTTTATTTCAGAGTTTGTTCTTCTTCTAATTTATTTTTCTTAGCGGGAGCCCCGTAAGTTAAAGAAAACTACACTAGCAAATTAATAGAAACAAAAGGATAACAATCATTTGCCAATAAAAGATAAAATGGGAGGAAGTGCTGCATGAAACAAATAATTGTAAATAATCCGCAACAATATTTGCAAGACGATAAACATGGTTCAGCTGAAGATCCTCGTTACATTTGAGAAGGTCCTGAATCTGTTTTATGAGATGGCTCAACTAATTTTGAAGAAATGTTTCTGTGGTGATTAAGTCTATTATGAGCTTGAAGTTTGACTCTACGCCGACTTTCTTCTTTTCCGTACTCAAAGCATGGAGAATTGTGTTTAATTTTACAAATACAACATTGGCTCGGCCTAACTTATAAGTGAAATCACCCATCTAATTCTCATTGTGGTCCCGAATGGCTACTCCACAACCCACAACAGGCAAGGAAGTGCTCTTGGCTCTGTCGACATTGATTTTAATCCAATTAACAAATAGGAGATCTAAGTTTCCGATAACCTAATAGAAGGTTTCTGATTATGATGGAAGTTAAGGAGGTTAGTCACCATTGTCGCACTCTTTATCAACAATAAGAGACTGTTAATGTCTTCTCCTTTCAACCTTAAGCTGTTTTTGCCAAATGATATTAGCGACAATGCTAAATTGAATGTGCCAATCACTATCGCCATAGTAACTAGTTCACTATGTTATTCTTCAGCTAAGTCTTAATATCCACACTAAATAATGAGAATGAGTAGATACAGCGAGGACAATAACTTATGTTTTTATTTATTTAAAAATAATTATTCCAAAAACAATTATATTTATAAGAGTATTTTTTTTTCTATATACAAAAGTTTAGATGAAATTGATATGAAAATTAAGATAGATTTATATTTATAAAAATACTTACATATTATTACCAACAAAATTTATGCATTTAATAATTCTGGAGGACTTCAATCTAAATTGAATTTAGTTTAGCTCAATTCCATAAAAATTAGTTCCACTCAAAACTTTATTCGAATTCGATATAAATATTTTTTCAACTTGAACTCGACTTAATTCAAACTTACAAATAGATTGATTCATCTTGTTAGCTTGATTTATTTTAAAATTGTAATTACTTTACATATTTTATTTATTTATTTAAAATAAATTTAATATAAAAATAATTTAAAAAGTAATTATATAAATGTAATAAAACAAAATATATTTTTTAATTTTATTATACACACAAACTAAATCATGAACTAATAAAATTGAATTATACATAATTCAAGTTCAACTCATTTATTTAATTCAGCTTATTCGATTTATGAATCAAGTTCAATGAGTTATTTGTCGAATTAAATCTCAAACTATGTTTGAGTTGGTTCGTTTCATTGTTAATACTAAACAACGAAACTCAAATTCATGTCATATAAGTTCAATTCTTACCAACTAAATCAATCTTTTATGGATAGATTTATTGTTTTCAATCATAATATACTTGCACTTTAACATTTTCACATCATTTTTTTCTCTCTTTTTATATTTTTTATGATGTGTTATGATTGACAAATAATCTTGTTCACTAAGTATGTGATCATAAATTCAATTTTTAGATTTATGTGTATGAAAAAAAATATTTATTAAGAAAGATCAACTTCTTAAATGAATTTGAATATTTCGAAAAATTAATTCTTCATTTTCAGTCAAAATATATCCTAAATCACCCAAAAAAATCATATTATTTATTATATTTTTTGACAAAATTTATTATTTTTTTATTACAAATAATTTTTAAAATCATTAAAATTAAACATAATTTATCATTCTTAATATAAGATATGTTTAAATAAATAATTCAATTAAATATTTAGTGAATAAAATCTTATTTAATAAGAGTTTCCATATAAATCTATTTGTAATTTTTATCCATAATATTATAAGTGAAAGTGTTTATTGTCTTACATATGATTAATCGATCTCTATTGAAAAATCTAACTAACTTATCAGGTATTCTTTTCCAACCATATATTTTTTATCTACAAAATTTGAATTCAATATCTTAAGAAATCCAAAGAATATAAATTTTAGTTAACTTATTTTATATATTTTTTTTCTTATTGAAACGAGATAAAAAAAATATTTATAAAAAATCGTTCATTCATATTCTTCCATAGTTCATGTCCCATGATTTCTCATCCATTTTCAATTGTTTTCCAATGCGAATTATATTCATGTTTTTTTGGTAAAATAGGATTACATATATTTTATATAATATATCCTTATTTATCTTATAAAATCAAACAAATAATTTTTATATATTTTTATAAAAATGTCTTGTTCTTTATCTGATTTATATTCTCTACCAAAATGGTTTTTTACATTAGTTTCTGTGTACAATTTTGCAAGCATTGTACATACTAAATTTGATATTATTCCATTTATTTCACTTTTTCCATAAAACATCCCTCATATTTTTAAAATATCACTTTATATTATTTTAATGAGATTGTCTTACTTTTTTAAATAAATATTTCTGATATAATAAAAAATTGTAAGTATAACTAACTTTTAAAATAAAATAAAGAAAACTTTTTTATTTGAAACCAAATAAAAAATAATTACTTTTTTAAAATTACTTTTTTTCTGAAATTTAAATAAACAAGTAGTCCATGCACAAGGCTAAAGATATTAGTTAAGAATTTATTTTATTTTGGTGGGAAGAAACTAGTTAAGAATATTATCATATATAGAAAGAGAACCTATTTATTTTAAATTATGATCTTTTGTTATATATATATATATATATTTATATCTTGCATCTAAAATAACAATTTGTGCTTGTTAATTAAAATAAAAAAAAAACATTGTTATTACAATTTCCAACCTAAGTGACCAAATCTGTTTTGCTTTAAAAGAATCACAAAAGAGAAAAACAACCCCAAAGACGAATAATGATTGATTTGTTACGTGAAAAAGCTATTTTTTCTTTTATGACGTGAACAAGTTCTTATTAACGTATTGTAAGAGGATTGATTAACGAATAATAAATAAAACGTTTATATTAGAAATTATATTAATAATACATTAAAAAAAGTAAGAGCGTGTTAATAACATTTGTTTATTAATTTTTATTTAATTAATATCCAAATAACACTGATTACCATTTTAAAAATAATTATTTTTTAAATAACATAAAAATAAACTTTATATATACAATTCAAATCCAAATGCTTAAAAGAAAAAATTATTGATTTGTTCTTAAATTTAATTATATTATATAATTATTGAACTGACTCTTGTGCAGCACTTGGTGCTTCTAGAGTACTCTCTCTTCCTCCACGGTCACCATTATTATTCCAAGACACCGTCAACTTCATCACGTTTGGTATAAGTTATCTTCCACCTCTTCCATGTTCTACTTCTAACTCCATTGTTTAGAATGCCTTGAGCTGAAGAATTTCTAAGATTGAAGCGTCCACAACTAGTTTTTTTTTAACATGGAATGTTCCACAGAAAACTCTGCATCGCCATGATTACCTACACTAATTAACACTATTGTTCTTCTATAGTATGTCATTTACCTATTCAGTTGTTTGTTTCCTAGTTTATGTTTATAGTTCAAATAATAGTTTGTCTGTTCTTTTGTGAAATTGTTTCTTCATTCTCTCTCGTATAGATTAATCCGCCTAATTTATCATCTTGTGTGAAATATCTACTGTCAAAATCAGTATGAATTGTGAACTCACTAAACAAGGATATTCCTCTCTTAACATGATTTTTTCTATACTTAATATCATAATATGAATTCTTGACATTTTGGTTAAGAATGTTGGTATTAATTTACCATCTTTCAGAACCTACTACCAGTATCACAATTTCTTTCTCATTTGCTTAAACATTAATTGTGGTTTAGAATTTTTCCACAATTAATGAATATCATGATTACTTCAATTTGGGAAAAAGGATATTTGGGATGATTTGGTCAGATCATTAAGCAAATTATAGACAAATTGTGCAATTCTAATTCTGATTTTGTTCTCTTAGAGTGCTAGTTGAAGGATATGATAATTGTGTGATTAACAAGTTGGAGATGCATAACGAGGTAAGGAGAGTGATTTAAGACTCTTCTTTGAGATGTCTTCATACGTTTGCTTTGATTCATGCTTTAGAGTGATGTCCTTTGGCTATAGGTTGGTGGAGGTTAGAGAACAACTCTAACTTATTCTCTTCACAAATGTGCCTCTACTCAAAAACATATCTACATGTGTGCCATTCTAACACTTTTCGATTCAACAAACTATAGAGTTTATTATAGAAGTTATTAGTTCACCTTACTACAAATAGTTAGGCATAATGTTCATTTGGTTTTCCATGACTCTAGTGATTATGCTAATCTAAGCAAAGGCATAGCATCAATATGGACATGAACACCCATATAAATTAGCTTCTTCATTACCATGGCAGGAAAATATTGGTGACATAACTGCCAATAAAATTCTACTTTTTTAGGTCTAGATGTGAATATCAAGACAAAAAAGAGAACTACTTATACTTGATGAGAGAAAGAACAAGATAAGAGAAGAAAAGCATTAACAACCACAAGTTCACAATGAAGCACTTAATCTCAATCTTCAAATTTGGGTGCATAATAGATGTTAACCAACCTAAGTAGAAGGTTTCAGGAGTTGTATAGTCATCAGTGCTGAACATCACTTGCAACGCAAAAAATATTTCTACTGAGGCATTAAATGTAATGGCCACAAGTTATTATCTCCCAATTTACACGTTTCATTTGACTACTTATCAAGTTCATTTTTAATCACAAACCTTTAAAAAAAACTGCATTTTGTATTTTAGTATATTTCATAAAATATACACAATTACCTTTTTCTACTTAACATAAAAAGCAAAGGGAATTTTAAAAATGATAAAAACTTTTACATTTTGACTTTCAAAATTAGACATACATTTTGAGACTTGTCAATATCAATAGGGATGGAGATTAGAGAGCTCAAGACTTTCAAACTCAAATTGCCGTGAAATGGGAGGAAATTATCTCTCTCTCTTTCATTTTTTGTTTGTTTTTGTTTTTGAAAAATAAATAAAATATTTTTATAATATAGAAAATTAAAAATAATTAATAATTTTATGTTAAGAAAAATAATAGAATAAAAAAATTAATTTGAGTTAAATTTAATTTTTAATTAGCATAAAAATATTTTATACAAATTTTATTTATTTTCACTTTCTTTTAAACTCATCCAAACAAGAAAATTTTCTCTATTTCTTTACTTTCTATTTTTTTTTATCTAAACAACATATTTTCTATTCTATTTCTTTTTTATTTGTATCATTTCTACTTCCTTTCTTTTTATTTATTTCCTTTCATTTCACTTATATTACGAACAAAGCATAAAGCATCGCACTATATTATGACATCCGAACACCTTCCTAATTTCTATTATATTAAGAGGAGAAATAGGTTGGAGTTTATGACTTACTGTATTTCACATTAAGAATAACCTAAATCAAATTTACTTACTAAATAACTCAAGTTGATTTTTATTTTCAAAAGTATTTAGATACTCTCCACCCCTTGGTTCTAAACAAATATTAAGAAAAGTAATAGGGGTGCCCTTCCCACGTATGATTACGCTACAATTTTCTTTTTGGGCCTATGGCCCTCCTGCACACACAAAAAGTATTTAATTAAAAAAATTAGGTTTTAAACAATTTAATAAGTTTTTTAAACTTATAACAATTTTGAGTATCGAATTATAAAAAATTATGTTAACAATAAAAATTTAAAATTTAAAAATATTATTTTTGAAATTTATGAAAAATTAACTAAATTAATAAGAATTATTATATTATTGACAATTTAAAATATTTTATTATACCTAATGCTGATTAAAATGATTTAAGTATTAAATTAAAAATAAAGAAAGTAGTATTTACTTTATTAAATAATTAATTTAACTTGACACTAAAACTTATAAAACATGTCACAAAACAAAAAAGGTACGTAATTACATAATAAAGAATACATACAAAAATTATCTCGCTAAAAAACTCGAATTTGTTCTATAAAACTAATATTAATATAATTAAAAATCTTCAAAACAAACACATCTTTAATATGTCAGCCTATAATAATAATAATAATAATAATAATAATAATATATTATTATTATTATGATTATTTTTTTTGTAGTATTTAAAAATATATATAATGTTTTTAGTCATATAAAATACTCAAATTTTGATTTTAATTCTTATAAAAAAAATTGGTTTTCATTCCTCAAAAACTTTAAATCATTTTTTTTTTCTTATTATCATGTGACATTCATTAATGATATATGTATTCAATGAAAGATCAATTTTTTTTCTTTTGATCGAGGGCTCGAAGGATTTGATAATGGTGATTCCCAATTTCCCATATCGAAGTTTGGTAATGTCCAGGTTATTAGAAGAGCATTTATGCAATTATAAGAGTAGATAATTTGTCTCAAATATGAAATATTTAAAAACTCCATGTAACCAGGATATAGGTACCAACAATAATAGTTCAGCCCAAAACATCCTTTTAGGCTAAGATCTTTTCAGCAGGCCCCTAAGAGTTCTAAGGATCCATCTCAGCCCAAAATATTGCGTAGCCCAAATCAGGATAGGCTGAGCTTGTGCAACTTAACCCACTAATATGACACAGTATAGACCCATCAATGTATATACTGTAATCCTCTGAAAAAACTATTCCTGAACAAAAAATGCTGCGTATTATGTGTAGAAACATGAGTCAAAATTTAACAAGTGGATAGCACATGAGCTAATGCATCATTTGCCAAAAACAAAAAATTGGAAATATATTCGGCCGTGGCACTTCACATGAACAAGTAAAAAGAATTGAATTTTTTTATGATCCTCACCAAATTAGATTTATCTTTAAAATAATAGAATAAACAATATAATCTAAACCTGTTTAATAAAATATAAGATTTAAGTATTAAATATTGAATTTAAATTAAATATACTTTTTTTTAATCTGATCCAATTATAATTTACTCTAAAAAATCTTATAAAAAAATTATTTGATTTTCATTTTTATACCCAAATTAAATCCAAACTTTATTTAACTTACTACAACTCATAACTTACGTCAAACCCATGCTGATGAAACCAATTAGCTGATTTTGTCATGTTCATTTATTTTTCAAGGAGGCATTAAATTTTGCTTTTCGGTTAAAGTTGAGGGTGAAACTAATTGAAGATAACAAATTGTAGGAAGAATATAATAGTTCAATGTGTCTTGACTATGGATCAAAGGGGCATTCCTTTTATTAAAAAGAAAGCATATGTGAGATTAATAGTGTACTCATGGGTCTTGCCTTTCTGTTTACTCCAAAACATCAAAATTAATTTAAGCATGCATAGTTAATAGCAGATCCAAAAGGGGAAAAAAGAAGATGGGGTGTTAGGATTCAATCCCAAAGATGTGCAAAATGTATTAGAAAATTCCCATGCTTCTCAGGAGAGAGAGGGAACAAATGAGGAGTAATAATCATTGTAAAGAGAAAAATGAAAGGTAATAATCAAAACAAGGTCCCACTAATAATTAAGATCCAATAGAGGTTACATGTGCGTAGCACAATTAGTGCCTACGTGGCGAAGCACGATACGTGGCACAATAAGAAGAGGACTTTTGCCAATAGTAGAATCGTATAGAAATTAAATGATTGCAAAATAAAGAACCATGGGCCCCACAGGACACCGTATAATTAGAAATGATAGATACTACTCATTCTGCCCGAATATTATTATTTAGTATTTTATATTCCTATTACGCACCATATATTGGCTTATATTTTAGTTATTTAAAATAAATATTTTATGGATATATTTCTTTAATATATGTTACGCTTAACTAAAATAAAAATAAAAGAGAAAAAAATATCTTTAAATGGTCTCATGATAAATAAATAACAGACAAAATGTTAGGTTTCTCTATATGAATAAGAGTCATTTTGATATTATATACTCTAAATTATCATACATTAGAAAATTAATAGCAAAGAGATCGAGTTATAATTTGAGAAGTAAATAGTTTTTTAGAGTATTCTCTTGGGAAGAGATTAGTCTCTCGCGATATAGGCTGTGTTTTAGGTAAATAATTTAATTAAATATTATTGAATAAATATATATTGTGCAAGTATTTATATATAAGTTATTTTTATAATTGAAAAGAAAATTAAACTAATATGTTTTCGTATGAATTATTTTCATAAGTTATATTATAAATTTATTAAAATAAATTAAAAATAACTTATGAATATATTAAGAAATTTTTTTATATATTTTTAAAATATTTATACAACTACCTATATTATAGAACAAGTTGAAATAAATTATAAGTAAACTCTTCCGGAAACAACTACAATCAAGCACCAAAAGTAAAGATTTTTAAATATAAATCAAGAAATTGAATTCAAAACAACAAAACAAAAAATATGAATTTCTTCTGTTCAGACCGAAACATGCCGGTAAGAACTAACAAGTCAGTTTCGTTCTAGAGGAAATTTCGCTAATTTTATTTTTAAAAAAGTGGTCCAGTTAAACCAAAAAAAAAACTGTGACTGGTCTCAAAATTTTAATTCTACATTAAATTTTTGGTTTTTAAGAATAGATTGGACTCGCTTATTCTTTAATTTTCAAGAATTGATTAAACCAACAGGAAAATTGGTTTTCCATTATCACAAACTGAGCCGATTCTGCAAAGTGAAAACCATGATTTAGTCAATACTAATATACATATATGTGAATTTCTTATGCGGTTTGTTTTATTTTCATGGTTAAAATATAAATAGAGTTTAATTTGGCTTTGTGTAGCTAATTAGAAATTATAATTTTAAGATAATTATTATAAAAATTAATAAATTTATTATTCACAATAATTTGTAGTTAAATAATTATATAAGATTTTTTACCATTTAATCTTATATACGTTAGATGTGTAAAAATAATTCTAAAAATGGTTACAAATCTCTAATACATCCTTTCGAGCCAAATTATCCAATTATTAATTATATTATTTTTATTTTCATCATTTCTTTTCTTTTCACTCTTTGTTTTTTTCTTGACATTAATTGTTTGACCAAGGGAAAAACAGAAATATTTGCAAATGGTAAAACGTGTGATTCAAATGAGTGTGTGGACACGTGTCTTTGACGTTGAGACACAGACAAAGAGATCAGCGTATGCCTCGTACATAAAGTCCTCCACGTGTCACCCATATTTAGAAAATTTTGTTGTCCTGTGGCTCTGATTTTGATATTTGTAACAGGCTTCTTATTCTCTTCTCTTCCGCGTATCAAGTTACCTTTTTTTCTTTTATAGAGCATAAATATTTTTATGCGAAATAAATCATAATTAAATTGAGTAGGATTATTATAAATAATTATATTTAAGATTTGAACTCCAACTCGTTGAATCTCTCGCGTTTTCGTGTTTCAAGTTACTGTTCTCTTTTTTTTTTATATATGTCATGGACCACTTGACTTAGTGTGTAATAATTTTTATATTAATCAAATAGAAATATATAACGAATATGGAAATTCATTTCTCTGCATCTCCAGATGTGAAGATGCTATTATTAGATTCAATTCATTGAAATAATTTATCCCCCCAAAAATGTTGAAGTTTTTATTCACGTGAAGTGCCGGATGCGATAATATTTAATGGCATGATGAAGCAACAAGAAACAATAATAAAATTTAACCAATCATGGGTCATTTATGTATTTGATTAAAAAATTCGTAGTATACGTACTATGAAAAATAAAAAATAATATTAAATTTATATATTTTATATTATGGTCGTTTAGGAATAACAGCCTTTAAGCCAGCTTAATGCAGATTTAACATATTAGTGAAACAGATTTTTTAGGTAATAACATCGTTAGAAAGAAGAAGAAAAAATATATGTCTTATAGAGAAGTATTGTTGAGTCATACATAAGTTCTATCATTCTTTAATCGGTGTGTATTGTAAAAATAAAAAAATTATAAGCATATGGAGTATCTTCCTATGGAATGGGGAGAAATGTTAGAGGAGTGCAGTGCGGGTAAAATGGAATAAGGTGTGTTGTGAAAATGATAAAGGGGAGTTGAATAAATTATTAGGTGATTTTAAACCACCATTTATTTATCATTTTTATATGATATGTATTTAAGTTTTTTAAATTATTAAAAAAAATTAATTATACTTAATTACGTTATATAGATATTAGTTTAGATCATGAAGTAGGGGTGATTTTGAATCACTTAATAATTTTTTGAGTGATTGAAAATTAAAAATATATAAATCTTTAATTATGCATTATTAAGTAAATGGTTATGGAGATGATTGAATAGTCAAACTACATATGATGTAAGATGTTGAGTTCAAAATATGGAACACTAAATAGCTTAGAGGGGAGGGTCTTCAAAAAGGGGTCAATGATATTTAGAAAAGGTCCATTAAAGTGGAGATCAAGAGGATGGTTTGAGGAAAATATGTTAAGGAAAATTGGAGATGGTAAAACAATGAAGTTTTGGCATGAAATGAGGGTAAAGGAGGAAAACTTGCATAAAAAAAATTGAAAGGTTGTACATGAACTCAAATCAATAACAATATTGTGCGAGAAAGGTGGAAGGTATGTGAGAATGGGATCCTAAATGGAGTGTTTGAATGGAAAACCTATGGTTTAAGAATTTTTACATGTTATCTCAACCTAAACAAGACTCTACGGATAAATGGACATGAGAGCGAGAAAATATGGGAGAATATACAATGAAGTCTACCTATGTTGTACTACATATACAAAATAACCTTGTGCACACTTTCTTATTCTGACAACTTTGAAGTATACCGATCCCACCAAATATCTCAACTTTTCTGTGCAGGATGATACATGATAGGATACAAACTAAGGCTAATTTGAGGAAGAAAAACATGTGTAAAAACCAAGATCTTTCTTCCATTTTGCGGGTTGGAGGAAGAAACAACTACTCATTATATTCTCCTACGGGTTTTCTTCTCTAATTTGGAAACAATGCTATAGTAAGGTAGGGATCCAAGTAGTGTTACCTTTGGACACTAAGTGTCATTTCTTACAACATGCATATAGACTTAATGGAAATTGAAAACAATGTGGGTTGTGTGGTTTATAGTTGTTTGGACTTTATGGTTGCATAGAAATAACATTGTCTCTAATGAGAAGGTCTCAAACTGTGAATAGTATTTGAGTTGATAAAATTTAGATCATGGATATGATTGTCCAATCGAGTAAAGGGTTTTACTTTTTCAACTTATGAGTGGACAATGAATCTCTTAGAATGTTTAAAGGGTTTATAAGTATCATGGTCTTTTTTTATTTACAAACATTAGTTCTACCTTGTATGAAGGTTGATATGCCCCTTGTGTTGGGAAATTATACTTGACAGGTTATCTATTATTTTGTATGAGGATTAGGGTACCCCATGCACCTTCTATGTGATATAAATTCTTTTTAGTGACCTAAAAAATTGTCCTTAAAATAAAAAGTCGAGAGATCTATTATGTCAATTTGATACTCAATTTTACCTTCCTAGATCAATATAATTCCTAAACATGTGTACTTAAGGTTGGAGGACATAAAATCTCACAAATAATGTTTAGAAAGATGATGTAAAAAGATAAAGGGGAAAAGAAAGGTATAAGCAATCATGCAAATACATATAACAAGAGGGACAACTAGACTTTTTCTATGGTTCAAATGATTGTTGAATTTGTCTAAGTAAATTACTCTTTATCTAATTGGACTTGATTGAAATTCGAAATATACTTAAAAATTATGAGACTCCTCAATAAATAAATATTTACCAATATATAGGGTTTATGGATAAAGTTATTTTATACATCTTAACTTATTTTAGAGAGAGAGGCGCGGGGGTGGGGGAGAGAAAGTTATTTTATACATCTTAAGCTCATCTTAAGTGTTTTAGAAAGACTATATAAGTCTTATATAAAAGGTAGCTTCTACCTTCTCTCTCATGCATGCAGATACATCAATTGTATTTTGTAATACCATTCAAATAAAAAGGCTATGTATCTATTAATATATTATATCTTATCCTTACAACAAGTATAAGTAGATGCATCAAGTCTATTTCAATAGCACCTTCAATAAAGGCTATGTATTTATTTTTAAC
This sequence comes from Mucuna pruriens, assembly GCA_025330945.1. Taxonomy (NCBI): domain Eukaryota; kingdom Viridiplantae; phylum Streptophyta; class Magnoliopsida; order Fabales; family Fabaceae; genus Mucuna; species Mucuna pruriens. Next base: position 3,334,405 of record JAENHJ010000040.1, on the reverse strand, counting down.
AAGCATTACCACACAACATAGGGATGAGAATGTACTACATAAGAGTAATCATATGCCTTACTTTAATCGACAAATAGATATTCCGACATATTTTGCAAGTCAAAGCTTAAAGTCCATACTCTTTAACAAACCTAAGATTGTTTTTCTAGGTAATTACTTAGTAATGGGATTAACTAGATTTCTTTCATTTTTTACACATTTAAGGAATATTACACCTTTTTAATCAATTATCTAACAACATTACGTCACACATGTTTATGTCTTTTCTTCCCATTGTATACATTGTTGTTAGCTATTCTTATTTCAACATGTGAGTTGCAATGAAGATATAATAGTGGTTTAGGTCTCCCATGTAAAGGTATGTTAGCCAATAAATTTCTCTACCATTTAACTATTTAGCTTGCTAATTTGGTCAAGAGCAATGTATTCAAAATCTATAGTAAAATGTGTTATGCAAGTGTTTTTTTTTTATTTCCATGAAATAGCACCTCCACAAAGTGTAAAAAATACCTGTGGAACTAACATCATTGTTGTTATATAGCAAGTATTCTAAAATAACATGAAATTTTGTAAAATACAAACTTTTAATCATTCTTGTTTAAATATTTTATACAAATGATGAAATGTATTGCAATGTTCCCTATCAAGGTTATAGTATAACAACTCAATTCATTAGTATCACATGCTATATCAAGTCTAATATAACCAATAAGAAACATAACACTTATAATAATTTTAGTATATTTAGGTTGAAAAATACTCATTTCACTAATATTTCCTTTTAGATATACACTCATATAATACCATGATGCTTTTAACATTTTGATAGTTTTAAGCTCAAGATATTATTTTACATAGGTTAACTACCACAATTAAGTTTTGGTAAGTTTTAGACTAATTAAAATAAGAAGAAAAAAAAGAGCTTCTTTATAAACTGAAATTAGCTTATGCATAAGTTAAAAATGAAATTTTAAGGAAACTAATATAAGAGAGCTTCTACAAATAAGTTTATACATAAACTAATTTTAGATTATGAAGAATTTTATTTCATTTTCTTTATTATTTTCTTATTGTATAAGTGCTTATAGAGAAGTTTATTCAAACATATCTTAAGGTTTAACTACACTTTTGATCTCTTAAGTGTCACGATTGCACAATTTTGGTCTCATTGGTTCTAATTGCACTAGTTGGATCCCCCAATTTTGTTTTCATCTACAATTAAGTCTTTCATCAATCTTTCATTAAAATTTGAACATATTTGCTATAGTGTCATTGACAACTAACATGTTGTCTAACATAGATGTCGATGTGGCATACTAGTATGACATGTCAAAATAAGAGAGAAATTGACAAAATTTTATGTGATATTCAAACCCTATCCTATACTCCAACAACAACACTATAACCTAGATTGATAATTTCAACTTTAATTTCCCAATTTACCTCTTTAGGAAAAGTATGATTAATCCTTTCTTTCCCATTCTCCAACAACCATTTGATCCTTATGAAAGTGTGGATGAACTATTTTTCCCTTCCTTGGATCAATTACAAGACAAAAATAGAAAATAAAGAGAGATTTTATTATTTTAACATAATTCTCCTTCTTTGAAAAACTATGACCCTTTTCCTATTAAAAGTTTTCCCTTAAATATATTCCCCTTCTACTATAATTTGATTATGACTTTAATTGTAAGTCATACTCCTTTCCAATTTGATGTACTACTTTCTTTTTTGTACTTGTAGGTGGTAGACTTGGAACCAAATATATAAAAATGTTTATTTCCTAAGTATGTTTTGATGATAACAAAAATTCTTAAAATCATGTATAGTAACAAGTGTATTGCATGTACAACTATTTATATGAAAAAGATGCTTACTTTGATATTGAACAACAATCCAAAAATGGTATGTATCAATATATACATTAAATGTGTTATAATAGTTAAATCTATTATAAAAGTGTCCAAATTTTGTTTTCTTTGGAAAAGTGTCCAAAACACTACCTAAACAATATCATGTATGCTTATCTTCTATCTTATAAAATAATTGTTATATATTTTAATCTATTTGATAAGGTTATATGTCATGTTTAAACTATCCAAAAATATCTATTATATAATAAATAGATGTTTTAAAATATTATCTCGTTTGACGAAAATGAAACATACATTCCTACCTTAACTTGCTCGAGTACAAAAGGAAGTCAACGTATCAAGTCCCTTTTGCCTCAGTTAACAAGAAAAAAAAAAACAAGCCAAAAAAACTTTCTCTTTACATAAAACAACATAGTACAATTTTGTAGAAAACAAAAAATACATTGTTGTTCAATTTCTCTCTAGTAGAAAAAAAACAAGAAGACTTTGGAAAAAAAAAGCATAGAAGATATCTTGTGCATTTAGTATAAAAATTATGACGAAGTTGTTCTCTATAAACGACTACTTATCTTGCAAGCATATATAAGTTATCATCCTTGTAGAAGTAAAAAAGATACAAGTGGACAAAAATAAAAGCTATCAGTTTTTGTTAGACATTATTATTCACCTCATATTTCTTTGTTTATAGAATGTTGTTTCTTTACTCTTAAAATTTTTATCCTAATTCTAGGAGATATATCTCTTTTTAAAAAATTTTTAGTGTTAAAACAATGTTTGTCTTATAATCTAGGTTGTAGATTGCAATATGTGTAAGGCCTAAAGAGATAATTAAGAATACTTGTTATAAGTTAGTTTGAATTTAATAAAAAATCTTTTAGTAGAATAAATTGGATGTAATTTTAAATTGTAGAGTGAACCATGCTCCTTCGATTCTTACTTTTCTTATCTTATCATGCTTTTTAAAATTAAATATTTTATATTTTGTGCTTATTTTTTAACTTATATATTATATTTATAAAAAAATTTCAAGTATTTACGTAGATGTAATTCAATCTTTCTTTGTATGTATATCTTATTTATTTAATCTATGAAATTAGTATTTATAAAAGATATTTTGATACTTTGAGTTAAAAAATAGATAATTATAAGTGATGTACTAATAAGATAATAATAAAAATTAAAATCATATATTGAGCTAATTAAACTTATGACATTTTTATAAAGAAAATGTGAAATGAGTCACGTAAGTGGAAAAAACTTCATAATTACCTTAACACCACTCACGAGAATAGGAGGTTCCTGACCACAAAAGGCCTTAAAACAAAAAGGTAAAATATTTGAAATGGTGGTATGGGATGTATGCCCTACGCTAAGTTATTGGTAGGAGTTTATGCAATTTTGCAATAGATAATGAGTGAATATCTACTATATCCTAACAATGACTTCCAATGTGATTAGCATTCTAATTTTTAACTTAATTTAAAACACAACTTTACTCTTATACTAATAACATTTAAGGATTTAATATCCATCTAATTAAGTTTATTTGGATTGAATAGTTGTTAAATTAATTGACAAAAGAAATAAATAATAATAATTATTATATATATATATATTATAGTTAAAGCAATAGAAATTATAAGATAAACTATTTAGAAGTATTACAAATCCGATCTTAAATATAATTTTTAATTTCACCAGTACTTAAAAATACTCGTAAAGTACATATAAATTTTGCCAATATTTCCTTACTTCTAGGTCCCAATGTACATAGTCTAATGCACTTACTTTTAAACATTTCAATGAACCTTACCATATGACAATATCCAACAAATATATCCAACCTATAAAGTTGACAGTGATTATAAATTTATTTTATTTATGTAATTCGTGTGATATTCATGGCTGCTAGTCTCCTACTGCTACTTTAGCAGCACAGCTTATAATTATTTAATTCACTTAATGTATTGGATACATTATCTACTTTTTCCCTGGAAGGATTTTTTAAAAGGGAGAAAGTGCAAAAATTAAAATATAAAAGGTAAGTTCTACTTAACTATCAATATTTCTGCCAGTGATTTTGTCTTATAGCAATCAATTTCCAAATCTTGCGGTTTAGAGTTCAACACTATGTAGAAAAATTCTTGATTATTCATTTATGAAATTGTAATGATAATTAATATGGTTGATAAAATTAATGAAATAATTTTGTAATGATAATTAATATGGTTGATAAAATTAATGAAATAATCTTTAAAAAGTATATGATGATTTAATTTAGTCTATAAAGTTGTAATAGACTATCAATTTAATTCTCAAAGTAAATAAAATAACATGATAATTATAAAATTATAATGATTAATTAAATTAATCTCTAAAATTAAAAAAATTTAATTACACTTTTCTCTTTAATCTTTAAAATTTTGCGTTTTTTTTGGAAGTTTTTAATATTTTAATCTTAAAATGTAATCAAGCATTTAAGAAATAGAAAAAAAATATTATGGTGAAGTTTAAGTCGTTATCCCTGCCTTGCTATAACTATCAAAGTCCCCGACTCATTGGTTTGTTTAATTTATATATATGATATATTATATATGATACCACTTTATTTATTAATTATTTTTTTTCTCCAAGTATATATTTATATTTATTGTATAAAAAAATAAAAGTTAATATGATAAAAAATATTTATTAGATATTTTTATTTTAATTATATAAAATTTATAAATTATGTAAATTTATTTATTAAATTACATAAAATTATTTATTAGTTAGATTATATATTATCTTATATATTTATTTATCAAATATATTATTTCTGAATAACTACCTGCAAATAAAATGGTAGATGACGTAAATAATAAATAAATTTATATGATAAAATAAATAAATTTTTATTATTAAAATAAAAATATTTAATAAATATTTTTATCAATTTAATTTTAATATTTTCATACAAATATAAATATATATTTAGAAGATAAAATGTAATAAATAAATACAATAATAACAGATTTTTTATATATAAATTTTTAAAAGATTTTTAATTACAATAATAATTTTTTTTACCACGTCTTTGTGATAAAAAAATTTTAAGACATAATTTGTGAAAATTTTAAAGTTCCAGGTAAAAAATAATTATATTGACAATAATATCATTTCATTTCCTTCTATGGAGGAGGAAAGTCACATTTTTATTTCTATCATTGATACTAATACTAATAAAAAATGAACATTTATAATAAGGAAAAGTATGATTTAGAGAGGAAAGAAGAGACAAAAATTAGAACAAAAATATTATTTGATTCGCCGATCCAAAAAAAAAAAAAAAGTTTCATAATTAAATGATGAATGGAAAATTATGGAAAGTTAGAATCATTATTGCACAATAATAAATTTATAATTTTTTTTTTAATTTTAAGAATTAATTTGATCTGTGATTATAATTTTAAAGACTAAATTAATTGATAATTTATAATTATAAAAATTATTTAATATTTTATTTATTTCAAGTACTAATTTAACTGTTTATTATAATTTAAATACTAAATCGTAGAGATAACAAATAGGTTCGTACGTTCCATTCAAATGAGCTAAAGAGGTGAATGTACTGGCTTGGCCTGGAAGTCTATTACTCGATCACAATTTTTTTTTATTCAAAACTATCTAAATTTTTAAAAGATATTTTTTTAAATATCCAACCAAAGAACTCGGTTATTTTGAGTTAATCTTTTTAAAATTTAACTTGATTCTTTCAACTTAATTTTATCTGGACCTATTTTTTTTAAATCTAGATCGTCCAACTTGACTGATGAAAAACAGACTAGTCTAACAGACATGATTCATTTTATCATCTCTATTAAATTGGTTAATAATATATAATTTTAATAATTATTTTATTATTTTAAAAAAATAATTTAATTGATTATTACAATTTGAATACGGTAATTCACTCGAAAATTCTTGCGTAATTGAAAACATCCTTTCCCTTTGGTGATAAAAACTTTTCTGCTAAAATTTGTTACGTTTTTTCTTTTTCTGTTTTCTCTCGTACAAGAAGAAAAATGTTACTTACGTTGCTTGCGGAAAAAAAAAACACAGTTTTTCATTTAAACTTTTTTGACAAAGAATGTGGTTAATAATATTTGTGAATAAGTTGATTAAAATATAACTGAAAATTGGACGTGGATAAATTAATTAATTAACTTAAAATTGTATAATAAAATTAACTGCTAAACTAACTAACAAGTGAAAAATGATAGAAAAGAATATAAAGGAAAATTTTTGATAAAATAATGAGAACAAAAGTAAAGAAAATTGAAATATATAAACTCAAATGCTACATAAAGTACTGTTTAAAAATACATAAAAATGTTACATGTCAAATAATAAAAGTTAAAAAATTTAATAAAATAAGCGTAAGCAACACGCTCAATACTCTCTTAATTAAAATCTTTTAAAAATTATAAATTCATAAGACAATTTTTTGTAAATAAGAAATTAGATTTACCAAATTTATAATATTTAATAAATATTAACTAATAAAAAATATATTAAAAAGTGTTTTTAATATTTTATTTTTTATAAATACTTTAATCGAAATTTGTTTGTTTAAATTAAGTAATTATTAATTAAATTAATTTATGAAGAAAATAAGAATTTATTGTACATTTTAATTAAAATAATATAAATTAAACTTAATTATACTTTTAACCTTAAATATTCTTGCCGGTAATTTGTTATATAAGTGCGCCAGCGTTATAAATTTTCCGGTTATAAATGAAAAAAAAACTTAAATATTTCTCCATTAAATATTTTGCTGATGTGACTTTAACAATAAATGTATTTGTTTGATGTATAAATAAAAATTATATTATACATAATTTAAACGAATTGCCAAAATTGTACTTAAAATCTATCATAAATAATATAAATATAAATTTATAAATAACATTATTAATAATTAATATTATTAATAAATAATAATATTAATAATATATAAAATATTAATTTTGATGTAATTTTTTTCTATATTTCATTAAAATAAAATTATTATATCATTTATTTTTAATAACCTTCTTCTAATATGATTATATCATATCTAATATGTTTATATTTCGATAAAAGTATATTCATATATACTAATTTATAATTATTAGTTTATATATTAATATTGACAACTACTAATTAATAAATATATACTAATTTATATTTATTAACATTACTTTATTAGTAGTTTTATTTATTAATTTATATTTCGGTTATTTATTTAATAATAATAAATATATATAATCTTAACTTCTTTTTTAAGTTATATATAGTATAATTTTTATTATATATTAAACAAACATATTGACGTAATGATTCTAAATTATTTTTGAAATATATAAATCAAGGTTCAAATTTTACCTCTAACACCTATCAATTTCTCTCTATTTTTGTACGTTAGCTTTTAAGCCTAGAAATTTTATTAGATTTTTTTTAAATATTACAAACAATATATATATATATATATCATTAGTAGGTAAAAATACATATAAAATTTACTAATATTGCTGTACTTCTCCGTCCCAATGTACATATTTCTAATTCGTTTACTTTTAAACACTTCCATGAACCATGTCATATGATCATATCAGACAAATATAACCAACCTATAAAGATGACAGTGATTTTATTGATATTATTCATGTGATATTTATGGCTGCTACTGCTACTTTATCAGCACAGCTGCTAATTATTTAATTCATTGAATGTATTAGATACATTATCTATTTTTCCCAGAAAGGATTTTTTTTTAAGGAAAGAGAGCACAATTTTACAATATGAAAGGGTAAGTTCTAGACTTAACTATCAATCTTTGTACAGGTGATTTTTGTCTTATATCAATCATTTTCCAAGTCTTGCGTAATTGCAAACAGCATTTCCTTTTTTGCGATAAAAACTTTATTGCTCAAAATTGTTTGATTTTTCTTTTTCTATTTTATCTCCGACAAGAAGAAAAATCTTAGTTACACGTAACTAACAAGCACAATTCGTTTGTTTAAACTTTTTTTTTTCTGATAAAGAACGCGGTTAATAAACTGGGTGAACATGTTAATTGAAAATTATAAGTTGATAAATTATATGATGAACTTACAAATATTTAATAAAACAAACTATTGAATTATGAAAAACGATATAAAAATATGTAAAAGGAAAAAAAAATTATAATGAGATAACAAGGATAAAGTAAAAAATTAATTACAAATTTGTAAATTCAATGTCACCAAAAATATTATTTCAAAAATACTATCGAACTGTTACATATTACGAAATAATTGTATTTATCAAATAAGAGCAATTTTAGGAAGTCTTGAAATTATACTAAAAATAAAAGACACTTGTCTGTAGATGTACCGTGTAGTATTCTCTGTATGGACAGGTATTTGTTAGATGAATATTCAGGAATTTGTTTTAAATATTTATGGGATCTATATGAAAAATTGTTTAAAATATAAATTAACGAGTAGTGATTATAAAGTTGTTAAAAATGAATAATAATAATAATATTAAGGGAGGGTTAAAAAAAAAGGGGTGAGTTGTTGAGAGGCGAACGGTGGACATGATGTACCCTATCCCATCCAAGTCTAAGTCTAGTAGTAGCCACAAATTAACTTAACGGTAAGAAATCCAATAGAAACTCTCTTTCTCTCTCCTCAAATCTCCACGAGCCTAGGGCCCTCCCCCAGTCCCACCCATCTTTTCGAGTTTCGGCTCTAATTACAATAACTTTTTCATAACAATAATCTAATCACTCCTTTCCCTCTTCCCAAACAAAAATTCTTCTCTTTTTCCCCTCCCTCCCCTTTAATTATACTCAATTAAAGCAAAAGCCAATCAAAAGGGAGAAAAAACCCTTCTTTTTACCGCAATCAAAATTATTTCTAAACACAATCTTACATGTGATTTCCAACATCTTCTTTTAGTCATTCATAAAAGTCTTATTTCCATCATTTATGTAATAAAATTTTAATTTTGATTTTATTCAAAAATAGAACAGATAACTTCTAAATTTATGTATATATTTTAAATCTCCTTCTTACATTCTCTTATTCATAATTTTAGGTAAGTATTGAATATATTTTTATTTAATACTTTTGTAAAATAAATTATTAAAATAAAGATTATAACCACTTTTCTTAATATAGATCTACATATTTTTAACTTCTTCCCTTAGAGGTACTCTCTTTTATTTTTCTAGTGTTCTAAATGTGTTTCTGACAGGAGAAAGTATTATAAAGACATACGACGTTCAGGTTAAAAAAATTTATTTTAGACATTTCAAAATAAGATTAAAATAGATTAATAGGATAAAAAATTTATTTTAGACATTTTAAAATAAGATTAAAATAGATTAATAGGATCGGTCTAATTATAAAAGATTTAGGTAGTATCCTAGTTTTAATTTTGTTGTTGGTATTGCATTTTGTTACTTAAAAAAAGTTTTAAATTGAAGTAAAAATTGCATGTATATTGTACTCATTTTCATCAGTATTTATTTTCATTGATTTAGGCAAAATATATAGATATCATTATGATGGCCGCTAAAAAAGTTGGTTATGCATATCTTCTTTTTTTTTTTATCAAATTTTAAGTTTCCATAGATGAAGAAGAATGGAAGGATAAATAGCAAGTGATAAGGTGGTGTGATTTACACCACACCGACTACAAAATAAAAAATGATATAAATTAATCCCCCATTAGCCGAACGGCATCGTTTCACAGTTGACACACAAGCCTCAATCAACGACAATCACCATAATACATGGTAACATAAATATTCGTAGTCCTGAAGACACTGCGTTTATAAGCCCAAACCAAACCCCTTCAAAACAAAAAGCACACACAAGTTCTAAGCTCTTGTTCCTCTTACCTTCAGCAATGGCCAAAGAGAGAGAGAAGAAGCTCTACGTGGCCGTGCTCGGAAACTACGCCGCGGAACTCAAGCTTCTCCTCACAACTCTTCTCCTCCTCTGCGCCGTCGCCACGCTCCTCCAGTTCCTCCCTTCTCGATTCACCATCTCTGCGTCCGACCTTCGCGTCTGCATCTCCAGGGTCACTCAAACAGCCCCCACGATTTCCAACGCAACAGCAACAAATGCCACGTCAGCATCCCCGCTCGCTGTATCGCTATCCTACACTCCAGCACTGTCACCACCTCCGCCTCCGCCCCCGCCTCCGCCGTCGGAGCAAGTCCTGCCCGGCGGAATCATAAAGCGTGCGTTCAACCCTTATGGCTCCGCGGCGTACAACTTTATCACCATGGGCGCCTACCGCGGTGGCCTGAACACGTTCGCCATCATCGGCCTCGCGTCGAAGCCTCTCCATCTCTACGCCAAGCCCACCTACGAGTGCGCGTGGCTCTCAAACGCCGGCGAAGAAGCTTCCTCCACTGTCGGCTACAAGATCCTTCCCGACTGGGGCTACGGCCGCGTCTACACTGTCGTCATCGTGAACTGCACCTTCCCGGGCCCTCTCAACGCCGACAACTCCGGCGGGAAGCTCCTCCTCCGCGCGTCCACCTCCGGCGGCGCCGACGCGAACCTCAACGTGACCGACACGATGGAGGTTCTAACAGAAAGCCCCGGAACCCTGGACACTGCGGTGTTCAGTTCGAAGCCCAAATACGATTACTTATACTGCGGTTCCTCCCTCTACGGGAACCTAAACCCGCAGCGCGTGAGGGAGTGGATCGCGTACCACGTGAAGTTCTTCGGGCCGAGGGCGCATTTTGTGATCCATGACGCGGGTGGGGTGCACGCGCAGGTGCTGGAGGTTCTCAAGCCGTGGATGGACCTCGGGTACGTCACTTTGCAGGATATAAGGGACCAAGAGAGGTTTGATGGCTACTACCATAACCAGTTCATGGTGGTTAATGATTGCTTGCATAGGTATAAGTTCATGGCCAAATGGATGTTCTTCTTTGATGTCGATGAGTACATCTATGTGCCTCCCAAGAGTACTATTAAGTCTGTCCTCGATTCTCTCTCCGAATACTCTCAGTTCACCATTGAACAGATGCCAATGAGTAGCAAGCTCTGCCTCACCGATGATTACGGCAAAACCTATAGGTACATTTTCATCTAACTCTTTCATTTTTCGAATATTGCTTTTTTTTTTTTCTCTTAATCTAACTCACACAATATTATTTCCAATTCAATTCAATTGCCACGAGATTATCTCAATTTAGTTATATGCAACTATTTTAATAATTTTATTCAATTAATGGGAAGAGGCTTTTTTATTGTGTCGGTTGCGTAAGAATTATGAGATTTGTAAGTGGATCTTTGGAGGTATAGTTTAAGCATAAGTGAATCTTGGATGGTTGTGGAGAGTGTAATGAGCATTTACTAGGGTGGTTCGTTGGGAGAATGAAATGTGATGTCGTTGGTTTTTCCTTGTTTGGTTTTGGTATTTGATAATGTGGTAGATCTTGGGTGGTTGTGTGCTGTATCTTTCCCTAGTATGGAAGGTGGGACGATTGATTTGATTTGTACGAGTTTGGAGTAGCCCATTCCTCTGTGGACAGGTCAAGATGTGGTGTCTTTGAACTTGTGTTCGAGGGTGATTTATTATTTTTTATTTATTAGCTGGATAGTTTTAATTATTAAAAATAGCAATCTGTTATGGTCTCCGGAACAGTTTTATAATGTCATACTGAAAATTCGGAACAGTTCTTTAATGTCCTCTTGCTCAGCAGTCGTAAGTTTTCTGTGCTCTGCTACCCTGCCTCTTGTGGCAATTTTGTCGACATCATGTTAATTCCTTCCGGTAATCGAAAAAAATCATAGAGCATGATAACATGTGATGATGAATTTCCTGAACGTTCAATTAGTTTGATTTTTATTTTAGAATAAGACCCGTGCTTGTTGGTTCAGAAGAGCTTTGATTACGACAGATTTTTTGTTGGGGTGCATTCAACCTTATTTATATTCATGATAATTACCCTTTCCTAATTTCACAGTCCCTCCTCAACAAGTTAGATGTATAGCTATTTTGTCCAATCCAAGTGTTTATGGGTTGAATATAGGAGAGAGCTGTGGAATGTCGTGTTGCCTTTACAGTTGGTTCGACAACTACATTTGCCATAGTTGTCAACCATTGTCTTTGACATCGTTATTCGTGTCTTGTGGGGTGCGTGTCTCACATGGTGTGGTGTGAATTTTACAGGAAATGGGGGTTTGAGAAGCTGGTGTATAAAGATTCAAAGAAAGGGATTAGGAGGGACAGAAAATATGCAGTGCAACCGCGGAGTTTGTTTGCAACTGGGGTTCACATGTCACAGAACCTTGAAGGAAAGACAACACACAAAACTGAAGGGAAAATAATGTACTACCATTACCACGGAACCATAGCTCAAAGGAGAGAATCGTGTAAAATGCTTATAAATTCAACGGAAATCACGTATGATAAGACCCCTTATGTGTTGGACACCACCATGAGGGACATTGCTGGTGTGATTAAGAAATTCGAGCTCAAGATGATTGGAAATAGGCTACAGAAGACACGGCAATGACACTGCCAACTTTTTTTTTTTTTCTGTCTATTTTTTAAACTATATAATAATTTAACTTGTGGTAGAATAGAAATTCATTGAGCGGCTCTTTTTTCTTTTCTGTCTGATAGTTTTTTTTTTTTTTAATTTGGTATATTTACAGATGGGTATATGGTCTTGTTTCATTTTTAATAGTTCTTTTCTGTTCGCTAGTTTTTTATTCTTTTCTTTTTTACATTTTGTAAAAAAATAATGAATAAAGATGAATGGTTCAATTATGTTGTCGGTGTGGGGCATATGAGGGCATCCCCACCTACGGTGGCACCATATGCTCCTGTTGCTTTGCTGGTATGCATGCATCTTCTTTTATTATTATTATTATTATTTATTATTATTCTACTTCAGATTCTTGTTCCTTAGTATTACCTTTTCCTATTTGATAAATAAAAGTTCAGGAAAAGGAAGTTATTTTTTATTTTCGAATTAAATATAGTTTCGATAAAATTTACTGTTCTATCATGCATTATTGAGCAAGTGTTAATTTGATTGATTCATAAAATTAGTTCTTCTGATTAATTTGGTCCTTTGATATTAAAAAGACAGTAAATTATTATTTTAGTCTTTAAAAATGAGATCACCAGTTAATTCAATTTTAATAATATTAAATTTTGTTTGAATTCGCCGATTATATTGTTAATTTACTCTTTAAAATTGATAATTTAGTTTTTGAAATTTTGTGAAGAGTGAATTTTAGGAAATAAAATGTAACAATAATTATTAATTAAAAATTATTTGTTAAAGTTTTAATTAATTTTAGCTTTTTTTATATGTGATTTTAATTTGATAATAATTTTTAATTAACAATTAAAATGATTTATTCTTTAAAATATATTTAAAATGATTTATAGTTGTATCTCTTCAATTTAAAGTAGCTAAATCCTAATTTTTGAAATGCAAAATCTCTAAAGTGATTTATAGTTGTTTTTTGACTTGCATCAAAATTAATTATTAAAATAATTAATAGGCGTAAGAATTAAGAATTAAATTCCGAAACTGAAATGAATAATGATATTTAATTTTAAAAATTATATATATATATATATATATATATATATATATATAATTTTGGAAAATAAATAATAAATAACTATAATTTTAAGTATTAATTTGATATTTCACTTTACACGCTTATTATCAATTAGGGGAGATTTTAAATTTAACAGAGTATACATATTCTGAGCGAAATGTCAAATATGCCCTGCTTCAGAGAAAAAAATTTACTAATTCCATGCATATTTGTGGAGTCCATATACCCTTTTGTCTGAAAGAGGAAAATTCTGAACTGTGTTTGTTCGGGAGCAAAGTCCTTGATGAAAGGGTTTTGCTTTTGGACAAGTCAAAAAGGAATATGATTGAACCATTGGTCGTCGGTAACTAATTACCGTTAACACATCATTATTATGTTTTAGAAATACCAAATTTTATGAGAAAATTAGTATGATTTACGTGCTTTATATTTTTTTTTATTTTAAGACAAAGTTTAGGAATTTTTGTAATATAAAAAATTTGAGAGAATAGGCCAAAAAGTGAGAAATTACCGGGGATAAATTAAATCATCTTTAAAATTTGAAAAATATTTAAAACTGCAAAATATATTATTAGTTTAAATCAATCTAAAAATAAAATATATGTTTGATCTTTACCTCTAAACCATATATAAATTGTGATATGAAATTTTTAGTGTGTATATATTTTTGCCTTATTTTATTTTTAAATTATCTTAATAAATCATTATTTCTTTTTATTATCTTTTTTTTTTTAGTTTTTGTTTTCTCTTTTACTTTACTTTTGACACTCAATCATTACATTATGCAAACCACCTACTATCATTTAATTTTTATTATTTTAAAAATATAGAGAAATATGGAGTATTTTTTAATGGGAATATTTTTCAACCCAAACTAGGAATATTCAAAATTTTTCTTCTTAATTATTATATTTTTATTTATTTAATAAATTATATCAACTATGATGGAATTTAATAGAAAGTAACGTTTTAATGTACACTTCATAAATATTTTATTTTCCAGGGTTAGTTATTGAGAAAGGATAATGAGTTTTAATGATTTCATGTGTATTTGAATTTGTGTAATTATTTATTGACTATTATGCATTCATCTACTGTATTTATAAATTTAAATTTTTAAAATAAAAATATCAAATTAAAAAATAGAATATTTTCATTTTTATTTTTAATTTTAGAATTAATTAAACTCAAAACAAAAATATTTTAATAATTAAAACATTTGAATCTGCATTTATTTATTATATTTATGAATTTTATTTTTAAATAAAAACACCAAACACAAAAAATAATAAAAATAATATTTTTCCAAAGTTTTTATTTTTAACTTTAAATTATTAAAGTCAAAATAAAATAATAAATTGAGAATAAATCAAATCTGATATTTCTTATTCTTAAGTCATGGAGATGGAAAAAAAAAATAATCATTCACAACAATTGGTGAATAATTCCTCAAAAAGTTAAATATGTTTGTAAACGAAAAATCAAAAGGATTTACTCCTATGCATGCACAAAATAATAAAATAATAATTTTATAATTAAAAACAAAAAATCCAAACTAGAGATACTTCAATATTTTATTTATTTAATAAAATATATTAATAACTATGATGTTTATTATAAAATTAGTTTTTAATATACGTTATCAATTAAAAGATGTAAATTTGAATCATAACATAGTAGGTTAGTATTTAAGGTTAGTTCCCTATAAATTTTTAATTTTTTTTATGTATATTTTAAAAACTAATTTTAATTTAAATTATTAGATAATATTTATAATTAATTTATGAGTAAGATTATACAATTAAAAAATATGTATATTCATAAATAAATATTGTTATAGATTATTTGAGAAATCGCTAACATTATGATGATCTGAGTTGCAATATACTCGCATTTTTTAAGTAAGATTTTGAATTCAAGTTTTATAAATGAAAAAAAGTAATTAAGAAGAAAGATTTTGCTATAGATACGATAAAATTTCTGAATAGATATTAATTATTACTTTAAATTTAAATAAAAATTAAAATTAAAATAAATATTAGTTCTTTTAGTCTTTATTATTATGTATACGTATTTAATGATTTTTTTTCTTTTATTCACAATTTATTTGAAATATATAAAATATAAAATTACTTTGGATTTTAATATTTGAAAATTTAAAAGGAGAAAACATTGAAAAATATATTAATGTTGAAAAAAATTTAAATTTTAGTGAATATTAAATTGTTATTAGTAGTCTTGATTTTTTTAAAATAGAATATACTAAAAAATATTAACTCAAAATATTCTATTAAAATATTACACTATATGATTTTTTTTTTATATATATACATGAATATCTCTGAAATTAAAATTTAACTATAACCAATATAGTAAATACCAACATCGTGTATATATTAATGAGGCTACAAAAATATCAAGTTTAAGCAATCTTTACACGTAACTTCTTTCAATTTTATACTAAATTACTAATAGTGGCAGCGACGGGATCACACTGAAAATGATGTAATTGTGATGCCTGGTAGTTTCAAAGATTCACACGTAAATTCTGCATCTGAAATCAAGAAATTAAAAAATAAATAAAAACGCGCCTAAAATTAAGAAACAAAGGAAAGCGCGTGATTTATAGAGAGGTCTGGAATGGAAACCAAGTAGAAAAATAAAACTTGAACTTCGTTATTGATTTCACTCGTTATATTCTTAAACTTTATATTTTCATTCCATAATATACTATTATCATTTAACGAGTTTGATAACTAGAATACTAAATTTGTTAAATAATATGGTAATACATGCTATCAAATAGAAAACAACTTTTTTAGACCAATTTTAATATTTTAAAATATTTTCTTATCATTACTGATGTAACTTATGCATACATGTAATAAAATATATTTTTTTCTAAACCAAAATATCTTTTTGCTGGCGTACTAATGTTGTGTTACTAATTCGAATTCTTTTTCCATCCTGGGAGAAGAGTCTCGATTGAGGATAATCAAATTTTAAGAACAAATATTTTTTAAATGAGAAATATTAAAAAAAATATTGGTTAGCGATTGAAATTTATTTAAAAAGACAAAATTTTGATTTTTTTACTTTTTATTTATTAAGTTTCTTTCATGATTTTATAATTTTTATTAAATTTTAATCGTTAAAAGAGTTCAAGTCAAAAATAAAATGTGTTATTAATATTTTCTTTCTTAAATAGAGAAAAAACTTAAGAAAGATGAGAGAAATTAGTATTTTAATTTTAAAATAAAATTAATTTATTAAAATAACTTATATTAACTAAGTTTTTTTTTAATTCGGGATGTCTTATTCTCAAGAGTAAAAGACTAATCTGTTGAAGACAAAAAAAAATACATGTACATAAATAAATATTTATACATATGGTCGATGCCCGAAAGAAAAATAATTTATAAAATATTGATATATAATTTTTTTAATAATAATTTTATATAATTTTATTTCTTATAACTTCTCTATTTTTTATTTTTCTATTTATTTCTTATTACATCTTTTATTATACCTTACATTTTCTCTTTTTCTTTTTTTTTTATTCCTTTTACACTTACTACTTAAGATGGTACACCTCCCCAAAAAAATATAGAACCATCAATTTCAATAATTTTTAAGTTCTCTTTTTTTTTTCTAAACGTATCTTAATAAAAAAAATTAAAATAATATTATTTTATTATTTGAAGAAGAGAGTGTATTGTTTTTATTATTATTAGGTTAAAAGTTAAATTTTTTTAACAAAATTTGTTTAAACAATGGGGTATCCTGTGCTTTCATCCAACTAATCCTTAATACCTTCTAATTTATAAAAAAAATTATGATATCTAAATATAATAAATATTTTTATAATTAAAATTTCAAAAATGAATTTTAAAAACTATTTCTCCCCACTACAACATTATAATCCTGTATCTTTTGTTTAATTTATATAATTTTTATTTTCTTGATATGTGGTAAATTATTATGAATTTTTTAGTTGTTGATGAAATTTAATATATTAATTTTAAAGTTAGTATTTAATTTATTTTTTTATAGTTGATCCCTATAAATATATATATATTCTAACTATAGCATAGTTGCTTATTATTGACAAAATATTATCATTTCGTATTAAAGCTTACATATATTTTTATTTATTTTTGCTAATATATTAACTTTTAGTATTATTCCCTTTATAAATGTAGATTTATAAATATAACACATTTGAAAAAACTAACAACCAATAGATGGATGATATTTTTAATTATGTCACATTTTAATTTAGATTAAAAAACCTAAAATAAGACAATAATTTTTATCTATTTATAAAAATTATATTAAAAAATTATTATATAACTATTAAATATTTTAAAAAAAATTAAACTCCTTCTAATCTTGAACACTAAGTCGTCACACCTCTAAACAAGTACTAAGGTCGGCCTTGTAGATAAGTCTCTTAGAACAATGTAATCACACACTTCATGTTAGATGGTTGATGTTTTTAGCTTAGAGGTAACAAACTCTTCACCAAAAGAACAGGTAATGTAAAAACATTCTCAAGTTTATGCAATCTGTAAGCGTAATTTCTTTCATAAACATTCTCAAGTCTATGCAATCTGTACGCGTAATTTCTTTCATAATTGCAGCAACTGCATCTACACATTGAAAATGATGTAATGGGGTATGTAGTTCCTAGTTAGTCAAAGATGTTTTCGTGGTGCCTATTCAAGAACCAGTTTCTAAGATTCATGCGCAATTTCTGCATCTGAAAATAAGAAAGAGACTGACAAAAACTGAGGAAAAGCGCGTAATCTTATAGAAACCTGAAAGGTAATTAGAAAAAGGAAATTGAAAACCATTATTATTGGATTTAATTTTCATTTGATGCATTATTATTCTAAAACTTTACATTTTCATTCGATAATATATTATCATTTCAAATGGATTTCATACTCAGAACACTAATTTATGAAATAATATGGTGATATATTATTAAATAATAATGTAAATTTTTAGATCAATAATATTTTAAAATTAATTTTGTATCATAAATAATGTAACTTATATGTACATATAATAAAATATATTTATTTCATATTAAATATGTCTCAAATTTTTTGGTTAATTATTTTTAAAAAAATTATATTTTTATACACATTTGATATTAAAACTAAAATGTTAGTTTATCCTATTAGGTTTGCGCAAAAAAAAAATCCTATTAGGAGCATATACCAATATTATGGTGGGTTGATTGGAACTAAATTCATATCTCTTGGTAATGCCTTGAGTTTAAGTCTTACGGATGAAAAAAAAATGTAGTTAGGAAGGGAGATATCACTAAAAAAGTCACTTGTCAGATTTTCTTACAGATATTAGTCATTTATAAATTTAATTTATACTTTGCATTTATAGCATGGTAATAAAAAATATTAGGAGTAAACAAGTTAAAGAAAAATGTGATATTAGTACCAATTTAATTATAACTATTATATGTTATTTTTTAATTGAATGACTTTTGATGAAATAAATAAAATTGAAAAATAAAAATCATCTCTTTTATCTTGTCCTCCATTGCCACTCTTCCCCTTTCTCTCACTCTAGTTGACCCTTTCGTACCCAAGAAATGCTTCCATCTTCTCTCTGAAACAAATCTTTTAGACCTAATTAGCGATTTGTGTGACAAAAGGGAGTAAAACAAGGTGAGACATATGATGAAGAAAATTGCAACAAATAAGCTCATGATTCTAACAATTTGGTGTTGGTTCGATGAAGGCAACCATGGCACCATGAAGATTACGTGTATATATGAGTTTTTGTTTGGTTTGCATAATCTAATTCCAATGGGTAAAGGAAAAGTGAGGTTTTTTATGGATTTGGTTTTCTAACTTATGATTCTTAAGTTGGTTCAAATGGTGTAATTGTTGGTTATGGCAGTTGCATGACAAAGACACACAATAGTTCGACGATGCTCAATGACAATGTTAAGGTGGTGGGAGATAGTTATGTGTTGATTCTTCATTATGCTTACATTTGTGTGACACATTTAAGCAATTATCTTCCCTTTTCCAAAACTTAAGGTTATGTTTGGTCTAGTGTTTTAGGTGTCTTTATAAGTACTTAGCATTAGGAATCTTAATATTAGTTTATAAGATTTTAACTAGTTTTTGCTAACTTTTATGTAAGATTTGAGGAAGCAATTAAGGCCCTTTTTCAAGTCCAAAGTGCTTGCTTTGCTTAGCGCATCATGAATCTTGCTCAATGAGATGATCAACCAAAGAAGACACCTCTTTACTCATTTCCTCGTTGAGCATATGTTATTTACGCTTAGCAAGGATGGACAATAGAAGGTTCTGTTTGGGTTTTCTTAGCATGATACATGTGCTTAGTGAGCCTAAAAACCAAATAGCACATTTTGACTTGCTCATGGTCCAAGGATTTAGTTCAACTAGCTATGTTTAGTGAGAGTACAACCTCACTTAGTGTGACATTTATGACTTGACACTTTGTAGAGAATTTTGAGGTGTGGGCATGATGGTCTTAATCTAATAATTGTGAACCTACTTTATGTAGAATGTGGTGGTTAAGAACTCTACAATGACTTCCTCTTCTTCTTTTGTCAATTCTTCATGGATTTTGTCTACATATGTCAATTCTTCATGGATTTTGTCTACATATGTCAATGAGAAGCTAAACTTCCAATTATTGAGATCAAATGTAACCAACTCAAAATTTCATGTACTTTTATTTTGAATTATTTATTCAAATTTATATTTTAATATTAGTGTTTTACTTTTTTGCTTAATGCTTGTTGTTGGTTGATCTCCACAACTTGTTATTTTGGTCTGATTGTGATTAGAAAACACTTTCTAAACTTTAAATTGAAGTAAAACATCTATAGACCTTTTATCTAGGAATGTAACTTGGTTTGTTAGTCATCATTTGATCTTTTTTCTTAATGAAAGTTACTTGGTTAAAATAAATGAGGAATTAAAAGTTAACTAGGTAACTTAGGTTCTTATCATCTAGAGGATTAGGGTTTGAGTAATTTTATATATTGATGTTAATATATAAAATGTACAATAAATGGATACGCTTTATATTGTATGAAAGGAAAGTTTGGTGAAGTCTAATTTGAACATATTTTATCATTTTTTCAAAATTATTTCTGCCTTCTAAGTATTTGATAAGATCCAAAATAAGTTTGTAGTTTTAGTTTCCTTTTAATCTTTTGTTTTAATTTATGTTTACAGGTATTAAATCTTGTTACTTCAAATCATTATCAAAGTTAATCATTTAGATAATAAAAAAAGTGTTTATGTTAAGTATTGTGCAAGTCCTAGTTGGGAAATGAGAACAATATATTTACTCACAAATTTACTACTTGCAAGATTTGGCATATTTGTCAAAGAGGTGACAATTGCGAATGAGCTAAATGAGGAGATGAATGTGATAACTATGATGCTTGTAATAGGTGCAAATGGCTTAGCCTCAAATGAGATTTGGACAAAAAAGGAAACATTATAAATTATTTTTGGCAAGATTTAAAAAATGTTAACAATATATAAAAATAATGTTACCCATCAATAGTGTGTTTAAAACTTAAATCAATTATGGGTCACTAGGTCAATAATCAAAATAAAAGGTCACTAATTAAACCACATGAATATATCTAAATAGTTAAAATCAATTATGTTTGTGCTATATGACTATTATACTTTGTGTTAGTGGTATTCTTTGTTATTGTATGTTATATAGTATGGGTTTAATCCCTAAAAGTGTGAGTTTTTGTATTTCCTCATAATCTCTTACGTGTGTGGAGTAATGTGCATGACACAACAACATCAGTAATATTTTTACAAAGGTTATTAGAAGTGATATATGTAGCTTTGAAGTCATAAAGTTCAAGATATGAACAATAGTGGCAAAAGAGGAAAATGTTTAGATTTAATTATCATTCCATTTTTGTCTCATGATATTAGTACACAAAAAACTAATTTGTGTTCCAAATACAACACCTTGTATTATCATGTATCTTATTTTAATTGTCTACTTTAATGTAATTTTTACATTGTATTGAAGTGTAAAATAGAATAAATTTAGTGAGTTAATTTACAAAAGTCAATAGGGAAGATCAAAACCATGATGATGATTTTACTAGCTTAAATTGATTAGATAGTTTTTTATTTTTTATTTTTATAAGACATTCAACAATTTGATTTAAAATTTATAAGATATGTTGACATTTTGTGACTTTTATGATTTTTATATATTCAAGATTTTGATGTTTCATTTATTTTAATATACAACAATTGAATTAAAATCAAAAGTAAAAATTGAAACAAATTGGTGTTAGCATGGTCAATTTCCAGGATTAGTGCATGAATTAGCAAATGACATTTATGAAAACGATTTGGTCAATAATTTGTGACAGATTAGCGACAGCTTAGTAGGGATAACTTGTAAGGAGTTTGCAAGAAATTAGTGACATAATTGCAATAGAATTTAACAAGGGATAAAGTGAAATAGGTTTGCAAGGAAGCTGCAAGGGATTCACAAGATATATAAAGCGATAAATTAACGATGGTTTAGAAAGGAAATAGTAAAGAATTTGATCCATCACTAACTACTGACCTAGATTAAGAGAGAGAAGAGTTCCTTACAAATTTTTCGTTAAAATATTTTTGAGTGATTTGTAAGGGCATTTCCCATCGATAATGAGCAAATTTCTTGCTATGAATGAAAATAGAGGAAAGACAAATATACATGACATCAAAGAATTCATAGAATGTAAAAGTTAGTGTCTTAACATAATACTTTTAATATTTAAAAGAGTATTGATTATCGTACATCTATTTTATAGTGTATGTAAGAAAGAAAAAAAAAAAAATATAATAACTAATTTGATTAGAAAAGAAGAGAAAGATAAAAAAAAATGAAATAAATATATGAATATAATTATTGTTTTCAAAATACAACACCATGATGACAAAATCCATCACATTTGTCTTCTTACAGAGTAGAAATCGGGTGTAAATTTGGGAGGTAGTCAAACAAGCATAGCTGTTAAATAATTGACAAAGTATAAACAATGGTCTAAAAAAATGCTTACATAAAAAAATATTTTAGTCCTATTTTGGGGCTAATTTAGCCCAAGTCAGTCCTTGGTTGAGTCATAGTGAAATGCATCGGCTCGTAAATTTAAGGTTATTATTATTTTTTATTGGAAATCCTAGATTATTATAATTATTACTTTTGTATTGTTTTAAAATTTATTTAATTATTATTTTAAACACATTCATTTATTTTAAATAATAACAATAAATTCAATATTTTAATACAAATTGATTTAGAATTTTACATATGAGCTAACGAAATAAATTATTTTGAAATAATTTTTAAATTCTAAACATATAAATAAACAAAGGAAAACAAGCCAACACAGTACTCTAAACAATCAATAAACTTCACAATCAACCTTGTGAATAAACTCACGTTTAATAAGAATATTAAATAAATATTTAATTAACTTATTTACAGTAAGATATCTTAATTTTCATTTATTAGTGTTTATCTTTTATTTCATCAAGGACATATTCCATTTTTTATCACAGCGGTTCAATATTTTTTTTATCATATCCTTTGATGATACATTTTGTGTTGAATCAATCAATAACAACCAATCTTCAAGATATTGGTCTTTAAATTTTTCACTTCCATTCACTCGAACTACGTGGCTATTGCCGAATCTCTGCATCTGTTATCGGGTACCTTGTCGGTAGGACCAGGAATGGCTATATGTTAATTACAGGAGTGACATCAAAGAGAGTCACAATCTGAGACATGACAGAGTAAAATTTAATAATATATTGGTATTTTTCTTTTACTTTATATTCACATAAAACAGAATTTTTTTTACCAATATTACACTATCCCGAATAAAATTAGATTCTAATAACACGAATATTTTAAGTAAATTTTATATTCGAGCTTTATAAATAAAAAAAATAAAAAAATAAATTATTAAAGATATCAGTAAAATCTTTTAATAAAATCTAATATAAGTAAAATTCATGCATATTTTGAGATGGGCATGGAAAGTGTGTAAATTGAAAAGCATAGTGTTCTAAATAAAAAATAATATAAGTAAAATTCATGCATATTTTGAGATGGACATTGAAAGTGTATAAATTGAAAAGCATAGTCTTCTAAATGATAATGTGGTCCACATGGCATCTTTTTGTTTGGGCCAAAAAGACAGGGTCCTACACGGCAATGGCATGCTTTATTCTGTATGTTGAAAAGTCTTGGTGTGACTAAGTTGAAGGGTAGGCTGTGAGGTATCCAATATGCATTCGCAGCCAGCCGACAGATACACATAATGAATGTATATATAGTTTCCAAATGAGCCTTCAAAATTAGTCAACATCTGTGATCCTTCCTTCACTACCTTTTCCTGCTGGGAGCCTTCAACTACACTCTTTCAGTTTTTACCTTTCAACATCCCTTAATTTCATGATTGCATTAGGAAAAGTAACCCCAATTCTATGAGTCCTTGATGAGTTTCCTAGAAAGTGTCTCACCCTGTCATTACCATTTTCCAATTTATGCAGAACCTTGATAAATTTTACCTATAAGAAAAAACTTGATAAAATTGAAATTTATATAATAATTAAGCCTCATATTTTATTACTAATACTAATAACTGAATATTTGTTTATGGTGTGAAAGTGGAAAGCAAAGGAGAAGCCTAGAGATATATAACATTAATATAATTAGTGGCAGTAATTTTTCTTCCTAATAGACTTCACACTAAATTGAAGCTTCCAATGCAATTGGCAATAAAGTAAAAACTTCCAGTTTTAGTTAGTTTAGGGGTTGTTATCACCAATATAAGATGAGTAGGAAAAAAATAGCACAAGAAGACAAAGATTATAGGGAAAGAGGACAAACGAATGGACCCTGATTTGCAGTGGGAGCAAAAAAGAGCTGGCAAACTTGAAATGACAAACCCATTTAACAAATCTTCTATAATACATCCAAATGGTTCTGTTATTAATAATAAATCATTGTGTATATTAAATTTATTAGTTTTTATAATAAAAATCTTAAAATCATATACGTAAACGTATATATATACCTTTTGAATTTTAAGTCTTGACTCGAATGAATTTTTGGAGACTTTAATTTACTTAACTAAATTTAAAAGAACAAAAATAAAAATGTTTCTATTTTCTTTTCCCTAGTCTCGTCTTCCCAGGTCATCAAGAAGCAAAAAGTAAAAGAAGACTTGGTAGTCCATACACACAGATAAAGGGACATTGAAGAATCAATTATAGGAAAGTTCCATTATTTAAATGCTCATTTATAGCCTCCATAATTTCCTTATCACTTAATAACAGCCACATTAATTCAACAGAAAAAATAATAATTATATAAAAAGAATGGTTTGGTATGAAGCATCTCTAATGAATCTCTTTGTTGCTAACCAAACTGTGTAGGCATTATTTTAATAAAAATACTATGCTCTGACATCACATGCCATTAATTGTATTTCTCGCTTATTTTGATTCCTTTCTCCTATTAGTGGCTTTGTGGGGTAATGTTATCTTTCATATTTAGGTCTACCTATCAAAACAAGCATCGTAATGAAGAGTAACCAATGACTTAAACCCAAATAATCCCAAAGTTAAATGATTTCTGGACCCATAATAAAGTGGATACTAGATTGGACGGTCCCTATCATATGGAATGAAGTTGGAAAAGTAAATTAAAAAATATATGTACAAACTCTTTGTTTTTTATATCGATATATTTAATTTTTAAAATTTTAAGAATACATAGTATTTTAATTTTAAAATCTAATTTATTAATATAAAAAAAATAGATTATACACAAACAATTTTATTCCATCATAATTTTTATGTAAAATAAATTGGTTGACTTTTTATCATATTAAAAGTCATTCCTTAATGAAAATTGAAACCACGGTATAACTATTTTCAGTGTATAATTATTAACCTCATATAAAATATACTATATTTTCAAAAAAAAAAAAAAGTTATTAGTTATCTTAATATATGCACATGACCTAGGCATCAAAGCATTAAACATTGCACCGTTTTATTGCAGTGGGATTTTATAATTGACGTAGCCCCAGCTAAGTACTTTACAAAATTTACTTTAATCTGCAACCAATTTCCAGCTACTGACATTTTTGCTATAATAAATCTAGCTCCTATTTGTAGGGTTCATGTGGATGCGAAGGACTGGAAATCTGGATAGAGTAGTAAGTACCTCTGACACCACACGGTTGAATGCTCAGTTAAGATGAGACCTATGAAAATGGAATGGCCCATACTTGAGATGTACATAATTAATGGAATTCATTCTTTTTTTATCTTTCTTTTGGGTAAGAAGAAAAATTGATGATTTTACATGCAGAGGAAATTCTACCTACTGCATTATGTTAGGCCAATTCTACACGTAATAGTTCAGTGTTTGTTGATCCCACTCTCCTGCATGTACGGTGTATGTACATAAATTTAATTGGCTGGGTTGGTCTGATCAAAATTGTTGATATCGACCTCAATCAAGAGTTTGTAATTATGTAACTAGAAGGAAATCAATTTTCTCGTGACAGCACCATGTGAGTGCTTGAATTCGCTTTAGGTACATATGTTTGAAGCCTAAATCTCGTCAAATTTTATAAAAAAAAATGCAGGATTTAATTTTAGTTGCTTCTGTTTTCACGTGGAAATTAATCAATACGAGAAAATCCATTCTCTAATTCGAAATCGGGTATAATGAGGCTGGCATTGTTGTTCTGTCTATGGAAAAATAGAAATAGAACAAATATGTTTTTATCTTTATATTTTCATTCAGACTTAATCTTAGTTTGTGTACTATTAAATCAATGTATTTGGTCATATGCATTAAAGAAAAAAAAGGTAGACGTAATCCCTCTAGAATCTATCTTACCTTAATAAACTAGATCAAATCTACTTATTGCACTAAGATCATATTTGACGAAAAATATAAGATAAAAAATATAATTTTTTTAATACATTGAAACAAGGGGTATCTTTACTTCTGTTGCAGAGTCAAATACATTGGACTAACGTTGATTCAAAACTTTGATTTTGACTCTTGTTGAATTAATTTCATCATGAAAGTATGCTGCTGCTGTTTAATATAGACATAAACCAAGCATTTTCCTCGGCTTTCAGAAACCGGGAGGGTTCATAGTAAGGTTAGACGGCTATAAATCAATTATATTATTCCAAGTTCTTTTTCTCATAATCTAACACAACGTGACAAAAGACTCAAAAAATATGTATAGATGGCTATAGACATAATATATTAACCTTCCATGTTCTTTATTTTTATAGACAAATTGGCATTATATTATAAAAAAAAAATTATACAGTATGGAATGGAGAAACCTAAACTTGCATTGGATGGCACCTTCCCACTTAAGACCTTCTCAAAGGGTGATGGAACCAACGACCTTTAATCATTGAAGCAAGAAAAATAGGACTACTAAAGACATGTTGCTTACACAAGAAAGTATACTTGTTATTATCGGAAACTAATAGAAGCTATATCATTTTGAAAAATAAAGTATAATTTGTCAAGAGAGATATAGACAATTGATACCAATAACACAGCTTTTTCTTGATTAATTGAAGGAATAATTCCACTGACCAACCAGATAATCCTATCCTTTTCTATTTTGTCTGGTCTTGTGTGAGTGTTTTAATTACCATAACTCAGCCTCCTTGGCAGCCACAATAATAGAAGAAGTGGTTGGTTTCTCATTCATTTGAACGTGGTTCTTATTTTGCTTTCAATTCTCCCTCTTTAGAACGGATTATTTTACGCATGAGGAATCTCTAAACAAGATTAATAGCTAAGCTACTTGTGCTAAGATAGTCATTGTAATAATAATAATAGATTGCAAATTAGAAAAGTTTCTTTCTTCCGTGCTTTACTTTGCTATTTCTATTTGGTTAGTTTCCAAATAAATCATAACTTAATTTGTCAATGGAAAATTGTAATTTTCTATGTTTTGAACCAAGCTCTAGATTGAGTTTGAGATTATGTTTATATCTTTTAGGATGATGGTTGAATTGTTGGGTTGAGTTATGTATAAAACTTAGGTGGTTGAGTTGAGATTTCAACCAAATGATATTAAATCCTTTAGTTTGATTAATGACTAAACAAATTTATCGTTATTGTATGGGCTAAAAAAAAATAGGTATTAATTTCTTGTAATATAGATAATTACCACTAATTCGATTTTAAATTCTTTGAAAAGAAAGATATAATATAGAGTCAATTACTCATTTAGTTTTTGAAATTACAAGGACTCATTAAATTAATTTTTAAAATTATTAAATAATAAAATAAATTTTGAAATTATATATTATTCTAATTTAATTTTGAAATTATAATAAACAGTAAATTTGGTTTATAAAATAAAAAATGATAAAATAGTTCTTGAAATTGTAATTAGCAATCAATTTAATTTTTAAAATTATAATAATTTATTAAATTTGTCCATAAAATTAAAGGGATTTTAATTGCATATTTTACCTTTATTAACTTATAAAATTTTGCACCTATTTCTTTTATGAATTTTGATCCTAAATTTATATAATTTGAAAATTTTGTCTTTGAAGTGTAATTAAATCCCGTAGAAAATAAATGGTCAGTGTTAAAATTTATATTTGAACCTTTACAAGTAGTAAAGCTAATATGTCATTTGATTTGTTTAGATTACATATAAAAAATATATTATATACATCAACATTATATTTATTAGTTTCACTTTTAGTTTCTAAGTATATATTCATATTTATCAGACAAGAATATTAAAAAGATGATAAATTTATTCAATAAATATTATTATTTTAATTATATAATTTTATAAATTATACAAATATTTGATTAAATAGTATAAAATTATTTATTCTAAATTATAACATCTTATAAATTTATTTATTAACTATTTTTATTTTTGAACAACCCTGTAAATAAAAGATGAAAAATGTATAAATAGTAAATAATTTTATATAATTAAATAAATAAATTTATATAATTACAATAAAGTATTTAATAATAAATTTATTTTAAATATTTAATATTTTTCATATAAATTTAAGAAAAAGTAAAACTAACAGAGTATATATATATATATATATGACTTAGTAGTCTTGATAATTATGAGAAAAAAAAATCAAAATTTCAAATCTCAATTCTAACGATTTTATTCTTTTTCAAAGGGTTAGTTGTACTTTCAGTATTAAAAATGAAAAAAATTGGAAGTAAATACAAAATTCATAAAATTATATAAATTTAGAAGTTAAAAAAATAGAAATAAAATTTTAAAAATTAAGAGACAAAAAGTGTAATTAAGGTTTTTTTTAATTTTAAGAGACAAATTTAATCGATTATGACAATTTCAATAATTATTTTATTATTTTATATATTTCAAAGATTAATTTAATTATTTATTATAATTATAGAAATTAAATTAAATGATAATATATAATTTAAAAAATTATTTTATTATTTTATTAATTTAAAAAATAGTTAAATTACTATTATCATTTAAAAACTAAATTAGTTTTTCACTTTATGATATATTTTTGAATGGAGTCTTAGAAGATGTTTGAAGGACCTAAGAAGGTTTTCACTTTCTAGAACAAGAATAAACTGGAACCTGAAGCTTTCACCTATGCTGAAATGAAATGCAACATACGGTTCTTAATTTTGTTCTTCTCTGTTTATGCAACAGTATCAATTCTTCTGTATTGGCAAGACAGAAATTCCTTTGTAGAATCTTATTTGAGTGGACACGTATTCAATACACAGCAAACCAAAAAGAATAAATAAATAAATAAATAAATGATTTACACCTCTGAGTCTAGAAACAATTTCAGCTCAAAATAAATAAAAGCCGAGACATATCAGTATTAAGCAAAGTTGAAATTAGGGCAAATACTCTGTTTCTTTTCATTCGTTGTTTAAGGTTATAATATAAATTTCTTTGTTTATGTTCAATTATTTACAAATTCTTGTATATCTTTTATTTTTCTCATTTATTATTCTGATATATTACACATTATTTCTTTCTTTTTATTAATTAAAAATAATAATTAATATTATCTTAAAATTTAAAAATGATAAATAAATAAAACAATTTTTTTCTTCAAAAGTAACAAAAGTTGTTTGATTTTGTTAAAACAAGAAATAAATTAACAGAAGTGATAATTAACAATAATGGTTAAAACAGTCAAATGAAGAAGAAACAACAGACAACAAATTGCAGCCAAACATGAGTAAAAATTGTTTACATGATACTTCACAGGACAATGTATAACATGATTAGTAAGAAAGATTAAAATATACTCTCAATTTTTGTGAAATAATAGTTATCGGTGCTAGCTGCTAGGTGTTGTCTGTTGAGTAAAATGGAATAAGGGAATTAGAATTCTAGAATTCATACGAAGGCAAAATTGTGCACACTTATAGCTATAGGTGAAGAATTGTTGCAGATAATGCGTGACGTGGGAACCGAACACAACAAGATATATACATATGTTATGCACACTCCAATGGTATCTGTCTATGTTTCTCGTAACTGGTAAACGAGTCAAATGGATCATGACACGTGCCGATGAAAGTTTTATTTTTTAATTTTTATAACTCGGTGAAACTTTATCTTATATTCTAATACTAAATTATAAATAATAAAAAATAGTCAAAGTGTCTGAATATGTTAGGCAGCTTTATTATTATTGTTTTTTTTTTTTTTGCTTTATTTTAAACTTAAGCTTTCTTTTGGGTCATTTTTGTTTGTACTTAGGATCTCCTATTCTCCTCATAGTACCAAAGTTAGAAATGAGGCCTAGGTCTCATAAAAGGAAATTGAGGCCCGGATTCGCACTATAATACCCATGGATTACTATTTGCACCTCCCTTTTCCTCTTCGCACCTTAATTTTTTTTAAAAAACTTATATAATATCTAAATTATTCTTACCCTCATACTCCTCCTCCTACTCTCTCCTTTGAATTTGTCGGCTTCTTTATTTTCACTCTTTTATCTTTTCATTTTCACTCTCTTTTTAATGTGAGTTCTCACATTCTTTTTCCATTTTCATTCTTTCTTTTTCGACTGTTTCGTTTTTTATTCTTGCACGTCATCAATTTGATAAAAAAAAAATAGTTTCTGTGAAAGGCATTTTTGTAAACAAAAAAAATTGTGGCAGTGCGAAGAGCAGTCCCCTAATACATGGAGTTTAGACTATATAAGAAGTCCAATTGAGGATTTCTTTGGAACTTGAAATGACAAATACGTGCTGTTAGGGCCCATGGTTCCTGGCCTGGTTGGGTGAGGTTTAGAAAATATTTCAAAATCTCTTAAATGAAGTCAATTCATCTTGTACTACCAAGGACCCAAAAAACCTAAACTTGTTCTTCCTAGTTAAATTTGTTTTCACTTAAATCAGCATATAGGGTCACAATATACTTATTATTTTTTTAAAAATCTATTAAAAATTCAAAAATAAAAATTGAAAAATAGGAGGGTTTTTTTAAGGAGGTTGCAAGAAATGGTTTTGCTCACAAGTGGACTAGTTTGCCTCCTTTGTCTCTTTTTCACCTTATCTCCAACTATAGAAGAATCTCTTTACAGATATGATATTATTTTTTTTTTGTCCTTTATAGATTTGTTATGTTTGTTCAAATTCTAGGGCATGCGCACAGGATTTTTCTCGTCTGTGTTAGATGCTGTCTTTTTCGGGCTAGGCCCACCTGTTTCTTTTAGCCTTTGCAGCTGTTAACTAGACCCTTCCGTCAAAAATAATAAAAATTCTCAAAAATCAATATGATTCATTAAAGAAAAAGAAAATAATTTTTTTTTTTTTATCTTTAACAGATATTTTCTAAAAACAAAAGGAGAGAAAATTTTTCAATCACCAATTTATCGGGTCTATTATTGAATGATCATTTATAGAGGATTAATGGGGAGGGTTATTATTTACATTACGTGCTTTTGCTAGCTTAACATTAATAATAACGAATACTGCAATAGATAATGATAATTAAGGATTCAATATAGAATACATCAACAATGATAAATTTAATTTAATTTGATCCCTTAAATTTTAGTAACTGATTTTTACATAATTATTTTGCTTGCCTGGTATGAAATGAAAAAGACTCGCTCACGTTAAATTACTATTTATATTAAAATATGTTTTTGGAAACTCATCAAAAAGAAAAAAAAAATCAATTTTATTAAAAGAAGCAGAAGTTATAACTAGTTTCTCTTTACAAATGACGTTCAGAAGGTAAAAAACTAAACACGTTATAAGCCATAATGGCATCCATAATTGAACATGTCTTTTTAGAAGATTTAGCCTAAGTTGTATATATAATAAACAAGAGATCTGTTTACCCATGGTGTGTGTTCTTTTAAGCATTTATTATATAATTAGTAACACATGAATAAAATGCTTAATAGGTAGCATACTTAATAAAAAAAATGAATACCAAAATAATACCTAATAAATAGACCATGTTAATTAAGCCCAAGGTCTAAATGATGTATAGCACTACTTATGCTTAGCCCAAATAACAGATATGGGGTTAGCAACCTTTCTTTCTTAGTGGACCTTTAATTAATGAAAATGATGTCCTTAGAGGTGCGTATACCTTTTAGACGAAGAGATAAATAAGAAAGAAAAATAAAAGGTATAGATAATGATTATATGATTTTTAAAAAAATCAATAAATGATTGGTCCGAACCGCATTAGATTTTGATTCTTTAAATATGGTTGATTCAAATGAGAAATAGGTGAAACTGTTTATGCTTCAATTAAATTACGTTATGACACAATTTAATGATTATAATTTAAGAGGTAAATAGAAAAATTTAGATAAATCTATTAATAAACACTTATAAAAAATAAAATAAAATAAATTAATTTTTTACAAGTTATAATAAATTTATGTACCTTAAATTTTAGAAAAGTTAGAGAAAATAACTTTTTAAAAAGCTTAAGATATATAAAGTTCCTTTGACTTTAAAAATTGATTTATTTACCTTTTATTTTTATAAATATTTATTAAAAAATTTATTCAAAT
The DNA here is from genome assembly GCA_025330945.1 of Mucuna pruriens. Taxonomy (NCBI): domain Eukaryota; kingdom Viridiplantae; phylum Streptophyta; class Magnoliopsida; order Fabales; family Fabaceae; genus Mucuna; species Mucuna pruriens. Next base: position 3,301,756 of record JAENHJ010000040.1, on the reverse strand, counting down.
TTTACTATTTTGTTTTTATAATTATTTATTAAGAAAATTATTTAACTGAAATTTGAGATTGCTTGACTTTAAAGACAAACACTCTTAAATTCATTTATTTATAATTTACTTTATATATCTATGACAATATATATATAAAGGGGATATTTTTAGTTTGATTTTTATTTTTTTTTAGACTCTTTTACTTCTTTATTATTATTTAATTTTTATTTTTTTAAAATAAAGAGGCACGAAGTATCACTTTTTCTTAGTATATATAATTAAAGAGTATAATACTTGCATTGTTTTTAGAAAAAAGTGTAATTTATTTATTTTTAAATCAGAGTTTAATTATATATACTGAATGATATGTTGAAAACCTTTATTTTAATAACAGATCAAAATAAAATTCATAAAACCGACAGAAGTTGCAAATGATTTCTTTAAAGATAGTTTGTTCTAAAAGTAATCAAATAAAAGTGTATTCAGGATTAATTTATAGTAGATTGTAATATTCTTAACTAATTAAAATTTAACGACAGATATACCCTGTTAATTTTAGACGCAAAAGAATATGTTTTTTTTTTCAGTTACTAAAGAGTTACTAAATACTAATGAAATTAATCCTTAGTCTATGTGTTATTAAATTCATTTTAGATAAATTATCGTTTACTTTTATTATTTTTTTTAAAAAAATTCTAAAAATTCAAACAAACACTTACTTTAAAGACTATTTTTAGTGATGAAAACTCCTTCTAGAACAGTGTTTTTTAGAAACCAGATGGATAATTAAATCAGGAAAAATATTGAGATAACCGGTAGTAATTAACTTTATATTTTTAATATTTTAAATAATAAAATAATATTAATATATAAAATTATAAATTAGTATAAATGGCTAAATCATATATTTTATAAAAATAATTAATAATGATTGACAAAATAATTTATATATATATTAAAAATGAGTTTTTGAAAATATTTTAAATTAAACTAAAAATAAAAATAAATTTATTTTTGAAAATATCCATATAAACCAAAATTTTTGCTAATTCTTAAAATTTCTTTCATAATTAACAGATTGATTTAGACCGATTTCTGTTACACCAGTCAAATTCTATGTCGATCAACATTGTTTGATTTTTAAAACAATGTTCTAAACAATCACATATATGTACACTGCTAGAAAAGAACAAGAACAACAATGTGTTTTCAATATTTGCTCACCAAATTAACAAAACAAGAAAAAAATTTATTCACACAGCCTGCAATAACAATTGATCCCCTTTAATTTCTGGCGAAAAGAAAAGGGTGGTGTAACAGGGAATTATGCATCATCGCCACTGCATTTGATTATTATAGAAGGCAGGTCAAAGTAGGAACTGAAGGAGTCATCTTCATGATTATTTTCCTGAATTATTATCCCTCTCCCTTGTGCAACCCCAGAATCAAGTTCAAAATTTTCCAAAGAAAACGTGCTAGACATTACATGATTCACTGAATGATCCATTTTGATGCCTCCTTTTCTTGCTTTAACTGTCTTTGCTTTACCAAAGCCAAAGCCTGGCAGACACATGCAAAGGGCACTTCCTTTGAATCCTTCATCCTCCACTCTCTTGCCACTGTCTTTGATTATTGCTTCACTTTTGGAGAAGCTTCCTTGATGCCCTTTTTCAGGTTTCAGTTCCACTGCATGTTGTGACATCTTCATCCATTGAACATGCTCATTCTTCTCAATATGCATATTGGACTTTTCCATCATTGCCACTTAAAGAAACTTGTCTGCTTCTGCTTTCTTGTAATGCTTGCTTCAATTTGTTTCAAGTGGTGGAGTTTTCTGACTGTTTTAGAAACTTGAAGGGTCCTAGACTTGTATATTTATATTAAGAGAACTGGTTTATTTATAGAAAGAAGCTTAGAGTGGTGTTGGTGTTGTTTTTCTCCATGGCATCGATTGTGATATCAATTGATGTGCTTTTGACTCTTAGGATCAGTTGACTTTTTTGGACATTCACATTGTAAATTCCTGGCCGGCTTTGTGCTTGGATTGGATGATTGAGACGTGAGAGAGATCAATGAGGGGAGCCGGCAACCTTAGTATTTTCTTAATTTTATTTTTGTATTGATTGCAAAGGTTGATTGACTTTATTCTTAAATAGTGATAGTGGAATATATGGTGCATGCATGACATTCTTAAAAAAGTGGGAAAGTAAAAAAAAATAAAAATTGTAACGTGCTGATATCAAAGAGAAGATTCTCATAGTAGGAAGCAGACAAATCATAGAATCTAGGACCAAAGATGAGGAATAACTAATGGCATCATTAATTTGCTAGCAACATGTGAAACAGAGGAACATAAACTGCTCGAACTACATTTCCGTCGGAGCAAACATCGACCCTTCTTTCCTAATGATGCATTTAAATTTATTTATTAATATATTGTTTCAACCTGGTTGTGCGTACATTCAAAGGTCTTGTTGGATTTAGGGAGGTATTCACTATAGAGAAACAAAATGGTGAATTCTAACCATTTGGTTAGAAAATAAACGATTGAGAAGAAACGAACTGAGATGTTTATATTCTTTAAAAATATATCTTGATTTTATCTTTAATGGATATTATTCCATTGTTCCATTTTCCCAAATAAAAGTAAAAGTCTATGAATTTAATTAAAATATCCTAATTTTTAGATGTCATTCAACTCTAAATTATCATGTATGGCAAGATAGTTATAATTTTGTAATAATTATTTTATTAATAACACTAAGTAGCATAAGGAATAAAAAGTTTTTCATTAAAAAGTATAATAGTATATTTTTATGTGATTTTCAACGCAACCTCAACTTAATCTTCAATAAAAAAATTATTTATTAATTTTTTAACTAATATTTTTAGGACACTAGTCCGCACAACTGCTATTTTATATTTATAAAGATTTTTAATTGGTTAATGATGTATAAATATTTATAGTAACTGTTTATGAAAATTAAACTTAGTTTATATGATCATTCGCTAGTGTTTAACTTCTTGATCACGAATTATCTGTAGATTTTACGCATAGCCGCACTATATTTTACTTATAATTGAAGAGTCACTGTTCAAAGGTACTAGATGGAATCATCATAAAGTAGAACAAAAAAAGGAATCACTAATACTTGCAGGTTGTAGCCATATGACATGAGGATGGATTCCAGTATCAGTGGCTACTGGCTACTGCTTAAGCTAATAGTTTGAAGAAATAAGCATATAGTATATAACTGTACAAGACACCTGAAGCAGATGAATGTTTACAATCAGCACTCGCCAAAGGTTAGCAGTGTATTAACTACTAACAAACAAAATGTTTGTTATAGAGATCTTAAGAATGCTTTATTAGTGTCACTCCATATCAATTACTATTAAGTTTAGAATTAAGGCGTAAGTGCCTAACTCAATACACAAAATCGATATGTTAGGTGAGAATTGTTCGTTAATGTAAGACTATATTTATTTCCTTGTAACTATGTGTCTACAAATTTAAGCAAACCTATAGTGTCCACAATTAAGGTGACTTAACACATCTCCTCGCAATGGTCCAAACTACGTTTTACCTTCTAAACTATAGATGATGCAGTAGGCATGGTCTGCTTGTCTCTATTAAGATCACTTTAGAATGTAGAACCTATCCTTATCCTCCTTCCCCCATAAGATCACTTTGTTGCTGATTTGGGGCTGAGGAATTTGAGGTGGGGAAGCAGTCTTAAAATTTTGTTTAAAGGGCAATGCTGTGGTGAAAACAAACTCAACTCTATTTATTTTGCAAAAAAGTAACTCTTGTTCCTAAACTGCAATTTCTCCCTTTTTTTTTATAAATCAATGCTGCTATTTGGTACGAAGAATGGTTTGGCGAATTGTACAAAGCAATTGTTTTAAAGAACTAACAAGTAATTATTTTGATTTGATAGAAATCAAGTGATTAAATAGATAACACTGACCAATCAAAATACTTCCTTTGTTTTTGTATCATTGATCTTCGTACCAATTAGCATTTCCTTTTACAAATATATATACAAATTTCCTTGATGTTATACGGAAATTTTCTCTTCTTTTTCTGTTCAAAAATTTATATACTCCGCTACAAAACTATAGATCAGGGGGAAATATAAATAATATAGAGGTACTGTCATTTAAAAAACTCATTTACGTGTACCGTTAAGACACTAGATTATTTTGTCTCCTTTAAATATTGTTCATATAATGTTATACATAAAATAAATATAATTCACTTGATGCTAGCAAACGTTTGCATCGGTTGTGATACCATTGTTAACTAAAACACAACTTGATTGTGTAACCGAAATATAAGTAAAAATCAAAAGTTGTCTTAACTTGAGATTACTGTGACCTCAGATAGTCAGATAACACACTTGAGTACAGTTCAATAGTTTATCCATGGTGAGTAGACTAGAATAAAGATTATCATTTTTTTTTTTTGGAGGAATCCAAGGTATCTTGAGTAATCCTTCAAAGTACTGAAATCCATTTAAGAGGCCAACTTCTCTTAGTTGATGTTTTTTCAATATCAATCGGATTTCTAACCACATGTTTAAGAGGCGTTATTATCTATCAATCATGTCAGACCAAGTTTGTCCATAAAGATGATAATTTGTATCACAAACAAAAATACCTTCCATTTTCCCTTTAAAACTAATTAGCTAACATGCAGGTCAGCACTTGCAAAACGATTGTGCAGATTGCAGACATTGGCCACATAAGCAGGTGAATGGAAAGGTAACAGAAACAGCTACAAATGAAGCTTTCCGAGTAAATATTTTGATTTCACATTACATATTTTCAAAGGTTAAATCATGCACTTTGAGCTGCTGCTAAGAAGTTGTTAAAATCTTCTCTGGCTTTTCTCAAACGAGGAGAGATGCAGGAAATTGGAGAAGCAGGGTGTGATGCAGAAGATGATGTAGAAAACCGAACATGGCGAGGCGATGCATCTGATTTTCTAACACTGGCTCTGGAGGAACCATTCTTCAGAATCCCTTTAAGGTCTCTTTCAAAAACAAAAGATGAAGCAACGGGTGAGTTCACTTCACTGCCACTGCATTTGATCAACTCCATTGGCAGATCAAAGTAGCAGTTAGTGGAGTCTCCTTCAATCTCATTGAACATTGCTGCAGAAGCCCATGAGCCACACTCAAAATTTTCCAAGGAAACTGTCCTAGACATTACACCACCCTTTTCTGATTCTTCCTTTTTTGTTTTAACTGGCTTTACTTTACCACCAAAGCCTGGCAGAAAAAGGCAAAGGGCACTGCATTTAAATCCATCATGTGTAGTTTTCATGTGCTTAAGCTTGACACTCTTGGGACTTTCTTTGACATCTTCAGTTTTGGAGAAGTTGTCATGGTGCCACTTGTCATGCTCCAATGCACTCAGCTTATCCAACCAGTTACCAAATTCATCTGAGGCTTTACCACATGACTTGCTCTTCCTTAAATGCACTTCTTGTAGCAGATGCTGAAGCTTTTGTGTCAAATCACTTGCTTGACATTGTGATTCCGGGCTCTCACCTTTTGGTTTCTTCTTGGAAAGTGGTGAAGCAAAGCGAGGTGATGAGTTGGCTGAATTTGGGAGACTCATGCTTAAGAATTTTAGCTTTGGAGGTTGTAGTGGTGGAGGGTGCAAAATGATGGCCGATGGAGTTTTGATTATAGTTGGAAGCATGGTGGTAGTGTCAAGGTACCCCGGTTTAGTAGGAGAAGCTTTTAACGAAAGTGGATCCACCACAATCTGCTTTTCATTTTGCAAGCTCTCCATGTTTGAAATTCTATGTTCCTCCATCTCTCTCATAGGGAAATCACCTTCTATGTTACTTTAATTTCTATATCAAAAACTTAACATACATGGACTTGTGAAACTCCAAGAGTAGCTTACTCTACTTATAAAGATGAGGCATAGAGAATGTAAAAGAGTGTGTAGCGTGCCAACATGACCTTCAACAACTTAGTCGTGATGACCATGTTTTCTTGTTAATTGTATATTTTTCCCATATGTATCAGCTGACTTTTTATATAAAATAAGCAAGAAGTTGAAGACACTGATAATAATAATAATGGTCAATTGTCCCTTTAATTCTAAAATATATAGCACATGCATGAATTGGTAAATTAAGTATAAGTATCATACGTTGAACTTTATACGTGCTGGCATCAATCAAAAAAGAAGTCATATGTCAAAGCATACAAAAGAATCTTAGGGCCAAAGAAAATGAATGATGTCAACTCACATCTATTAATGGCAGCAAACATCATCTATGAATGATGTTAAGAATGTGAATTATAAAATTTTAAATATAATATATTGCTGGAATTATCCAAATTAGGGATTCAACGCATAATGAACTCACTAGTAGAGGGCGGTGATTAATGATACACGTGTAGTAATAATTTATGAAGAAAAGATTCGAAGAAGTGGAAGAAGTAAGTAGTTAATATTCACGCGATATCTTTTTACAGTTCTTGCAAAAAACTTTCGCTCCTCTTATTTTCTTCTCTATTTTAATGTTTTATCCTATAAATATAAATAATATTAATTAAAATAAATATAATGTCTGGTTTTAGTATTGGTAAATATTTTTTATTTTTTAGATTCTGATATTTTAATATTACTTTTTAATTCTTATTATTAACTTTTTTTTAGTTTAATGCTCACATTACTATTAAAATGAATAATATTAATTTAGATAATTAATTAAATTAATAAATATTATTTTAAATTAAGGTAATTAAACTATTTTTTTATTGTTTAATTCAATAATTAATGTATTTATTATTTTATATAAATAAGGAATTTTATATAATTTATTTTTAATACATTATGAACAGTGATTTTAATATTATTTTTATTTTTCAATTCACCAATTTACTTATTGTACTTTTTAAAAATATATAATTTATTTTTAATATATTATTTTTTATATTTTAATTTATTAATTTTGACTTATTTTAGTATAATTTATTTTTAAAATATATCTTATTTTATCTTTAAAGGAAAAAATAAATTGAAATATAATATATTAAAACTAAATTATATTACAATAAGTCAAAACTAATAAAATTTAAAAATAACATAAAAATAATAAATTAAAATTAAATTATAAATTTCTAAATAAATTATAATTTTAAAAGGAAATACAATGTTAAAAAAATAATTTATTGAATTCAAAAATAAGAATAATATTAAAAAATAAATTTATTATTCATAATATATTAAGAAAATTATATAATTAAATTATATTTAACTATCTTATTTATATAATATAATAAATATATTATTTCTATTAAATAAATAAATAAATACATTAATTAATTAAATTATGCTTCTAAAAATAATATAATTATCTTAAAATATTTTTTGTTATTTTAATTATCGTAATTAATATATTTTTTGTTATTTTAATTATCGTAATTAATATTATTAATTTTGATAGTCACGTGATCCCTAAACTAAGTAGAATTAGTAATAAATATTAAAAAAATACAAAAAAATGTCATATTTAAAATGAAAAAAAAATTATATAAACTAAATTTAATCATATTTATAAGGAGGTAAAATGTATTTAAACATAATATATGAGAACCCAAACATAATATATGTGAACCCAATCATAAGTGAACTAAATATAATGTGGGAAGGGCCATTAAGCCACTAAAAAAGCCCAAACCCATTTTGGGAAAGTAAAAATTGAAGTTGATCAAGTTGGAATTCACGGATAATGAAAACAAAGCAGGAGATTGAATAGTTAAGAAAAAAAGATATTTTGTGTTATATATAGGAAAAAAGATATTTTGTATTACATATTTATCATCAATACATGGCAGGGTTTATTATAACAGCGATTTTTTTTCTTCATAGAGCTATATCTTTTATTAGAGATTATAACAAAAAATATTATGAAGATAATTATCAGTTTCACCTTGATTAAAAAAAAAAATCTAAATGTGACTGACTCATTTAACTGTGATAGGTTTTTTGAAAGGTCCAGTCCAATCTACGTAAAAATCTAATCTGGCCTATGAACTTATTTAATAGCCTTTATAATTCTTAATGGATTTATTTTTGGTGGACTATTCCTATTAATGGTATTTCTTATTACTCTTATTAATACTGCTTAATTATCTTTCCATGACCAAAACTGTTACAAGCTCTCCCTCAATGCCGTAATAACTAACATTAGCTTATATTTTTGTAATAGTCCTAAAAATAAATATTAAAATAAAAGGCTTTTATGCACTCTTATCTGTAGTTCAGCGCTAATTGTGGTATTGTGCACTACTTTTGTGGAATTAAAGATATATGTCTTAAAAGGCTTTAAACTTGATGCTGAACAATTAAAGCAACACGCAAACACCTGGTAACTACAGATTCTTTTGCAAACTTTGTCTTCACGTTGCACAACACAATAAGCTACAGATAATAAAAAAAAAAAAATGTTAGATGTTTAACTGACAATTGGGGTAATATACTTGTTCGACTTTGTGCTAAGGTAAAGATATTAAGAGTTTGTGTTCGTGCTCTGTTTTGAACATTATTAGTTAGTTAATTTTACTTTTAAGTTATTTGAAGAATAATTTTATTAGAGTTATTTTTTATTTTTTAGTTTAATAGACAAAATAAAGTGCTTATTGAAATTATTAAATTAAAAAATAAAAAATAAGGATAGAAAGTAATTATTTTAAAATTATTCTTAAAGTGACTTTATTCACCCATTTATTTATTTATTTATTTATATATATATATATATATATATATATATATATATATATATATAAAAAAAGTCGGTCTTATAGGCTTTGTAGGCTTATTTTTAAGGCCTAAACTTGGTTTTCTTAATTAAACTAAGTTTTGAAATAACCTTAACTTGATCTTTATAATAAATATGACAAATTAGTTCAAGCCAAAAGGTCTTTTATAGGTTGTCTAGTCTATTTTTATCCTTAAATATTATAGATAGAGGTCCTTGTGAAAAAGATGTATCTCAAATTAAAGAGGGTATCAATTATCCAAGAAGAAGATATACAAGTCTAAGAGATGTGAAAGGGTCTCCTATGAAAGAAAAATGTTATCATTCCTTGTCACCAGTGAGAGACACATGTTTGTAGGCTTATAAACTACTCGGAGTGGTTTTTTAAGCTTGTTAAAAAATTATAATCTTTATTTAAAATGGTGAATATTTATTGAGACATTTTCATGGATGTAGGGAAGAAGTACCAAATCACTTTAAATTTTCACTTTTGTTTTCTCTCAAATATACCTTGTGTGTAATCTCATCTTCGATCTTTATTGTGTAGGTTTTCTCCAATAGTAATATCAGAGTAATTATGTGACAAACTTAGACAAGTATTAAAGCACACAAAAAAATGGTAGTGAATCCATTTGAAGATCTTTATATTGAAAGTCTTTTTACCAATATAGAAATTAATTGACATTTTTCATTGATAATAACTAACAATTGTACAAGTATATAAGTAGTACTACCATTGAATACTCATGAATGAATATTGATATTAGAGTAATGGTAGAGAACACACTAAAATTTGTATAGTAGAAACACAAAAAAGAGGAAGAAGGAAATAATTTTTGTTGCATGTTTTGGGGCTAACTATTCACACCTTTTTTCCCTTGTAACACCTCCTAACTCTTTTTGGTATTTCGAAATTCCATGTTTACCTCTCTCTTTACATCCCTTCTCTCTTCTTTTTAAACTTTTTTTTCTTCCCTCTTAACCTCACTCTCCTCTTCTTCCTTGCACGTCCATAATCCAACCTTCCCTTTTCCTCTTCTTTACACCCGTAGTGGCTCTACATCTTTCTACCCCCTCACTCGAGCTCTACCTCACACTCTCTCCATCTCAATCCTAGAGACTCTTCACCTTCATCTAGTAATTTCTTCTTTAGCCTTCGTTTTAGTTTTTTTTTGTTTCTCATGGATTTTTCTCATTAACTTAATATAAATTAGTTTCTATTATGTATCAAAATTAGATACACAATGAAAACTAGTTTATGTTGTGTATACAAGACTTTTTTTCATTTTTACTTGTTTATTTAACTTTTTATTTTTTTATTTTTTTATTTTACTAATGCATGTACAATATGTCACATATATGATTTTTTAGATATATAAGAGGGCCGGTTGCAATCCTGTGTAGACCACATTTTCCTAGGGTTGTAGGAAAAACTAAACTACTAGGAGCTTAAGGTGGTTAGTCATGGGTGTAAAATTTTACCCTTCTTTCAGCATGAAAGGTAAAGGGGTACGTTGAGAGGTATGGACTGGCACCTCTTATAAAGGCATGCTACCTCACAGTGGACAAGGGTATCTTATCTGCTTTTATTGAGTGATGACACAAGGATACCAGCTTCTTCCACCTTCTAAGAGGGAATATGACCATTACTTTAGATTATGTGGCATATCTCATACATCTATCTATAACTAGGACCCTATGTTCCAACCTAGTACTAAGCGATGATAAGGTACCCAACTACGTGATGGATTTTCTCAAGGTTTCCTTCAACCAGGCATATGCACATTTCCAAGCAAAACATCTTTGCAACCAAAGCTTAGCTATTACATTTGATTTGTTACACAATATTTTCTTACAAGAGTTTCATTTGTGTAAACGTTCCTTATTTGAAGCTTTTTTCGCAATCCTTAGAGATGTAATGAGTCTGCATGGGATGTCATTGCCTCATGTTACCTCTACGATCAACTTAGCTTGGCCAACATGCATTAGACAAAGCATTTGGCATAATACATGACTATACTACAAGTATTAAATTTATTTTTTTTATTTTCTTTAGCTTTTATGCTTTTTTTGTATCACGACAATTAATTATGTTAATGGTTTTACAAACATAGATATATGAGAATTTTCTAGCCAAGCAATCATTGCATATACAGAGCAATCTCCATGATCCTATAGATGAATTATTTTGAGGGTCTCTAGTGACGTGTTCATCACGCAATCATTGTTGGATGTGCTACTGCTACAAAAGGTTATTTAAATGCCCTATTAGATGCACAGAAAGATGCAGGCCTTTGAAGATATCTCATACTTCTCATGATTCTTTATATTAGGCCCCATATTATACACCCAAACTACCTAAGTGGATCCTACGATAGTTTGGGAACGTACAAGGAATTCCTCACTCATCACTTGTTATCATGGAGCATATGCCCGCTACTTAAGTATGTCATTATAAATTTATTTAGTATCTTGATCACATTGTTGATTATAAGATTAGAGGAGCGCATGTATCGTTAAAGTGTGTGGATGAATACTTAGAGTGGTTCCATTATATTTCTTATTCATACATCAGGTGCAAAATAAAGGGAGATCCTCCAAGAGTGCATGTACAACTCATTACTTCAAGCAAGTCTTGTAATTGTATAATGAGTATATATATCCCATAGATTGAATAACAATCAAATGTTCTTAGCATTTACTTATATATTTTTTTTCTATAGACTATAGCTTAGAGGATTTATGCAAAACCTCAATCATGCTTAATCTAAAAATGGTTATTGAAAGCATGGATGTTTGGACCTCCATGCAATGTGCATTAACACTTACATAATCAGACATTGCAAAAAAATGTACATGTTAGAGGATATTCGTCATTATATTTCATCTTAGTTATATTAATTTACATATGATCTTGACTTATTTGATTGTCTAATATTTTTATCTCATATTTTATTTATCAAGTTAATTAACTATTAAAATTATTTTAAATAAATAAAATTAAGCACCAAACTAATTGAATTAAATAATATTTTATTTAATGATTTATTCAACTCATTGAAATTATTAAATCATTTAAACTAGTTTATATAAAGAATATTTTTGTTAAAAAAAAGAGTAAAAGTGCCAAGAGAAAGAAAAGACGGTGTAAATAGCATCTGAGGCACTTGAGTTGTTGGATTTTTGATTTCCTTCTCAAGTATAGGCCCAATAAAGTTATAGTTTTGAAAAAAAGGGCTAACTTGAAAGTTAACGATTTCGTAGTGCGTGTTATTCTCGGGTGTTGCATCGTTCATTGTTTTTGGCGTCTAAGTGCACTGGGGGAGGGAAGAAACTTGTTCACTTTCTGAGTCTCTGACATCATTTTGGCTGCTTATATTCAGCTTTGTTTTGGGCGAAGTTTTAGAGCCTTTATCCTCATATTGTGACTCACCTTTTCTTGGCTCCACTGGCATCAGTTTCAGTATTTGTTGTGCTTTATTCAAGGCAAAATTTAATAGCCAATTGTGAGCTTCCTATTTAAACGGTTCAATTCTTTTTTTCATCTTTTTAGGTTGCTGTTGTCATATCTGTTGTGGCTATTATTGCTTATTGTTACTCTCGGTAATTTTTTAAACTAGATCCGTGATTTTTAACTTTTTACCACGTGAAGGTGATTTCAAAACCTATGGAGAGACAAGGGATGTTAAAATCAACAAAGGTTTATACCAAGTCTTTTATGCATGTTTCAACAAGAAAGGGAAGGAATATATTCTTGCATTGTCAATTCCCTGATTACCACACCCAAACAACAACATTACCCCCTCCCCCACTTGTACTTAACAAAAGAGCTTATCATGTACTTTCTCGCGTTAACTAAAAGTTAAACGACCATAACAATTTTGCTTAGACACCACATTATAGTGCTGGACTTCATATAACCCTTATTTTGATTATTTTCAACCGTGCAATTTACGCCATCACTTAATTGAATTGGCTTTTTTCTTAAAAAAAGCACCCATTTAATCTGCTATGGATCCTACTCTATTAGCCTATTACAGTATTACCATTAATTAGCTTGCCTAACCAATACCAATCACACACACAATGTCATTTCTTCATCACACTCTGAGAATAATTCTTTTCGAAACTTTTTCGTACTCAGTTAGAAATCAAATTTCAGATATCATACTTAAAAATTTCAGTTATTATTTAGCAACTGTGTTGAACTTGGATGTAAGAAGGAGATAATTGATGATATTTTGACATATATAATTAAGAATAGATGGGCTTGGTCAATCTAGTTAAACATTACACCAAGATTACATAATAAAGTATAGCATATATGTGCTAATCACACCATGAGGATCATTTCTGTGGATGAGTCATTATTGTTGTTCCTGGTAGGAGCTTTGTGTTCCAGCATTTGATTGTACTTGTAGATGCCATAAACATAAGAGAGGAAGCCCCAAATGCAGAGAACAGAGGAGACAGCCTTGACACCACCAAATGCATCTTTGTAGACCAGCACACCTCCTAAGACATTGATGGAGAGCAATGCAGTCATGCAAATCCCCCCTGTCAATGAACATGTCAGGAACACCATTCCTGCAGTGCCCATAAAGCAGAGCTGCCAAGTCACCATATTTCCCATCATAGTCACCCAATACACTCTAGATCCCCTGTCAAACACCATTTGGCTCTCTTCCTTCATCTCAGAAAACCCACCATCACATAGCATGGCAATAGTGGCCAGTGTTGTTGCTGCAGCCTCCATTACAACCTGCATTTCCATCACCATTTCGTAGCAATACACCTTCTCATAAACCCTCTGCATCAACGGCAAATACAAGGAAAACAACAACCCTGCAGCTATGATGCATAAGAATCCAATGAAGTAGTTCTTTTGTGTCACCCCTTTTGGCCTCTCTGCACTAGAGTCCAGGGCTAGGAGGATGGAGCTTAGGGTAAGAAGGATCACGCAGTTAACGTTTGAAAAGGTGATTTTATGTTTCACAATGATGATAGAGAAGAGAAGGTTGAAAATCAGTTGGGAAGATAGAAGAAGGGAAGAGGTTGAAACAGGAAGATATGAGTTTCCCCATGAGAAGAAAAAGTTGTTAAATCCTAGCATCACACCAATTAAAATACTCATAATTAGCATTTTTGGAGTGAATTGAGTGAAGGGCACCCTGTGAGTGAGTTTAAAAAGATAAGGAAGAGAAATTGGGATCATCAAGAGGGGAAAGCCTGCAGTTTGAACCCAAGTTGAAACCCACCTGCTTGAACCTTTGTGGATGAAATAGAACTTGGAGAGCAAACTAGAAGAAAGTGACCCCACAAAGAGACACAGATAGTTAATCACCAAAAGGGGCATGTACCTCTTGTTAGTGCTACACTTTTCATCTGCATGCAGCTGCGTTGTTCTCTTAACCATGACACGAGGTAGATTTGCATGTGCCAATTCTTCTACACCTTCTTCATCAACGAACTCAATTTCACTCGTATGCTTCTTAACACTAGGGGCCATGGTGAGAGATTGATATGATGATAATGATGATGAAGAATAATGAAGTTTTATGAAACCGATTAATCAGTTAAAGTTAAGCTGCTTTCCTTGCTTGTCATCTTCGCTGAGAACCATCTGTCACCTCTGTGTATAACTCTTACGTGTATAGTGTTACATGCATGTTTTGACTATTTGGGTTATTAAAACCATGCTGGACTGTGGACCACTCCAAAACTAATTAATTTTGTTCACACCTCCATTTTTTATACTATTTCCAGATCCTTTTCCATCCTAAAATTTTATCATAAAATACTGCACCGCGCTACTGAATTTTTTTCATAAAATCGATATTAATAATTTCATTTTTAGGTTTAATTATATTTTTTTCTTTGTTTTGTACATAGACAACTGTGGTATCGATTTTTAATGGTTAGATTTTAGCCCTCTTAAAAAAAATAATTTACATATTAAATAATAAAAAATTAAATAATTAATATCACATCATATATATATATATATACTAAATTGTTTAAATTAAAAAAAATAAAAAAAATAAATTAATTTTGTCATATTATCGTACTCATTAAATATTGAATAATAAATTAGACTAAAATTAGACTAAAATTATTCATTTTACAAATATGTAAAACAAAATTAAATAATTAAAACTATGAATAATAAAATTATTTATTTTTCATATATATATATAGATTAAAACTGAGTAATTAAAACTATAATCATCAAATTACTTATATATCAAGCTAAATACATCAAAATTACAATCAAACCTAATTTTTATTTGATAAAAAATAGGCTAATTAAAATAAACTCCGCTCAAAGTATCTGACATTTTTTAGTGAGTTAGCTGGAAATACAAAAGCATTTACCTAATGTACAATTTTTGATAATTTTATTTTTAACAATGATACTTCAAATTTAATTAATGTTCTTAAATTCGATCTTTTAAGTTGGTTGGGTTAAGTATTGAGAGAATATTAGTTGGAATAAAATTATTTTTTTGTAAATTTAATACTTATTTTACATATACGTGTTTTTATTAATAATTATAAATTAAATACTTATTTTACATATTTATTTTTATTACATTATATTATCTATTATGTTTTTTTATTCAGTGAAGTTTAGCTCAACCGGTAAGATACATAAATATTATAAATTTCTTAATATACCATGTTGGACTCCATCGGATGAAGAAAATCTGTTACGTTTTCTCATATAGATTAATATTGAGTTTCCACTGACATTACTCTTTTATTTTTATTGATCATAATATAAATATATTTTAAGAGAAATCCATGCATGTTTTGAAAACCATTCCAATAACAGGATTTTTCGATGAAAAGTATAAAATTTAAGTTATCACAAACCAACTAATTAAGGAGTGGGAAGAAGGTTGGCCCATTTTTACAAATGTCAACTATGTGATTCTATCGAAATTAAGAATGGAGATGAACGAATACTATACTATGGATATATGGAGGATTTATTGAAACAAAATGCTATAATGGATATAAAATTATTAATGTTTAAAGTTAATTTAGTAAGGGTACGTAAAATATTAATTTTATCTAAAATATTTTTACTATTTAATATAAGATGTAAATGTGATTTATCTTTAAGAGTTTTTTAATTAGGTTGCCGTATTCTTTATAAACATCAAATCTAGTTATTTTTAAATAGAAGTAAACGTAAAAACAAATAATGAGATTTAAAATTTGTAAAATATTGATAATTTTATAATAAAAAGAAAGCTTTCTTAAAAAAACTAAAATATCAATAATTTTGAAAATAATATATATTTACTTCAACCAAGTCCACTACTAACTATAATGGTATAATAGCTGTTTTTTTTTAATAAAAAGTTTAATTTGTTGAGTTTTAGGAGTCACCCGTGTAGAGCATTCCAATCTTTATTTACTGAACCAATCTTTATTTATAATATATGTTGTCTTTTAACTTAAGTTGATACTATGTACTTTTAGAAAATAGTATTAATTTGTCCAACACAAATATATCTTTATAATAGAAACAAAATAAATTTTCAATTGTTGAGTCTATTTAATTAAGATGGATGATACCATACCGACACTAAACTCTTCACTTAAAAAAGTCATATGGTTTTTGTAATTCTCAATGGTCTCATTATAATTAATTAAGTGCATACAACTCATATTTAGCTCCTTTGTGTTTGCCTACTGAAAATACTATAGTACACAAATAAATAGCAAAATAAACACAAAATATTTAAGGGGAGAAATATATATTCAATTCTAAAATAAATAAATAAATTATACTAAGTAAATTTGAAAAAACACACATATCTCCAAGTGAAAAAAAAATAAAAAAATCAACCAGCACAAACATGTTAATGTCAGTGAGAGTAGCATTCTATCTTCTTTAAATTAAAATGAATACATTTCAACTATTTCATGACACAATATATAATATGCCTCATCAGCCCACTATTTAACTCACTAATCAATCCTTTGTTCATAATCATTTCAAGAAAAAGTTCATTGCTTGTCTGAGGGAGAAAAGAAAATAATAACAATGACTTTTTATGAGTATTTGACACTGATGATCGTTAATTATTAAATGCTCATAATTCTCATTGTTATCAATTTACTATGTATCAGATGCATTTAAAATTTTATATATCAATTAATACATACTAAATATTATACCTTGACAGCTTGAATGTATAAGTGTATAAATGTGTGTTTATTTTTTATATATAGAATGTATATGTTTATTTATGAAAAGAAAAGAGTTTAATTTTCATAAACTTAATCCGTATGAAGTTTTTATGCGGTAAATTAATTATAAATTATTTTAGATATTTTATTTAAAATTACTATAATAATCAACAATATTACTAAATATGCCAGTTTAGGTTATAGTTTTTTTTAAAAATTACGTTGTCGGTGTTAATATACTTAAAATAAAATCTAAAAAAATATCATATAAAATCCGATATACGAGGTATAAAAATTTTGTTTCTTCTTTTAAAAATAAATAAAATATATAAAAATATTTCCAAGTAAAACATCAAAGTCATATAACTCAATAAAATAAAAACTAATGGACTTGATTTAGTTAACAACATTCAATGAAGTTGTAACAAAATATTCATATGGGTTTAATTTCCACAAAACACATTTTTAGAAAGGGACAAAAAGCTTTAAGTATGACTAAGTGATAAATTGAATTTTTTTATATTGATGCAAATAATTTTTTCACAAATGCATTGTTTTTAATCATTATCATATGCAGAATTCACCCATTTTCTTTTAGTTTGATACAATATAGGTTTACAAGC
Source organism: Mucuna pruriens (assembly GCA_025330945.1). Taxonomy (NCBI): domain Eukaryota; kingdom Viridiplantae; phylum Streptophyta; class Magnoliopsida; order Fabales; family Fabaceae; genus Mucuna; species Mucuna pruriens. The sequence continues at coordinate 3,284,155 of JAENHJ010000040.1, read as the reverse complement.
TAAAGGAAGAAAAAGGAATGAAAACTTGAGCTTTTGGATCCAAAAGACAATACACAGGAAAAAAAAACATAGGTGTGCTCAAGATTTCAACACAGGTGTACTCAGGCCATGCTTAGTTTAGCACCATTGTGTTGGCCCACCAAGAAGGCCCAACCTGCAAACTATAAAAGATAACAGCTAGGGAGTAAAAAAACATCGGCCCATAAGTGCCAAAGCCTCAATTCTCTCATATTTTCTTATACCTTCTCTTTCTATATAAGTTTTTAAAACTCTCTTGAGCACTTAAGGTTGTTTAGCAAGGTTAACAGTGTAATGTGGAGTGGAAGAAAAGAATCCCCAATCTTTATTGGCTCCTTTTCTTTATCTCTTTGTGTATTCCTTGGTTTGTTGTGTTTGCTTGAACATAAGTAGTTAAACCTTTCTTTGGGGTTATATTTAGTTTGTATATGGAATCCCTAATTTGATATTAAATGTGAATGCTTGCTTTTTTCCTTATTAAATTGTTTTATTTTATTATTCGTTAAAGGGTTTATCACCATTTATCTTAATCAATTAATTGAACGACAATCATACCACAATTAATAGGTAGAACTATAGAACAATTAGGTTTAAGAAATTGCATGATCAAACTCTTTTCCAAATCTCTTATTAAATTAGTTAATTTAATTAATCAACATCTATTTGCTTCCTGCTTGCTTTACATTGAGTCTCTATATGACTAACTAGGATCATAATTTAAAGTAAAGATTATTGGAAATCTAGACCAAGGACTCTTAAAAGAATTAAGGAGTAAAATCAGTAATAAAAGAATAAGTAAGAGAATGCATTTAAAATTAAGATTAAGGAATAAATAATACAAATGAAACCATAACTCTTTATTTTCTTAAATTTAAAATTTTCTTTTAATTTTCTTAATTCTTTTGGCATAATTTCTCTTCCTTTAAACTTAAAAACTGGTTCACCTAAACTACATAAGAATTTCTAAAAATTGATAATCTCTTCCTTGATACTACTATGATACGGTATGTTTTCCTTAAGCATATTCTAAAAATGTATCAATTTTTTTGCGTTGTTATTGAGGACTAGTTGCGATAACAAAGGAAAGAAGTTCTAGTGATTTTCTTTAAGTCTCCTCTATGTGTATGTTAACCAGCCCTTAAATGCCTTAATTGTAATTTGTCCCCAAATTTGAGAAAGTTGCTTATAGGAACAGGAAATCAAGGAGAATCATAATCGACCAAGGAAACTAGGAGGAGCAACAGAACCATGTGGGAGACCTACCATAAACGATGTTGCAATACTATTTCATTTAAACCATCAGGGTAACCAATAGCATTTGCCATCATCTAGTGAGGGCTAATAACTTTGAGCTAAAACCAACCTTGATAAGCATGGTGCCAAACTCAAGCCAATTCAAGAGGCTACCTATCAAAAAACCCTTGGCCCACTTGAAAAAGTTCTTACGCTTCATCGACATGGTGAAAATAAACAATATCCCTACGAATACCATCTACCTAAGGCTCTTTCCTTTGTCATTAGCAAACAAGGTACTCGAGTGGCTCATGCCCCTTCTAGATAGATAAGGAAGGGATTAAGATATGTTGTCATACCTTGTTATCCTTTGTCTGAACTCTTTGAGAGTGTTCCATTATATGTGGATTTTGAATTAAAATTTCCTTCACAAGCTCAAAGATGATTACTAGTGATAATTTTGAACACAAGACTCTAAAGACCAAGAAAGAAATAACTAATAACCTCAATTATGTCACATGCAAGAGAAATAAGTTTGCAAAGTTATGCATTTCAAAACAAACCCAAAAATGAGTCAACAAGGGGTCACTCAAGGAAGAACTAGAGATGTTTCAATATGACCCTTTCTCAAGTCCATTATTTGTGGGTTTTGTTTAGTGAGGGTTTATGATAGGCTTAGAGTTAATTCTTAACTCTTTAAATATGGTCTTTCTTATTAAATGTTATGATCTTTATTTTTTCATAAATATATTTTTCTTTTATGATTTTTTTAACCTTGTAAGTTGAGAGGGTTGCTATAATAAATTAACATACTTTGAAAAGTTATATTGATAACCAACATGCAATATACAAAGTGTAATCTTATACTCCTATATTAATGTTCATTTTCATATATCAAAAAAACCTTCCTCCATACTTGGGAGACAACATGGTCCCTCAGTGCTAAAAAAATGCAAATATAGAAATACCAAAAGAGAAAAAAAAAACAAAAATCCTTAATGAAGCAAAAGAAAAGCAACAAAATACCAAAAATTGATAGGTAGTTAGGTTGCCTCTTGGTAGTGCTTGTTTAACTTCCCAAGCCTGACGAAAATCCAAGGTCTAGCTTCTAGAGGTAGTGACAAAGAAGACCTAGAGGATTCTTTCTTCATAGTGCTTCACCCAATGCATATTTACTTTGAAGGTGATTTCATCTTCCTTAGTGACTTCCATCGCCCTATAGATTTGGTACCTATTTATGGTTCATACCATTTGGATGTAATTCATCTAAAAGGAGAAACATGAGTCATAGATTAATATTTTCTTACCTATTTTGATCTTTTGTTGCTATTTGTGCTTCTCAGGACACATTTTGACAGGCTTGTTGCATGATCTAGGATTTTTTAAGGTTTCAAGGCAAGACTTCCTTGAGTTGGGGTGGTTGCCAGAGATTGTCCCATCCTAAGTATCAAGAGCCCGCACATAATTACAAGAAGAAAGGATGAGAGATTTTTATAAGAGTTAAAAACTTTAAAGACTAACTCCTCATTACTCCACATCTACCATAGCTCTTCCTATGGCCAAAAAAGGTTGGCCTAAAATGATTGGAACTTCATCATCATCTTCTATGTTTAAGATGACAAAGTCAGTAGGAAAGATAAACTCTTTCACTTTTATCGGAACATCCTCTACTATGCCGAGTCGATAGGTGATAGTTTTGTTCAATAGCATGATAAACCAATATTTTGTATATTAATGCTGTATCTTTTTGGATAAAATTTTGAATATGTTTTACATGTATTACGCATCATTCACATTTTTCTTAAGATTAATGCAATACAATCCCACAAATAGAAAAAGGAAAAAATGCAACAAAAATCAGGACTTTTGACTGAAAAAGAAAAAGTCACAAAAGATTAACACAGTCGTGCAGCTTTCAGCACTACTTGTGCTCGCCCTTGAGTCACACAACACGACCATGCAAAGCCAAGCACGCTCGTGCTCACTACATATCACTCCATAATCAACCAACACAATCGTGTATCTGTAAGAATGCTTGTACTCACCCCAGAAGATGTGTAGCATGCTTGTACCAAGACTAGCATGCTCATGCATGAACACAAAAGACACTTAGCACGGTTGTGTTCATCTCTGCACACTCATGCACAAACACAAAAGACACTCAACACGGTCATGCTCATCTGTACACACACATGTACAATCACAAAAAGCAACCAGCACGACCGTGCTTAACTGTGCATGCCCATGGTAGTCACTAGGAAGTCCCACTTCGCATAGTATAAGAGGAAGCAGCCTGGGAGTTAAAGAATTCATTCCTAACACCGATCATTCTATTCCATTCCATCACTCCCTAACACTCCATAATTCATCACCTCCATCCTTTTCGTATTCCTCTCGACTTGAGGTTCTTTAAAAAGACACTTGAAGGCATTGGCAAGGCTAAAAACGTAGCACAAAGTGGAGGAGTGAAACCTCGAGCTTCTACGGGTTTATGGTTTTCCATCTTTGTTTGCTTTTAAGTTTGTTTGTCTTTTATCATGTGTATGGGTAGCTAAATCATTCTTAGGGGTCATGGTGTAGTTGTGCTTAAAACTCTTTATTACCCTTTTGTATGCAATTTTATGTTTTCTGCCTTTTACTATTTAAATTATCCTATCGCTTTAACTGTTCTTGCACCTTAATCAATTAATTAGAGGCGACTATGTCTTAATTAGTTGGTAGAACTGTAGAATAATTAGGTTTAAGGGAATTGCATGACCAACATCTTCCATTAGACTTCTAATTTGACTAGTAATAGTTAGCTTCTATAAACCTCAAGCTTACTTAAGTCTGTTTTTCTAAATGACCAAATAGGAATCATCCTAGGATAAATATTATTGAGGGTACTAAACTAAAGTCCCTAGTAGCATTAAGAAGTAAAATCAATAATGCATAGAGGTAGGATAAGAGAATTGCATAAGGCTAAGGTTGAGGGGGAAGAAGCATAACGAAACTAGAACCTTTAATTCAAAAACTCAATTCTTCTCATTTACTCTCTTACTTTTCTGCTTTATTTGTTTCTTCTAATCTTCACATTGTACAAATCTTTTCCAATGTTGATTGTCTAAACTACATAAAAACCTCTTGAAAACTGACAAACTAGTCCCTTGGGTATGATATCTAGACTCACATCCTTATTACTACCAGGTAGGGTACGCTTGCCCTTAAGTGCTTACCAAATCTCATCACAGCTGCAAAGAAACTTTAGTAGGCTAAGGTTCCTACAAGTCAAGTTTCTTAAAAATAAAGTAAGGTATTAGATTTATGGTTGTACTTAAATCACATAGTGATTTCTCAAAACATGAGTTACACATAGTGCAGGGAATAGTGAAATTCCCTGGATTTGTAAGTTTAGGGGGTAACTTCTTAAGCACTATAACAGAACACTCCTCAATTAGGTTTATCACCTCAAAGCTTTCTAACTTCTTCTGATCAGACTATTACTTTAAAAAAAAATAGTATAGTTGGGCATTTAAGCGATGGCTTCAACAAATAGAATGTTTATGTGCAGTTTCTAAATATTTTTAAGAACTTAGCGAACTCTTTATCTTTCTTATTATCTTTTAATCTTTAAGGGAAATGGACATTTATCTTTTCTGGTGCTATAATATCCTTACCCTTGTTGGTAGAATCAGCTGGCCTTATTTGGTGGGAGCTTTATGCTTCTCTATTTTGTTATGCTCCTTCAACTCCTTAGTGTGATGACTTTCACTTCCTCTCTTTAGATGGATCTATTTGGGATGAGGGTTGTCAAATTAGATATTTAGGTCTTTAGCGCATTAAGCCTCTTGTATTTTTAGTCATGTATTGCATCATGGTATCTTGTAGGCTCGACCTTCTTTCCTGCCCCTGGTTCTAATTTTGCATGTGAAGGGGCTCGTAAACATTCTACGTCTACCCTTTCTAAAGTCTTCCCCAAGAAAATTTTGGGTTTTCTCTCCATTCAAGATTATAGTTTGAGGAGTAAGGGTCATTATAACTTATGACTCCTTTTGGAGCAATTGATGAAATTTTCTTGTTCTACTACTTTGCCAAAGAAGTTGTTCATTTTGTTGTCCCATTGCATACATGTAGGAGAGAGAGGTGGCAAGAATTGAATTTGTGTCTGCATAAGAGTTTTCATTTACTTAGTGAGTATATCTATCTTCTGCTCTACAGCCCATCTTGTCTCTACTTGGTACACTCTAATCAGTTTCTTTCTCACATGTTTATCCCCTAAGGAATAGTAGTAGTTGTTAGAGGTCATATCCTCTGTGATCTTTATACGCTTCGCCTGGAGATTTCTTCCTTATCTGATTTAGGATGGAGAGATAGTTATAGAAGATTTGGATGGATCAGTTACCCCTTGAGAAGTCATGATTGGAACATTTGCGAAGCATTTCCTGTAACATTTCACAGGTTTCATACAAGGGTTCCTTCTGAAACCAAGAGAAATTCATAATATTCTTCTTTAGTTTGTTAGATTTAGATAGAGGAAAGTATTTAAGCAAGAATTTGTAAATGCATTTATTGTAGGTAATGATGGTTCCATCTATAAGGGATGTGAGCCACTCGAGTGCCTTGTTTGCTAGCAAGAAAGGGAAGAGCCCCAAGTAGATAGTGTCCATGGGAACATTGTTTATCTTCACCGTGTTAGTGAAGCTCATTAAATTCTTCAAGAGGGCCATGGGTTCTTTGGTAGGTAGCTCTCAAACTAGTCCAATTTTTGCACCATGTTGATTAGGACTAATTTTAGCTCAAAATTATTAACCCCCACTAGACGAAAGATGTTGGTTACCCCAATGGCTAGAACAAAATTGTCTTATAGTGTCATTTTCAATGGGTCTCCCACATGATTGTGTTGCTCCTCTTTGTTTCCTTATTCGACTATGATTCTCCATGATTTCTTGTTCCTGTGAGCAATTTTCTCAATTTTAGGGTCAAATTATAATTATAATTACAATCTCTAAGAGTGAGTTTGCATATGCAGAAAAAGAGTTAAAAAGGTAACAAAGATGAAAAAAGAAAAAGAATAAAGATATAGAGAGGAAAAAAAAAAGATAAAGTAAAAGATAAAGATAATTTTTTAAAAAAATAAAAACAAAATAAAGATAAAAGGAAAAAGATAAAGATTAAAAAAATTAAAAAAATTAATCTCACTATAACCTCTTTCTTCTAATATCGCAACCAGTCCCTAACAATGCCACAAAAAACTTAATGTGTTTTTAGAATTTGCTTAAGAACAAGCATACCCTATCACAACATTATCAAGGACTTTGAGTCCAAATATTGTACCTATAGGGACTAGTATAAGTCATTATCAGATTTCAAAAATTCTTATATAGTTTAGTTTAACCTAATTTTTTGTTTTAAAAAGGAATTATAAAAAGAAATTGAGAAGAAGATATAAACAAACAAAGCAAATAAATCAGAATTATAATTTGAATTAAGGGTTATAGTTTCATTCATGTTCTTCCCTCCAATCCTAATTGCATGCTTTACTTAACTTGTTCTTCCTATGTTGCTGAATTTACCTCCTAATTTTATTGGGAATTCTAGGTTTAAATTCTCAATATTCTTTATCTTAGGTCTTTTCTTAGTTGATCATATAGAAAAAGATACTCAAAATAAGCATTAAGAGCATAGGTGTGGGTTAATTTTGCAACTAATTGAATCAAAAGCTTAAAAAAAGTTTGATCATACAATTTCTCTAAACACAATTGTTTTATAGGTCTACACTGACATGTATCATTAACGTGACATTTGTGTGCTGACATGTCCTATTAGAAACAAAATGTACAAATTTTTAAAACTATAAAGATAAAATACATGAAATTGTAAAAGTAGGAGACAAAATATGTAACAAATGATAAATTATAAAAATGTTAAAAGTGAGATTAGAAATTTAGAATCCTTAACATCTTCCTTCTCCTCCACCACCTATGCCACAAAGTCATTTTACTTATTTAATTTATAAATAAAACATATTTTATGTATTATAGTTGCATTTGTTAATTGTACTTTTGGTCTCTCAAGATATAACTATTATGTGAGTTTAATTTTTATTTGATGTAATTTATTTTTTAATTTAAAAAACAATATAATTTCTTAAAAATAAATTATTTATAAAAAAACAATTTAAAATAATCCTTTTTATTTTAAATTACAATGATTGTTTCTTTTAAAAATAAATTACTTCTTTATACACAAACAAATGAGACTTGTATTTATTGTATAAAAAATATTAAAAGTTAATATAATAAATTTATTTATAATAATTTTATTTTAATTAAATAAATTTATAAATTATACAAATTTATTTAATAATCCTAAACCTAAAATTACACAAATTAATTTGTATAATTTATAATTTTGTCTAATTCAAATAAAAATTTAATAAATAAACTTATCATCTTAACTTTTAACATTTTTTATACAATAAATATAAGACTCATTTGTTTGAAACTTAAAAAAATTATTTTAAAAGGGATAACATTAATTATAATTTAAATTTTTTTTATAAAAATATATTATTTTAAATTATTTTTATACATGAATTTTAAAATTTTTTAAATTAAAATAATAAAATTTATATTGAATTCACACCATTGTTATAGTTTTAGAAACTAAAAGTACAATTTACCAATACAACAATAATACATATAAAATATATTTTATCTATAAACTAATAAATGAAATGACTTAGTAGCTTAGGTAGTAATGTAGAATAAAAAAGTCAAAGGTTTTAAACCTACTTTTAAAATTTTTATCATTTATAGTTTTTACATATTTTTTCTCATACTTTTGCAATTTTATGCATTTTATCTTCTTACATATAAAATTTTGTACATTTTTATCTTAATTACACACGATAACCCATCAATATCATGTTTTAGTGTTACATATATTGTCACATTAGCATCAAATTATCATATTAATAGTTAACATAGTTACACCATTAGTCAGCTAACAATAAAACATTTAATTAACAAAATGACATATTATCACATTATCATGGAAATAATTAACACGATTACATCTTTAATTAACTAACAAGATAAAATGTGGGTGAATAAAAATATCGTGACAATTTATCTATAATTAAGATAAGAAGGTAAAACGCATATTAAAAATACTTGATTGAGTAAATAAAAAAATATCTAAATTTTGTGTTCTAATTTTTCAATAGATATAAAAATAAATTACTTAATTAATCTTATAAAATTCTCTACATTAGTTATCTATCAAAATTAAATTCTAACTCACCTGAAACGCGTTTGCTCGGTAAAAGTGAAGAGACAGTTAGAATTTCAAATGATTACTTTGAAGGTTGACTAAAATACTTGGTAATGCCAAACTGACCCTGTGCAAAACTGCAAACCAATATCAGGCAACTAATTTGTAATTGAATTACTGTAATAACACTTTTTCAAATTAAAAATCATTGGTCAATAAGGATCAATTGTCAGAACACAGAAATTCCGATGAACTATTTCAATGCACAATCTATAGTGCAGATTGCACTGTCACATCAAATTACAGTTTAAAAGTGTACTATTAATATAATTAATTAACTATTAATAATAGTAAAATAATATTATAAAATATTTACAGTAATAGTAAAAAATTGATAAATATTTATATGTATATATATATTAATATTTTAATCTTCAAGTAAATAAAAATAACACTAATAATAAATATAAACAATACTAATAAAATAAAAATAATAAACTAATATTATAATATAAAGAAAAATAACTATAATAATAATATAATAGCCTAAAATCTAAAATAGTTGAAAATGATAGTATAAAAAGAAGATAAACATAATAAAAACTTATACACAATAATAAATAGTTATAATAAGAAGAAACATTATAAAAATTAAAATTTAAAATATAAAGTTTTCTAAATTGACGAAAAAATATAAAAGTAAATTAATTAAATCAAAATACGTCAACTTTATTGTGTAAAGTGTGTAAAAATTAAAATTTCAAAAATAAATTTAAATTAAGATTAATTAAACTAATTTTAAAATTCAAATTGTCTATTAATAATGGTAAAATAATTCTATAATAAATATTTAAAATATCGTAAACATATTTAAAATAATAATAAAATATTTATTAATATTTATAATATAAAATTTATATATGTATATATATATATATATATATATTATAATGTAAATAAAAATAGCTCTAATATTGTATATAAACAATAATAATAAAATATAAAATAATAAATAATAATAATAACATATAATCTTAAAAAATAAAAATGTTACTAATTAATAATATAATAATCTCAAATTTAAGATAAGATTAATAATATTTTAAAACAAAAATAAGAATAATAAAATTTGAATATAATTAATAAAATGTTATTATAATAGTAAAATATTATTATATGAAGAAAATTTTAAAATATTATAAAAATAAAATTATTTATACCTGTACATCTCTCGAGTATCATGTCTTAGAGAAAATTATACAAGTAATCTCCTAGTTATCATTAAGGAAAATGTTTGATAATGAAATAGTAATATCTTTAATTTTGTGACGTAATTTTAAGATGAGCATTTAAAAAAAGGTAAAAAAAAATAAAATAATTATATATATAATTATTTTTCTCTTTATCTCTCTTTAAATTTGGAAAATCTATTATAAAAAATTATGTGAAAGTATAATTATCCTTTTCATTTCTAATACTGAACATTGTCAATATAAACATAGTTAGAAATTTGTGGAAGGTTCAAAGTTATACACACTATAAACTAATGTAACTAAAATATTAAACTGAAAAGGTTCTGCTCAGGTATGACGTACAAAACATGAATTTGTCTTTAAAGTATCACTAAAATATATATAATTTGACTATATTTAAAAAATGTTATATATTAATTTTAATTATATTTTAATAAAAATTATATTTGAACTATATTACAAAATATTATTTATAATTAATAATATTATGTATTTATTAACTGTCACTAAAAATATATAATTTTGTGAAAAAAACGCAAAAACTTGAGATTAATAATTTAAATGACAAAAACAATAAAAAAAATATATTTACACTGATTGAAAACAAATGTTTGGTTATCTGTCATTTAATTTCCTTTACTATATATAAGAAAAAAGTATTGTGAATTTTTAACAAGTAAGTTTTTTAATAATTATAATTTTTAATAATATTTAAAAAATATTATGAAAATATTATCTATTAATTTTAGTAATATTTTAATAAATATTATTTGAATCATATTTAAAATGTCATTAACAAAATTTTATATTAAATAAATATTATTAAAATATAAAAATATATTACTAAAAGTATTAATAATATTTTTATAATAAATATATTAATCATCTATCACTACAAGATTTTTTTATTTTACTACTAATTTTAGTTATTATTTAAATTAATAATTAAATCTTAACTAATTAACTATTAATTAACTAAAATATTATTTTTCCTAACTAAATTTAAGTTATATTCATTTATACTTCTTATTATTACAAATTAATTAGAAAATAACTACAAATTTTAAAAATTTATTACAAATTAACTAAGATTATTTGTTACTTATTTCACGCTATCATTAATATTATAATAATTTTATAACTAATTATTTTTACTAGAAATTAGCTACAAGATAACTATTAATTTTAAAATTAGTTATAAAATTATTTTATAATAAATTTTAAATTTTTTAATAATATTAAATTATAGTAAAAATGAATAAATTAGATATATATAATAATGTTGGTATAATAATAAAATCATCCCAAATTGTGTCAGAGTCTAATTATTGCCAAATGCTCATAAATGCTACTTTATGATTTACATTTACTATATCAGATGCATTTAAGATTATATATCAGCTTATTAAATATTTTTTTGACGTATTAAATATACAAATTAAATTTTATAGCTTGAATGTTGAAGTTTATGACCAACGTATATGTTATAGGAAAAAGAAGAGTTTAATTTGCATAAACTTAATTAGTATAAAGATTTTTACCCTGTTAATTAATTATAAATTATTTTAGATATTATTTTTAAAATAATTATTATAAAATTCAATAATATTATCACAACAATCTATTATTAAATTATAGTATAAAAAAGTTATACGGTATATTTAGAATATCTAAAAAAATACCATATAAAATCGTTATCTGAGGTATTAAGCTTTCTTTGTTTTTTCCTTTAAAAGGAAATAAATATATGAAATTTTCCAAGTAAAACTTCAGTTATATTTAACTCACAGAAGGAATGACTCGTGAAAATTTAATTCTTTCAAAACAAAATTGTAAATATAAAAAAAATAAGTACATTTTCCTTTAATTTAATTTAAAATGTCTCACGAACTTTACTCACTTTAAATTATATATATATATATATATATATATATATATATATATATATATATATATATATATATATATATATATATATATATATATATATATATATATATATATATATATAATTGTACTTTATTATTTTGAGAAAACTTGATCCTTACAACAAGGCTAAATAATTTTATAGAACAAGGTCATATGACACTAAGTATTAACCCCCTTATGGTAGGAAATCTGGATATTATTTCATGAAATTTTAAGTTTAAATCTCATTGTTACTATTGTATAAAAAAGAAACATCAAATTTAGTAAAATAACACATGCATTTACTAACTCTTTTTTATAAAAATTAAATTTTATCAATCAAACGGTTGCATTGAAATTATAAAATAGATAAAAGTTTATAAAATTTCGAGCATTTAAAAAATATATGATACTTTATTACATTATTTTATTTTTAACATATAATATAATATTTAAAATATAAGTGATTTTCTACCATTTAATGACATATCAAGAAATTTCTGAACTATTTAAAATTTAGTATATAATAATAATAATAATAATTTTTGTGCAGATAATAATAATATAATTCATCATATATTGATAAAATCTAATTTTTTTGTAGAAAAAGATTAGATGTATTATTTTATCAAGTTTAAGAGCAGTTGCCATTAGTTTTATATATCTATCTTTAATTTTATATATACATGCATATACTCATATACATAAGAGAGAGAAGTAGGTGCATTCAAGTAAGAATATAAAACGAGATCAAAGATAACTTTGATCTTATATTCATAGAGGAGTGTTCAAGATTTGTTTGAATCTAATTATGACAAGTCCTTTATTAATTTCTCTCAAAATTCATATATTCGAATTTTTATCATGTAACAGCATAAATGAAATGTGAGGGATTTTATACTAGTTTTATCCATGTAAACCGCAAATGAAATTTGAGGATCCTCTCATACTTCTACAACTCTTTGACTTTATTTATTTATTTTCTATTTCTTTATCTTTTTAATCGTATTATTTATTATTTATTTATTTTTTCTTTCCATCTCTTCCTGCACCTCAAAATGGAATATTCGGTTTTAACATTATTCTAGATTTAAGTGTATATTAATTAGTATATATACAGAGAGAAGCTCATGACTATATCTAAGAGATAGTTTTACTTTGCAAATAAAAGCTCTCTATTTTGGATCCCTCGTCCATGGCCGTGACATCGCAAGCCCGGTCATTGCATCATCACACTCCCAGCACAATCCCTCTCCAGAACGACACAAACGATATTGAATCCATTGGTGAAGAACCACCTCGAAATATTCCTCCATCGATGGAGAACAACAAAGAACAACATTACCATGAGGATCAAAAGTCCATGACCAACAAGAGGTACATGCCCCTTTTGGTTCTTAACTACCTATTGCTCTTTGTGGGTTCCCTATCCTCAAGTTTGCTCTCCAAGTACTATTTCATCCACAAAGGCTCAAGCAAATGGGTCTCAACTTGGGTTCAGTGTGCAGGCTTTCCTCTCTTGCTCATCCCAATTCTCATCCCATGTCTCCTCAAACACACAAAGAGGAAGCCCTTCACTGATTTCAACCCAAAGATGTTACTCTATTCAATTTTGGTTGGCATAATGTTAGGGTTCAACAATCTTCTCATCTCATGGGGAGTGGCATATCTCGCAGTCTCAACCTCAGCACTCCTCCTATCCTCCCAACTAGTTTTCACTCTTGTTCTCTCTGCCATCATCGTGAAGCAAAAGATAACCTTCTCAAATCTCAATTGCGTGATCCTCATCACGTTAAGCTCCGTCATCCTCGCCTTGAATTCCAGCCACGAGAGACCACAAGGGCTCACCAAGAGAAACTACTTCATCGGATTCGCTTGCACCATTGGTGCAGGCCTGTGTTTTTCCTTGTACCTGCCACTGATGGAGAGGATTTACAGGAAGGTGTACTGCTACCAAATGGTCATGGAAATGCAGTTCATAATGGAGATAGCGGCAACGGCGGTGGCAACGACGGGCATGGCGTGGGGGCGAGGCTTCTCAGAAATGAAGGAAGAAGCGCAGAGGGGTTTCGACAAGGGCTCCACTGTTTACTGGGTAACGGTTTGGGGGACAGTGCTGACGTGGCAGTGTTGCTTTATGGGAACTGCCGGGATGGTCTTTCTCACCTCTTCCCTCACTGGGGGTATTTGCAGCACGGCCTTGTTGTCCATGAATGTGTTGGGAGGAGTCATTGTGTACAGAGATGCCTTTGGAGGTTTCAAGGCAGTGTCTACTATTTTGTGCATATGGGGCTTCTGCTCCTATGTCTATGGTATCTACATTACAAGGAACCAACACAAACCTCCAACCACCAATGGGAATGCTCAATCTTCCACAGAGTTGATCCCTACCAGGAATCTTCCTGTCACTTGTTGAACTATACAATTTCCATATACTGCTACTAGATAATACTACCTCAATTTCCAAGCTCCATCATCTAGTTAACTAGTTTGGATACAAAACCTATATGTACTTTATTAATTAGCTGTTGGGGTTTTTTTTAACATTCACCTTGTAGTAGTATATTTTTTATTTATCCAAATGAAATTATAATTCTTATTAAAATATAATGTTAAAAAATTGCATTTAAATTTAGTCTTTACTTAAATCTTTATTGTGAATATATGAATATGGTATTAACAAAGTTTAGTCCAGTTAATTTTTTTAAGTATACTGTCATTTCATGTGGTATGAAATAAAATTTAGAAAAAATAACATTTACTTCCATAATTTTTATCTCTTAAAAAAATTCATCTCTTACCAATGGTTATTAAATAATAAAAAAAAGGATAATGGTTTCTAAATTACATTTTTACAAAAGAAATTGTGTTGTTTTTCTTTGAATTATTATTCAATTAAAGTGCACTAAATCCTTTCTAATCGACTTAATGGCGACATGACTGTGTACCATGGATGGGATAGTTGATAACTGTCAATATTTTCCTGGCTGGTATGTTGATCTTTTTGTTATCTATAGCTAACGGTAACAGCTTTAGTATCACAAGAAACCTGTTGCTGAACTTTACTGGGACTTGTTGACCGAAAGAGAAAAAGTTTAGCGAGATTTTGAAGTTAGTCACGTATAACATGTTCTGGAATCCAAGGTGCTTTCAGTTACTGGTTAGGCTCTCTATGGTTATGTGCATTGTTTTTAGGTAATTGTACGTTTACTAATAATATTTTGTATTTGAAACTTGTTTCAGGTTCAGTTATATCAATTGTGTAGATTCATGCCGAATAGACCCAGTTTAAAAGATTAAACTCTTTCAACGTCTTTATTTCTTTACGTTTACAAACTCAAACACGATGCTTTGTCGCCTTTACAAACAGTTGTTAATATTTTTAATCAATTAATAATAAATATAGAAGTGGGAATGGGGCAAGTAACGGTTCCCAATCTTGTAGATGAATTGTATGTACTGAGTGTATTCACTTTTGACCCATTTAATAATTCAGTGTAAGAAATAGACTATACCCTCCATATATATATATCCAACTAGTAGGACTGTTAAAATTGATTTTGAATTAGTTAATGAATTGAGTCGAATAGCTAGATTAAAATATTATTAACCTAACCTAAACCTTAATTTGCAGGTTTGTAAGTGAAAAGGGTCAATCCACTGTCCTATTTTTCCAAAAAATGAATTTCTAATTATAGATCAAAAACTAAATTCTTGTAGCTAATTAAATTTCTAAGTACTTACATGTGATTAGTTTGAAATGAAACCAGACTCGAATTTTTTAAATAAAATCTCAAATATAATTTTTGTTTATAAAATAACGTATTTAGAAAATAAAATCTTATTAAAATTAATTAGTTAAGATCTTTAATGAAAGTTGGTTATCAATAAAATTAATTATGTTTTGCACTTATAACATGATGATTATTTTGCACCTAAATCAGTAATATATTAGGTTTATTAACTTTTATAATAATTATCTTGAAAGTCATTATTTATATTATTAATTTTTTTACTATTAATCACTTTTGGTAATTTAAATCTAAATTCTAGCCTAATTAAATAAGTAAATTTAAATTAAAAATATCTTTTAAAAGAAAAGTGGCCAACAGGCTGACCCATTTCAAGCTAATTAAATTTTGGATCAAGATCAAATTTTATTTGACTAGAAAATTTCAAACTCAACTTATACCTTTTAAATAGCAAATTAAACAAGCAGAACTCATTTTACAGCTCTATTAACCGGGTGACCTCCTTCCTTTTTTTTCCTATATTTATCCATCAATCCTCATACCCTTCTAACAACATGGAATTTCTATGACTCCCAAAGCACTTACCAGCTTTTAGAAACTATTTTTTGCTATTAATAATGATATCTACACATTAAGCTATTTCGATATGACAATTTTTTTTTATAATAAAACAAGAAAACATAAGTCATAAAAGAAACAAGAACACATATTCTAACATATTCTTTTTCTGGATCCATTGCAGAATACTTTGGTTAGACTTTATTTCAATTAACGAAAGATGAAACTAAAAAAAAATGATTTTTTATAGTTAAATCCTAAAGGAAAATATTTATTCATATATTACTTTTCACTTGTTTTTTTATTCAATGGTTAACGTGGTGTGTTTTGAACTTGCGAAACTGAATTACCTTTTTTTCCCTTTACATAATGATATTGTTTTATTGTTATAATTAGCGGTAGGAGGTTGGAATTAAATTGAGTTTAGTCTAATTTACAATTCATCTAATTATCTAATAAAGTATAATTAGATTGAGTTTGATTGAGTTGAGTAATTTGTTCAATTAAATAAAATAATAATATTTTTAAAAAAAATATATATGTGTAAAATAAAGTATTTAATTGATTCAAGTAATTCAAAATCAATAAATTTAAATATATAAAAATATAACTAATAATAATTATATATAATTATATCACAATTAAAATGATAATATAATGTAAAAAATTTAAAATAACTCATAAATATGTTATTTAATTCAAATATAATGAAAAGATTATATATATTATTAAATATTTCAACACTTGTTTAAATTAAAATATAAATCTAATTATTTAAATTTAATATTATTAATAAATAATTATATTTTATTAATAAAATAATTATCATTTTATCATGATGATTGGATTGAATTGAGTTAATCGGGTTAGAAATTTCCTAACACAATTCTCAGTTGAATTGATCAGTTTAGTAAATTTTTGCGATCTCCATACACCCAGTTGAAATATGAATAATTAGGGAGAACAAATTATGAATGAACTTAGGAGAGAGTGTGATTAATTACTAGTCCTATGTGATAAAATATGCCCCTAACCTGTGAATGGTATTTTACGAAAAGAAATGCTGACCACGAAAGCTTCTTCGCTTTCTTTTAATCTTTATTGGGCTCACAAAAGTAGTTAACAGATACAGTTCACATAATGCATGTGGCACTTTTAGTTCTTTCTTGTATTGTTTAACCATTTTAAGAACAAAATCTACAATAATATATAAATATGCAAAGGAGATAAGAAAAGTTTGTTGTATATATTTACTTATATTAAATTATTTTTAATTTTTTATAAATTATTATTTTAACTCTCTAATTACTAATCTAATTTTTTTATGTACACATTTACTTAAACTAAATTACTTTTTAATTGGCTCCGTAAATTATTACTTTCATTGTTTTTTCGCATCTATTTTATTCATCCTATACTCGACAACATCTTTCTTTTTCTCACTTTTATTTTCTATTGAACTTCTACTTCTACTTATTATTTTATTTTATTTTTATTTTATAAAAAATGAAAATCACAAAGTACCTCTTTTTTCTTTGGTATTAGATAAAGTGGCTTACTAGGAACGTTTTTAAGTAATTATTTAATTAATTTTGAAAAAGTTAAATCGTCTAATCCAATTATTTGATCGAGTTTTTCTTTTGCACGTATTAATTTGGTTTTATATTTAAATGCAATCTAATATATTTTGCCACTTCTCGTGTATTAATTTCACGGAACTACAGATTATATTAACTTTTAGTTTTTTAAATAAATAATAAATAAACATTTAACTAGCTTCTAAATCTCTAAATTTAATTGCATTCAAACAAAACAATTAAATGCAGTAAAAGAAAATTTCATGCTTCCAGATATATTTCCACCCATCTAACTATTATTTGTAATTAAATATCATTTATACTTCAATTTTTGACAAGAAAATACTATGTGACTATACGGTCCTTTTATATATAAAGATTATAAATATTTTTTATATGAAAATTAAAATAAATTAAGATACGGTGAAAAAGATAAATTAAATTATAAATTTATCTTATAAATTCTTCAATACAAATTATATTTAGTTTCTTTAACCCAAAGAATTTTCTACTAAATCAATAAGATTTACAACAACTAAGTATTCTTAAATCTTTTCAAGCCACAACAACACTTGCAATCAACTAGATTACAAGTAATCAAGTATTGCTTGTCATTTAGCTTCTTCATGCTATCTAAAAACAAAGAGTTTTTACAAAAAGTTTAACTCATTAGGTGACTATACAATTACTTGCACAAAATAGATACACTTTAAGATCATAGTTGTAAAGTTTGAAACAACTTTTACAAGATTTTCAAAAACATCATCAAAGGTGTTGAACTTTTTCACTTTCTTGTTTTGCTTTTCTTTTGCTGATACGTTTCTTGCTTTTTTTACTCATTATGAATGGATATATATGTAAATTATAGAAGAATGTTGTTGAGCATGAATAGATGGAAATATTTTTTGCATTAAATGTCAACTATAATCTTTTCTCCATAGCTGTTTTTGAATCTTTGTTTTGTTTTGAGGACAAAAAGAAAGTACAACAATTTTTTTTTCTTAAACATGTTTCATTATTTAAATATGCAAAATCACATTTCTTATCATAACATTTTTTTATCAAAGTTGACTTATTTTTTCGTAACATATAAAGGTAAGCGCATATATATATGAGAAACAGAGCACAATATCACCGTACATTTTATAAGAAATCAACATTTAAAAACTATTCATAGTAAAACGTTTATGATCAGATGATGCGAGATATCAAATGTATAAGGTAAAACACAAGTTACAAGATATATATCAACATTCAAAAGATTTGGTGTGTTTTATGTTTATGTACGAAGTCCCTGTTGGACGGCATTGTCTATTAGACGATGTTAATCATTTTGCTTATGATGGATTTTTTTATGTATATACCTTTTATAATTTTTGTGATGACATGTTGTACTTATAAAAATATTAACTATTTGTTTAAAAAATCAGTCATCACTCTTTAATCATAATATTTGTTATCATCAAAATATATGAAGTTTTGTACGCATTAGTTTACATTACTTTTATTTATAAAAATTATAAATATATTCTTATATGAAAATTAAAATAAATTAAGATATTGGACAAAAAATAAAATAAATTGTAAATTTTTCTTATATGAAAATTAAAATAAATTAAGCTACACCATTTTTTTTCTATCTTATTCAATTATAGTATTATAGTCATTAATATATATTACTTTTTATTATTTTAAAAGTCATAGAAATTAAAAATTCATAGCAACTAGGTTTGTCCGTTGATGTGAACAATACAATAAACAATTAAATTTAATTGCATCCAACCAAATCAAAAAATAAATGTTTCATGTTTCTAGACAATATTACTCCACTCAGTTATTATCTACAATTGAATCTCATTTGTATCTTGGCTTTAGGCAGAAAAATACTAACAATGAATGTACATTAGTTTTATATATACAAATATAAATACAAGATTCACTTATTTCAGAAATAATTTTTAAAAATTCAAACTTCTCTTTCCTTTTAGATTAAATGAAAATAAAATATAAATAAATAATTATTATTTTAAAATATGAATTCTGTGAAATCTAACTTAATTGATTGAGTAGACTAAATGAGTAATGTAAATTTTTAAGTACTATTTTTAAGTTCCTATGAATTAAAAAAATATGAATTCCTCCCTCCTCTTTATAATTAATTAATTAAAAAAATTTACTAATATTCATTCAATTAATTTATAAAATGAGCAAATTAGCGAATTACACGACATGAATGCATATTTTTAAAATTGTAACTAATTTATTAACTTTAAAAAAATTGTGTTTCCGTTGGTGATTACTACCAACATTTATTATTTTACACCCATTTACTTTTTAAGAATAAATATATTAATAAATTACACCTAAAATATGTTTTAAAATAATTATAATTATAATTTGTTAATTTACACTCTTAAATTAAGTAGGTATAAGTTAACACTTCCTTAAAAAAATGATTGATACGCCAATGATAGTGACCTAAGCATAGGCTTTAATTTCTGTGCCTTGAGCCAATTCTGTAAAAGTCAAACAGTGCACGAGTTTGTCATTTCCCACACCTTGGATGTAAAGCCAATTTAAGTATGCGACATTGGTAAGAACGATGTAGGATTTAGAAGCTGAAGAGTGTACTGGGAATTGATATTAAATATAGTTTTTGTTTTGTTTTGAACATATTACTTGTAAGTGGAATTTTTCTTAGAAAATAGGTTATTCACTAAATCTGTAAATTAGCTTTATATTATTATATAATTAAAAAATTTATGTAAGAAAAAAATTAATTTTCATAATAATTATTTTTTAAAAAATTATATCAACAATTATTTGTGATTAGTTAACGATATATTTTATATTGTTAATATTTAATCATTAATTTTTTTAAGATATAAAAAAAAGGTTAGACAAGAATTATTATTTTTATGGATAAAGATAAATTAAACAATTTATTAAGGATATGTGGCTTAGTATGTATATTATCCAACTTAACTTGTTTAATAAAAAAATAATAATATCAGACTTAAGTTTTTTTTTTAAAGATAATTTAGATATAATTTTACATATGTTTGTATTGCTTTAAATTAGAGTTGGAGTTTTATCCCCATAACTCATATAATATTTTATTATAAATATTTATTATGCAAATTATAGAACTAAAATTCTAAATTTAATTGAAAAATAACACAAACAACACTTAAAGAAATTGTATATAAGTTTTCCCTTTTAAAAACGTTTGTTTAAGTAAAAAAAAAAAAAACCTAAGCCTTAAAGAAAAGTATTAAACTTAATAGGGTGGTATATTTATGTACACATATAATATTATATATTATATTGTAATAAAGATACATATTATGTATATTACACATAATATGTTTATTTACGAAAATCAGATAAAGTCAAGTTAACTACAGATGGATAGATCTATTAATCTATTTATAATTTATTATAAAACAAGCCAAATAAGTAAGTTTTTAGGTCAATTTAGACTTTAAAATATATTATTAGGTCATACATAAAAAAATTGCTTATAATAAATAAATAAAGTCACATTCAAGTTCTATATTAGGAATTAGGTCATGTTTGAGTCTATCAAAGTATAGAGAATACATGGATTTATGTTGAAGACTAAGGACAATTTTCCCACTAACTTATTAATTTTTAATTTAATATATTATTATAATTATAGTTTTTAATTTAAAATATAATAAAAACATTTTATAATATAAATATTTCTCTCACAAATTTATTTTGAATCTCATTGTTTTAGGCTTTTAGTTAGATATTTTTAATATTTTTAATGTATATTTTATACAGTATCTTTTTTATTAATTAAAAAATCATTTTCAACTATTTTTATTTTTATTTTTATATATATATATATATTTGAATTTTTTAAGTGTCGAACCACTTTTAATCTAATATATTTATTTTCAACTCTAAATTGTATTGCAATGTTTTTATTAAATAAGTATCAATGGTTTAAAATAATTTTATGTTATAATTTAAATTATTTATCATAAATTTAAAATATAAATTATATATTTATTTATTACAAGTTTTAAGTATAATATAGTTTGTATATTCAAATTAATAAATTATTGTTTAAATTTTAATTTTAAAAAATAAACATATAATATATATGATACATAAATTAAAATACTAATTTTTATATATATTATCCTCACAGCTAAAAGTTTATGTATTTATCTCTTCCCTTGAGCTTATTTTCACCTTTATTCCTTTTCTCCTAAAAGTGAGCTATGAGAGTATTTATATTTACAGTATTTTATAGTTGTGAGTATAATTCTAAAATATTTAACTTTTTAATTGAAATTGTGGGAACTATAATCACTGCAATGTTTTTTAATTTATTCTTTCCTCTTTGAATTTTGTGTTGTACGTGATTTTTAAATTACATGTAATAATATTTTTCATAAAGCATTAAATCATGCAGAAGAATTGAAGAATCAATCAGACTATATTAAACAAAATGTAGGTCACATAAATGTACAAATCAATATAACTTTATAAAATTTAAAGTTTAACAGTATAGAATTTGCTGGTGTGAGTCCTAATTTCATGACTAGCAACGGATGAAAGTGTTGTTTCTGCTAATGAGCCTATTTCGCAATCTAAAATAATATAATATAAGAAATAAATCAGATAATATTGTTGAATAAATGTATAATATCGATATTTTAAAAACTAATTTACTAATATAGGCTCGGGTTAGGGTTGGGAGTGTTGGCCAGTTTTTTTATTTTTTAAAACATAATAAAATGTGTTTCTGAAATAATTTTAATTTAATTTTAAAATATTTTTATATTTATTTTCAAAATTAAGAAAAAAGTATTTAATTGTGATAATTTTTAGTAGTAAATTTCAAAATTTTTAAAAATTAAAACCAATTTTTAGTATTTAATAATTAGTTTTAACTTTTATAGCTTCAAAAATTAATTTTTGATTTTAAAATAAATTTATTTTGAAAAGTTCTCTATCTTGTTAAAATTAATTTAAATGTATATTTGTATAGTAATGATGGCAATAACATAGTAGTAACAATGTAGCAACAATGATAATAACAATGGTGATGTTAATAATGTTGGTAGTGGTGGTGCCAATAAAAATAAATATAAATATTCAATCACTTTTCTCTTTCTCATCTTTCTATAATGTTATATCAAAATAATATCGAAATAGATAATAAAATTAATAGTCAAACACTTATCGTGTAAAAATATTTTTATACAGATATTAAATTATAAATCATTATTAATATAACTTTTAAAATAAACATAGTAAAAATAAATAAACTTTTTATACATGGTAAGTTATATTAGATAATTGTATAAATCTTTTAGACACTACTGTGCATAACTTATTTTATCATAATAATATAATATATTATTTTAATATCTTAAAAATATAAATCTTATAATATTAAATAAATAATATATTATTCAGAGAAAACAATTAATATAATATTAGTGATGTGATATACAAACTTGAGAAAAAAATAAGATATAAAAGACAATAAAAATAAAAATAATTGTATCTTTATATTTATTGTATAAAAATATATTAAACAATAAATTACATAAATTATGTATTAATTTTCTTAGAATATAAGCTTATATTTATAAACTAGATTTAAGATTAAATTAATATTTAAAAAATATAATTAGTTGATGCAATATAATGTTATATATAATATAGTGTGTTGGGACTTTTACTCCATTTTTCCAAAAAAATTA
Source organism: Mucuna pruriens (assembly GCA_025330945.1). NCBI lineage: Eukaryota > Viridiplantae > Streptophyta > Magnoliopsida > Fabales > Fabaceae > Mucuna > Mucuna pruriens. Next base: position 3,260,852 of record JAENHJ010000040.1, on the reverse strand, counting down.
TATATATATATAACTTCAGGAATTTAAGTAGTTTTAGTATACAAGCTTGTGTAAGGCAAGGAGACCTTGGTTCAAATTTTCCCTCCATCACTTTTTTCATGCATTATAAAGTATGTGCAACATTAGTTGTCTTTGCCACGTGCCACGATCAAATCAACATTGTAGTCATAGTTAACTAATTCTCCACAAACTTTATACTTTTCGTAACTTCTGACATTGGTTATTGCTAGCATTAAGAGAATAAAACGTTAAAATAGGTAACTTTATCTTATCTACCAAACCAAATTTTAAGAATAGATAAAAGTATACACAAACATGTAAATTAAAGTTCGAAGGAAAATAAGATAAATTATCGGATGCAATAATAATAATTTAAATTTATTGTTAATAATAAAACCTCAGTGTTAATAAATATTTTATTGTCAGATAAACATCCATCTCGAAATTATTATTAACAAAATTTATATTATTATATTTGTGTCTATTAAAAGAGGAATTATGTCTAATGGTCTTAAGTCTCTTAAACACACAGAAATGTATTAATAAAATAAGAGGGAATTAGATTAGAATTTAAAAAATAATAATTTATTGGTATTCAATCAATACTTTTAAGTAAAATACTTTTAAGTAATATAAATAAGTATTGTGGTATTTAATTAGAATTTGTAATAAGGATAATGGAACTTGATGATATTAAATTAATATTATTAGAATTTTTAAGAGGATTATTAAATCCAATAATACTCAATTGAGATCTTTTATTATTTATAAAAAATATATAAAATTTTGGTGAATTATTTTGTAAAATAAATTTGGTGTGATTCTTTAATGGGTTTAAAATATATAAGTATTACACAAATCCAACAGTTTGAAGCAAAATCTTGAGACTCTTCTTTATTGATGTCGTATTTTTCTTTTTTCTCTTATGTATAATTTATTCTATCTTGATCATTTTTTTCTTTCAATCTTATATGTTTCATCTGCAAATAATTTTTTATCTTTATTTTATTTGTTTACACTTGTTATATTGATTCACTTATGTTATCTAAGGTAATTATTATTATATATAATTGTTCAATTGTTGAATTGATTATTATAACAATTATATTTTAGTAACATTAAATCACTACTAATTTCTATTACTTGATTAGTGTAAGTCCATCATCTCACTTGAAGACTCCTACTAAAAAATTAAGTTATCATAAAAAAAGTAGATATAAGAATAGATAAAGTTTTAGTTCTATTAGAACCAATTATAAAAGAAAATTTTTAAAAAATATATTTATATTGACATTAAGATTATTGTTGTCAATTTTTAAAAAATATATAATTTAATAAAAAAAGATATAAATAAAATAATAATAATATTTTGAATGTTATAAAAAAATTCAAAACTTAAATGATAAAACTCGTTACATAACTTTTAATTTATTTAATATTAAAATATAAAATGACTTGTTGTCTAAGATATTACTAAAAAAAATGCTAATATAAATTTCAGGTTATAAATGAATTTACAATTTTTTTTAAAAACTTTATAAATCAACATAATCTTTTAAAATTTTATAAATTATTGTAATATAAATTTATTAAAATCCAAATCTTATAAATTTAGAAAATCTATTAAAATCCTAAAAAATATATAATAAATTATTACATTCTTAATGTACTGGACTCTTTTAAACCAACCATGATTTCCACTGTGTATACGTGGCATCTTTGCTCCAATGGCAACATTTTTCCTTTCTCTAATTGCTGCTCTCTTCCTCTGTTGCTTCTTTTTCTATTTGTTTTTCTACCATTGCACTTTGTCATTGTTGATGTGATGATGTCGGAGGCGATTTCCAGCGACTGACCCCTTCCTCTCTTTTCTTTTCATGTCTCGCTTCATCCCTACATCAACACAAACCAAAGCTCCCGCCACCACTGCCACTTAAACACACCACACCCAAAACCTGCAATGGGGGAGACAGAATTTTTATTTTTATTTTTGAAGAGATTGGAACTAGGAAGAGAGTGAAGCAGATGAGAGATTGCGGAGAGGAATAGTGTTTCGGACGAGGGTTTTAAATTTTCGACGAAAAAGGGAGGCGCCAGGGAACCTGTAGGGTCATGCTTCCTCTCCCAAATTTGCAACCGTGTTTAAATTACTTTAAAAAAGAATCTTTATCACCCTGAAATTTATTAAAAAATCATTTAAAAACATAAAAACTAACTGTAATTTATTCTTAGAGAAAGAAAGAGAGAGAAATGTGGAAATGATACATAATATATTGGAATAGAGCGAAAGATAAAAAAATGATAGTAGTTAACGAAATGTTAATGATGTTGAATTCATGTATAATTAGTTAAAATTATTTTATGTATCTAATTTATTTCTTTTTTTTATATATTATTTATGGTCTTATATATAAAATATAAATAATTAATTTATTAAGACTAATAAAAATAAAGTTAGTTACTTTTAATTAATAATATAATAAATTTAAATTTTATTTTAAAAATTTTCGTAGAATTAAATGGTTAAATTAATAATTATATTCAATAATATTATTCATAATTAAAGAAATGATTTTTTATATCAATAAATATGATTTAAATTATTAATAAGTCAATAAATGTATCTACTTACATGAAAAATTAAGTGAGTGTTTCATTAAAGTATTTAATAATAAATTAAAAATATAAAAAAAATATAATTAATATATTTTAAAATGAGTTTATACTTTTTATAATTAAAAAAAGTACATAAGATTTGTTTTTTATATAAACAATCAAAGAGAGTATTATTTTTATACTCAATAAATAAATAAGTATATATATATATATATATATATATATATATATATATATATTTAATTGATGTGAAAATTAAAATTTTTACTAATATTTTGTTTCTCTTAGTCCCTTAGAACTGAATTTCTGAATCTGCTCAGAAAGAATTTTTCTTTGTCGCTAAAATTAAAAACTAACGTTAATTTAGCCAAAATTAATATTTAAAAAATAAAAAAACATAAGTTATAGTCAAGGTAAGTTGTGAAAACATATTAGTGCTGATTTAGGCATGATCATGACAAAATTACATCGCATTTTTAACAAACAAAAATTGCAATTTCAATTTCTTGTTGCTGAAGCAAATGAAGGAAACAAGAATACAAAAATTGAATCTAGAGAGCAAGAAAAATGTAGAATCTAAAACCTAAAAAGAAGTACCACCGCGAATCAGAGAGGAAGATCCACAAAGTGCACAGAGGAGTCGAGTGAGATATTTGTTTGTTGTTGTAATTATTTTAAATTATTTTATTTTATGTGTATATTTCATATTTTTAATTGTATGTCTTTCTTATTCTATTATTTTTTTTAATTTAATATTTTTTAAACTGTCATTAATTAAAAATGATTTTATATTATAATTTAAATTGTTCACTATAAATTTAAATTATAATATGTATATATTCAGATATATTAATTTATTAAGAATCTTAATTATAATAAATTTTATATATTTAAAAATATTATTTATTATGATTTTAATTATAAAATATAAAAAACATGTGTAACGCCGGTTAAAATACTAATTTTGTCATGAAATCGAATAAAATTTCTGTTCTATTATTTAAAATTTTAATGAAATGACATGAGTAGTAATTTTATTATTTTTATCTTACTGTTAGCATTAATAAATATATATTTTATTAAGTTATAATAAAAAAATATCATTGAAGTTTATTTGGATTTACTTTACTATCTTCGAGAATATGTATCTTGCTATAATATCTCCACCCTTAAAAATAAAGACAGGTTTAAACAATAGGAGACCAACTATAAAAGAATAAATTTTATCTAACAAATATAGAAGTATTATAAAAAAAATATAAGTATCAATTTCATGCAAAATAATTGTAATTAATTTTTAAAATAATTCAAAAAATATATTAATATTATTGGGCAATTTATTTTCTCAATGCATTGTATTGATCATGAATATGGAGTTTGGAGAGATATCTTATTGATATGAAAATCTTTACTCTTAGGAAGAATGTTTATTGGTGATAGGAGGTAGGTTAGGTTTTAGAGGGATGGCTGGTTACCTTTGAGAATTATTATTATGAATGTCGTTAGACAAAATCCACCTGGTAAAGAAGTTAAATTTTGTGTGAGGGATTAGTTTCAACTGAGGGACAATGGGATATTGAAAGACTTCAACGGATTATTCCTAGTTGGATCATTTCATAAATTATGAGAATCATTCCTCTTCATAATGTTCTACAAAGTAATCATTTCATGTGGGCATTTACACCAAATAAAAACCTGTCAATAAAAACAACTTATGTGTTGTTAAAAGGGGATGATAGTGTTAGGACCCATGAAATTTTAAGAAAAAATTGGGACAAAGATATTCATTCATGTGAAGGTTGTTTTATATGAAAAAGTGGTGCGTAGTAACATTTTGACTAACATTTTTAAACAAAGTCGAGGTTTTATGTGGTAATGCACTTTGCACTATGTCACATGGAGCACGAGACCATCATTCACATGCTAAGGGATTATGTGAATGTCAAATTTGTTTGGCAAGATATTTGTCGTAATTTGCCAGTGTATTTCTTCTTAAGTGGGTTAATTTATTAGTTGATACAAAACCTGAATGAAATATAAGTTGCTCAAAGTAGTATATAATGGATAAAACTTTTTATTATTACTATTAATGATCTATGACAAACTCGAAATAAAATATTATTTGCAGGGAAGGATTTCAATTGTCAAATTGTATGCAAACTTATTTGGTAGAAAACATGGCAAAATGTTTTACCTTTTATAGGTGTGACTCATCAAGTGAAAAGGGTTTCACAGGTTCAACTTATTAAATGAGATGCTCCTCCTAGTGGTTGAACAAAAGTAAATACATATGCATAAGTGAAAACTAGTGGTCAGCTTCTTGTCTAGATGTGTTTTATTCCCAATTTGGTAAATGAATATTGGATTTCTTTAGAAATTTGGGGACCACTAATGTTCTTATGGTAGAATTTTGGAGGGGGTTGTAAGCCCTTTAAGTAGCTTAGAATATGGGTACTAAGCATATATTAAATGGAATGTGATTTTAAGATTGTTGTTAAATTTATTGTTGAAAGTGTTAATAGTTGTTATCCGTATAGATCAATAATAGATACTATTTGTGATTGACTAATAAAGGATTAGAAAGTCCAAATATCTCAAGTATCTAAAGAGGTTAATGAAATTGTAGATAATTTAGTTTTTTTTAACTCATAAGAGGAGTTTGAGTTACACATCTTAACCCCTATGAGTAGTTATATATTTTTTTTGTTAAAAATGTAATAAAACTGATGATGCCTCATAAATATTGCTTTATAGTTTCATACATTTGTCTTCCTTCATACAATTTTTTTATTATAAATGTTATTTCTTATATAATTACTTTTTAATATGCAATTTATTCTTTTAATGTTTATCTTGGAAGGTGTTTAAACCATGTGCTAATGGTAAATTATTTTGTTAAAAAGAATGTACCCTAAACCCTAAAAAATATAATATTTATACAAAAAACTAAAAAGAAAATCTAAAAAATAAATAATATAATTATTTTTACAAACAACATTATAAAAAGATAAAATCATTATTTTAGCAAAAGTAATTAAATATTTTATTAAAAAACAAGTACCACTTAAATATCGTTGTTTGTTTAATAAAACTTGTAAATAAAAATAATTATCTTAATTTAAAAATATCACATATATACATATTAAAACATAAAAAAAGAACTTAGAATAACCGTGACACTCCTAAATAGTAAATATACATCCGTCTCTCGTCACCCTCGCCTATTAATAATATTAATAAGCGAGTAAAAAAAAACAAATTTATTTACTTTATCTATAATATCTATTAAATTATCTAAATGCAATTTGTAGCAGATTTTATCAGACAATATTGGCTGGCGAGCATGAATTTTTACCACCCTCGTAAAAAAGTATGGTTAAACAAAGCATTAATGATATCCGGAGAGTGACGATAGTGATTAGGGGATGTGGGCGTGGGTAGCCAGAAATGAAAAATGGGCCGTGATAGATGAGCCCAAATAAGCCCATAAAAGAGAAGTTTTGGCGGGAAGGCGTCGGTTCTTTCTCTGCTTTTCCCGCCACATAGAGCACACATTTGTTATTGTTAGAACGAGACGATTAGACAGAAGCCAAAATTTCCACACTAAGAGGTTAGGGTCAGACTTGAGAGTTTTCAGTGCGAGGAAGAAATCAGAAGCAGCAGGTGAATAGTCCATAATGGAAGCACATGGCGGGTTCTTGGTCGATGAGAAAGCAGTTAGGGTTGAGAACGCTTTCTTGGATTTTCTCAAAAGGTTCTTTTCTTCACAATCGTTCTCTTATTTTCACATAAAATAAATAACCGTATCTAATTGTTTGTGCGGAATCAACAGCTTCAAATCTGTCGACCGGAACGAACTCCACTATGAAGCCGAGATTGAAGTGATGAAAGCCAACGAATCTTATACAATGTTTATCGATTTCGAGCATGTCATCCGATTCAGCGACTTGCTCCAGCAAGCTATCTCCGATGAATATTTGAGGTTTTTATTTGTTTTTCAAAACCCTAAAGTTTCGTATGAATTTGCAACACTGAGATTTATTTTCTGTTTTTATCGTAGATTTGAACCTTATTTGAAGAATGCTTGCAAGAGGTTTGTGATGGAGCTCAAGCCAACTTTCATATCCGATGATAACCCTAACAAGGACGTCAACATTGCCTTCTACAATATTCCGATCGTTAAGCGGTCTCTGCCATTTTCATTCCAATTTTTACTCTCAATTAATTGTTTTTATAGTTGTTTCTATTTTTAAGTGGAAATGGAGGCTCTGGAGTTTCAATTTGCTATGAATTGGATTCAGTTGTAAATGGAACTAACTGTATGCCTGTTGTTCACCGAAAAATTTATTCTCTTACAGGTTAAGGGAATTAGCTACTTCAGAAATTGGAAGGCTCGTCTCAGTGTCAGGGGTGGTGACGAGGACTAGCGAGGTTAGACCTGAACTTCTCCAAGGGACTTTCAAGTGTTTGGAGTGTGGTGGCGTTGTAAAGAACGTTGAACAACAGTTCAAGTATACTGAGGTGGTTAACATATAAATATTATGTTTGAATTTTTTTTATTAGTGTCATATGTATTGTTATTGTGTTATATGCTGCATGTTTGGCTATTTTACTAATGTTATAATACACTACAGCCTACGATCTGTGTAAATGCCACCTGTAACAATCGAACAAGGTGGGCACTTCTGCGCCAAGACAGTAAATTTGCTGACTGGCAAAGGGTCAGAATGCAGGAAACCTCCAAAGAGATACCTGCAGGCTCTCTTCCTAGATCATTGGATGTTATTCTTCGTCACGAAATTGTAGAACAGGCCAGGGCTGGTGACACGTGAGACTTCTCTTGTTCCTAATTTCGTTGAATTAGTTAAAATATACCGACTTAGCTGTCAGAATAACCAGTCACATTGTCTCCCTGCAGGGTGATTTTCACAGGTACTGTAGTTGTTATACCTGACATAATGGCATTGGCTTCTCCTGGGGAGAGATCAGAGTGTCGCCGGGATGCTTCTCAAAGCAGGGGTTCTACAGCTGGAAATGAAGGTGTGAGCGGCCTTAAGGCTCTGGGAGTCAGAGACCTCTCCTATCGTCTAGCTTTTATTGCGAACTCTGTTCAGGTTGGTTATTTGTGGCTCCTCAATTGGATGTTCATTTGATGTGATATTGATTTTATAATGGATATGGTTTTTGAATGATTTCTTTCAGATTTGTGATGGTAGAAGAGATACAGACATCAGGAATAGAAAGAAGGATGCCGATGAAGACGATCAACAGTTTACTGTAAGTTCATGATACACTCCATCTATATGCATTATGATCGTCATCTGGTTTAGATTCTATATTGTCAGCTGTTGTTACTGGTCTTACCTCCATTATGAAACTTGTTGAATATTTATGTTAATGTAAAGAACTGTTGTTTTGCTTTAATCATTAACTGTGCATCATGTGCTATTTTGCTTTAATCAAGTTAAGCATTTTAGGTTGATTGCTAATCCACCTATCTTTCCCCAATATTTATCAAATCCATGTTTAATATGTAAAACTGTGCATCATGTACTATTTTACTTTAATCAAGTTAAGCAATTTAGGTTGATTGCTATTCCACCTATCTTTCCCCAATATTTATCAAATCCATCTTCAATATGTAAAACTGGTTGAATATTTCTGTTCATTTCCTTTTAATTTTCAATGTCTGCTGCAGTTCTTGACCTGGTCATTTTTCTCCACCACAACACATACATAACATTCTTGGTTAGTTTTCTATCATATATCTGAGAAAGGATAATTAACCCTATATTTTTTTGGCTGGTTAATTTGACAGACACAGGAACTGGATGAAATTCAACGGATGAGGAACACTCCAGATTTCTTCACTAAACTAGTTGAAAGCGTTGCTCCAACTGTTTTTGGTCATGCAGATATAAAGAGAGCAATCCTTCTTATGCTTATGGGTGGTGTCCACAAATTTACCCATGAAGGCATCAACCTAAGAGGAGACATAAACGTTTGTGTTGTTGGAGATCCCAGCTGTGCAAAATCTCAATTTCTTAAGTACTCCCCCCCCGTTTTTTTTTTCTTTTTGTTGGTTATTTTATAGTGGTTTATGCCAATTGAATGGTTATGTATGCTAGTTTATCATTGAAGGTATACTTCTGGCATAGTTCCAAGGTCTGTGTATACATCTGGGAAATCATCATCTGCTGCTGGCTTGACTGCAACTGTTGCCAAGGAACCAGAAACTGGGGAGTTTTGTATTGAGGCCAGTAATCTGTCTCTTTTGTACTTATTGGAAATGTAAAAATTTGCTGCACTCTCAATCAGGGCAGCTGGATTATTTCTAAGTTCCTAACAATTTGCAAACTTTATGTGTTGTTACCTGTGTTTTACTATGACATACTTTTTTTTTTTAATGTTTCAGTGAATTTAAAATGTTAAAATATGTATTACATTTCCTAGTTTGAGTTACATTAAACCGGTGCAACTATTCATCTCTATTGCTTGTTAAAGCATACTAACAGCACTTGAAATGCTTTAGGTTGAAATTACACCCAGCAAAAAATTGAATCAAGAAATAATAAAATGTAACATCACACAAAGAACTAAGTTGGGGCATGTATTTTTGGTCCTCTTATTTCACATCAATGCATGCTGCATTTGTCTATTCATCTTGGATTGTGGGTTCTAGGCATGCCAAATTGTTTACGTGATGTTGCAATGAGAAATTTTCATTTAACAACTCATAAGCATAGAAACCATTTATGTTGGGTGTTGCATAATTATCTGATTTGCATAATATTCACCTGTCTACTTGTTTTCTTACATGGTACAGAATTTGTTTTCAGGCTGGTGCTTTGATGCTTGCGGACAATGGCATTTGCTGCATTGATGAATTTGACAAGATGGATATCAGAGATCAGGTAAGAGGCATTATTTTAACATCATGATCATGGATTGGCAAGTATCTCATTTGATTGGATTATAGGTTGCAATTCATGAGGCCATGGAACAGCAGACTATTAGTATCACAAAAGCAGGAATACAAGCAACACTTAATGCTCGTACCTCCATTCTTGCTGCTGCCAATCCTGCTGGGGGACGCTATGATAAGTCTAAACCACTTAAGGTAAGATGTTTTGGTGCTCTGGTATCCGGTTGTGGATCCACTTGCCATTAAGTACAACTTGGTCTAATTGCTTTATTTTTTTCCTTTTTCTTTCTTCAGTACAATGTGGCTCTTCCACCAGCTATACTTTCAAGGTTTGATCTCGTATATGTTATGATTGATGACCCAGATGATCAGACAGATTATCACATAGCTCACCACATCGTGAGAGTTCATCAAAAACGAGAAGGTGCTCTTGCTCCAGCATTCACTACAGCAGAACTGAAGCGTTATATAGCTTATGCAAAAACTCTTAAACCAAAGGTTAATGACTTGTTTATATATCGTGGATGAACTGAATGAGGATAATTTTTGCCTTTGTGCTTCTTTCTCATTTAGCCTGATTAATGCAGCTCACGGTAGATGCCAAAAAACTACTGGTAGACTCTTATGTTGCTCTCCGCAGAGGTGATACAAATCCTGGGAGTAGAGTTGCATATCGTATGACAGTTAGGCAGTTGGAGGCATTAATTAGGCTGTCGGAGGCCATTGCACGTTGTCATTTGGAAAACCAGGTGCTTTAAGTTTCAGAGGCTTATCGGTTTTCATTGATTGTATATTTTTTTCTCTAGTCTAAAGAATATTTCGTATCAGGTGCAATCTCGTCACGTTCGTCTAGCAGTAAAATTGCTTAAAACTTCCATAATAAGGTACGAAGATATTTTTTTGCTTGCTTTTTTCAGTTTTTATTTTGGGATCTAACTTTTGATGATAATTGCATTTTATTTTATTTTTCATGCAGTGTGGAATCAAGCGAGATCGATCTGTCTGAGTTTCAAGAAGAAAATCGGGACGATGGCACCGGTGGTGGTGATGGAACTGATAATAATAGAGATGCTAATGATCAAGCAGGAAATGCCACAGCTCAGGAAGCTGCTCCTGCTGGAACTGAGGGTAAAGTGTCGCTAATCCATTTTACCTTGAAAATTGAAATTATCTCTTGATTAAGCGTAGTTATGCATTGGTTAATTATCTTGCAGGAAATCTAGCGGATGGATCTAAACCCCAAGGGAAAAAATTCCTTATAAGTGATGAGTATTTTCAAAGAGTTACCAAGGCCCTTGTCATGTGTCTTAGACAACACGAAGAGACTGCTATGCAAGAAGGTAATCACTTGAAACCATTGCTATTTGTTATTTAACATCTGAACACCCAAAAATTTAAATGTTCAATTAATTTGGTTCTGGATTAATTGATCCGACACATGTATCGTGTATACTTTATTCATGCTGTGAATACTCTTTGTCTGATGTAACATTGAAATTTCTTAAACTTTTTGCCGGGGATATTTGATGAATCAAATGTTATCTATTATATTGAAAAGTGTAAATTTCCTGTGGACTTGCTAATTACAGGAACTGGTTTGGCTGGGATGAGGCAACGAGATTTGATTCAATGGTACGTGAACCAACAAAATGAAAGAAACAATTACAGTTCGATGGAAGAGGCGGCAGCTGAAGTTTCTAAAATTAAAGCTATTATAGAGGTATATTTTTGTTTTATAACTAGTGCGAGCAACATAATTTCTAACTCAATCTTCTGTTGGTTAAAATTGATTAAAAAATTATAAAATAAAAAACAGACACTCATCTAATAAAAGTTGAGACTTACAATTTTTTTTTTATAATTTATAATAAAATTTATCCAATAAGGCAGAATTTGTTCAAAAGAGTATATAAGTGTGTAGTTATTATTTTGCATTTTTTCAAGAATTTAAAATATTATTGGCGGACATGTTCAATATTTGAAACTTACTGCAGAGCTTAATACGAAGAGAGGGCCATTTGATAGTAGTAGATGATGGTAGTCAAGCAGCAGCAGCGGGTGCAGAGCACACTAGAAATGACCGAATTTTAGCGGTCGCTCCAAATTATGTCATTGATTGACAGCCTAATGGAGAAAGAAATTGGAAATCACTTCATTTCTCACTCACAATTATTGCAGTGACCTGATGGTTGACTTTGTCTTGTGCTGCAAATTGGTTCCTTATCTGATGACTATTTATAATGCTGGAAAACTGATGATGGCCATTTATACTGCATTTGTATCTAAATTTACCACCAAAAAGGGCGTGCCAACGGTATATTTTGTCCATTATTTTATCTGTCATTGTCATCTTTTTACTACTGAAAGAGGCTTACAGAAATTTGACTATGTTTGGTATTTAGACATGTATTTACACTGATGCTGATTTAATTCAATAGTGTTATTAACTGCTTTTTCTCTTTTCTATGTTCGGTTGATTCTATCTGCGAATAATATTTTACTCCAACCATTTTAAAATAAGGTTTTTTTCATAAATTAAGAAGTAAAAAATAACAATAAAATCTTATTAAAGAGCTGATTCTATCAAATTAATTACCCATTTGGGGCAAAATTATGTCAATATAATTTTTTATGTTAAAACGTTACTTATTTTAAAATGAAGAAAGTAATAGTGAATAAACTTCATGGGGGCCAAATTTAGTGGGGTCCTTTTTGGTCAACAAGCCTAAATTTTCTGATAACATCATAGACATAGGAAAAATCACTACGCTTTAGTTGCAGCTACGTGAAATAAATCAAATTTTATGTTAAAATTGAGAAATTTTGAAGCAAATATGTAATTTATATAAATCTATTTAATATAGTTTAATTCAGTGTAATTTATGTTCTCAACTAATCATTTATCAACTTGAGAATTATTTCTGTAAGTTATTAAAAAAACAAATTTATTAATTACGTTGTAGAAAGTACACTTTAAATGTATTTTAATTAAATTCTTTAGTATAAATAATTTTTTTATACACACGCGGTTGTGTTTTATTTGCCTACGCTATTGCTAATCAGTGATATCATACCTTAATTATTTATTCAAAGTCGTCTCAAATATTAATTATAAACTTTAGGTCTCTAAGAAATTAACAGAGACACAATTATAAAATATAAAATAAATTTTATAATATAATTATATCATGATTGTTTCTTACACCAAAAAAAAAAAAACTTCTAACACTCTAAACTAATATTGACATTTTCGACCACCTAATAGGAGGATCCTATTCAGTATATCACTTCCAAATAAAAAAATGTCAGTAATATTTTTTTTTAACAAACTCCTTTATTAATTAAAATTTGTAATTTTTTTATGAACTCACACCTTTTTAATAAATTTTAATTAATAAAAAAGTGTTTTAAAGGCTGTATTAAGAAATGTATTATTATTCTCGTATTGCTTGTATTAGTGGTGGGATATAGTTAACTTGGTTAAGTAGAATAGTGTTCTAAATCTTTTGATCCAGTCTTCGATTTTTATAGATTAAAAAAATAAATTCTTGCATCACTTGTATTGATATTTTTATTTTTTTTGTAACAAGTGTTACTACACAAGAATTTGGGTCCCTTGGTTTAGGGAGAGTCATATTTTTCAAAAAGAGAAGACGAAAGGGTATATATAACCTCGAGGGTTTCTGGACCCTACATATGACAGATACCTTCAACTCCAGTTTTGGTTTCAAATCAGTTTAAAGTTTTAATTTATCCACACCACAGAGTGGTCCGATTTCGCTTATCATGTTGGTTAGCTAGTCAAAACTCCTAAGCCGCCTAGTCCAAGCCTTAATCTTCAAACAACCTTTCATTTGTATATATTTATCTATATATTCTAAACGGAAAAGGGTTTGAACAGAATAGAAGTCATTGTGAGCGTGATTGCAGTACCATACCAGCTAAGCCATGTGCCAAGTTTCATTTGCGGAGCGAAATTAAACACAAGCGCATTTTTGTCCTGAACAATACACAACGCAGACGATAAAGCCAAATTATGATTTACAGATCAACATCAGAGGTATTAAAATCCATGAAATTAATAAAATGATAGATAACATGAGTACAAAATGGGAGGGACCCACATGTGATGTTTGCCACCTATGGAATAAGTCGATTGCCAACTGTCATTTCCCCCACAAAAGTTTGGTTCCCTTTTATGTCCCTAGGTTTCCCCACATAATTACCACCAACACCTTGTCCATGAAGCATGTTAATCATATCTGTTAGACCTAACTCTTTTAAAATACTGGTGCATTTACCATTCTGCCCTTGCATCATCTTTGACGTTAACGTGTCATACTAGTTGCATGGCCCGACAGGAGGTGGCTACGAAGTCATTTGAGCAGCGCAGTTTGGCTGGCATGAATGGGCAAGCGGTCATGCACGTAATTAGGTTGGAATTTGAAGGTTTGTTTGTTTTGTTGTAACTTGGAAGTATGTATGTGCTGGATTGATGAGTGTGCGTGCCTTCAGAGTAATAGAATAGATACTTAATTTATATATGTGTTGTGTGTGTTGATTTGGAGAGACAAGTGGCTGCAACTACACTTGCATTCAGTTCCCACTTTGATTAGTTTAGGTGAATATGGGGTACTGGAAGTCTAAGGTTCTTCCCAAGATCAAGAAGGTTTTCGAGAAGAATGGTGCCAAGAAAGCTGCTGCTGCTGAGGCCTCCAAGTCCTTTGATGACTCAAAGGTTTCAGATTCTTCTCAACAACTTTTTTTTTTTTTTTGTTTAAACCTCATTTTTTCTGTTGAAAATGAAACAACTATATATGTATATGCTAGCTATATATATTTATATGATTTGGTGTTTGGTTTGCAGGAGGAATACAACAAAGCCTTCGAAGAAAACAAGACTGAACTTCAAACTAAAGTAATTGAAATATATGAAGCTTCATCAACTGGAATCAAGGTGGGAACACAGTTGCACACCACACACGCGCGTACACACATGTATATCATAATATCATAATAGAAGAAATAATAAAAAGAGCCAAACCAATATTGATTGACAAATTGCATGTTTAGTAACATGGTTATTTGTATTCTCTGAAGCAAAAAATAGTTGTTTTTGTATTTATTTCACCATGATTTTACAGTGGATCTGAAGTAACAAATAGTTGTTTTTGTATTTATTTTACCATGATTTTACAGGAATTTTTACTACAAATCCAAACACACTAAAAGTTCTTGTTAATAAATTTTATCACCTTGCAGAGTTTGGTCAAGGAACGCAAGGAAGCAGGGCTAAAGAAGAACTCCGCAGAAGTCGACAAGTTCCTAGGGGAGCTTGTTAAAATTGGTAAGTGTTAATTTGTAGCCTTTTATTTATTAATACCTGAAAGTTGCAACTAGGATCTCTATTATTTTTAAAAGAATAATTCAACTGAGCTTAACTGAGTGCCCCCAATTAAATTTCAGATTTCCCTGGATCAAAGGCAGCATCTGAAGCATCTTCTAAGTTTGGACCAGCCTTGGCTTCGGGGTCGGTTTTCTTTGTGTTTGAGAAGGTGTCCACTTTCATTGTCACAGAAGAGAAAGAGAAAGAGAAAGAGAAAGAGAAAGATGAAGCCCCTCCTGCAGAAACCAAAACAGAAGAAGAAACAACTAGTGCGAAAGAGAGGGAGATAGTGGTTGAGGAAGAAAAAAAGGAAGAGGAGAAAGCACAAGTAATAGAAACAACAAGTGATGAGAAAAAAGTGGAAGAACAACCAAAACAAGCTGAGCCTCCCGCTGAAGAGGAAGAGAAACCTGCTGAAGCAGCTGCAGAACCACCAAAGCCTTGACAATTTGGTTCTGAATATATATGTAGCTGCTTCTTGAAGATGCAGCATGTACTTTAGTTTGCATATACTCAAAATTGTCACATACCATTCCCTTATTCTTTTATTCCTGTGTAAAATTGGTTTTCTGTTGCTTAGTTTGATTTGCAGATTTGGTGGTGAACATGCAAGTGAATGTTTTATGGTGAACCGTTTTGTAATTTTGATTTTCATTATTCAGTTAAGGAATTGTGACGTGGATCTTTAATTTGGTTCATCGAATCCTTCCTAGCTATTGATCTGTTGTTTCATTTAAAAGTTTTCAGTTCCATTATGGAAGTCCTGTTTGGCTGGGTTTTACATTTATTTGTTTCTGTGTGTGTGGATTCACTTTATTAATTATTCATTTATATATACTATATAGACTAGTTAGACATACAGCACACAATGATATGTGCATATATTTAGGAAAAGCTTAACAAATTTGAAACACAAGGCGAGCAGTTAGTTATCTTTGTATTTACAAATTAGTTTCTTCTATTTATTTTCTGTTTTGTATACAAAAATAGTAAAAACAGAACATGAAAGCAAAAAATAATTAAAAAATGACTTTTACTGTTATCTGTATAAAATTTAAAAATAAAAAACAAAGTGAAAGTAATATGGCATTTTTGTAATTAAAAGTAAAGATATATTTTATTTTAATTTTTAATTTGGGACATTGTTTTTTGAAATTTTTTTTTTAATATTTTCTAGTTTCACTACTAGAAATGTGTTTTTTTCCTGCGAATTTTCCTACGAATTTTGTTCAAATTTTCGTAGGAAACATGTTTCCTGCGAAATTTTCTACGATTCTAAATTCGCAGGAAAATCCTTGGTGGATAAATTTTTCTAGCGAATTAGAAATCCGCAAGAAATTTATTTGCGGATATATTTCGCAGGAAAATTGGCATGAAAATTGGCAGGAAAATTCGCATGACAATTTGCAGGAAAATTCGCATGAAAGTTTGCAGGAAAATTCGCATAAAAATTCGCAAGAAAATTCGCAGGAAAATGCGCATGAAAATTCGCAGGAAAATGCGCATGAAAATTCGCAGGAAAATTCGCATGCAAATTCGCAAGAAAATTTGCATGAAAATTCGCAGGACAATTCGCATGAAAATTCGCAGGAAAATTCGTAGTAAAATTCGTAGGAAAATCCGCAGAAAAATTCGCAGTAAAATTGGCATAAAAATTCGTAGTAAAATTCGTAGGAAAATCCGCAGAAAAATCCACAAAAAAATTCGCAGAAAAATTCGCAGAAAAATTCGCAGGAAAATTCGCATGAAAATTCGCAGGAAAATTCGCATGAAAATTTGCAGGAAAATTCACAGGAATAAATTTCCTAAGAAATATTTTCCTTCTTACCATTTTAAATTTGCAGGAAAGTGTTTAGATTTCGCGGGAAAATTCGCAAATTCATTGGATTATAAACATTAGTTGATTATATTTCATGTCTTATTTTAGCTAGTTCTTAATTTTTTTATTAACTAAAAATTTTGTTAGACTTATTTTAGTAAATAATTTTTTTAAAAGCTTGTAATATTTTTTAAAATGCTAACTTCTAAATTTTTATATTATTTCTCTTTTGTCCTAAAATATTTATTAATGAAAATAAAAGAGTAACTTTTAAAGTTATTTTTGGAATAACTTGCTTCCTCTTAATTAATTTTTTTTGGAATAACTCTTATATATATATAAATAATTATAGGACAATAAATTAAAATTTTCCTTTTTCTTTACAAGTTATTTATTGTATAAAAGCATCCAAAATAGTGCATTTTCTTCAAGTGCTTCATTGTTTTTATAAACTCATAATAAGGGTGTGTTCCTTTACTGTTCAATATAAAATATAACATGATAATTTATACTATAATAATAGGCAGGACAAGTTTTCATTTTTATACTAAACAAAATTTAGATCTAAAAGAAAAGAAACTCAAAACATAAAGAGTCAACATGGATTTATAAATAAATATTATTCACTATTTAAAACTTTATTAATGACAATGTATATACAAATTAGAAATATCAAATTTCTAATTCACAGGACACTATCATTTACTTAGAACACGTAATCATTACCTAACTCTAGAAAAATATTTCTGATTCTAATTTTATGGAAAGTCTTAAAACATAATTAATTTTTACTTTTTGAACAATAAACACAAATCACACAAATCACACAAATTATAGACCTTTAAGAGATACTCTATTTTTCCAATAAACCACATCAAAAATAAAAAATAAAAACTCAAGCAAGTTCATAAGTACTAAAATTTCCAAATTCATTAAAAGAAGCCAAATTTCCAAAGTAGTTGTTAGCTTTATCTAAAGGTTCAACAGTTCAAGCAAAAAACCTCTAAGGCAAAATCATATTCCTAAGAAAGGATCTAAGTGGACCATGTCTTGTGGATCATGTCTTGTGAAGCATATCCTACATCATAATAAAAGAAGACAAAGAGTCAATTGTTAGTCAAATTTCACTTGTATATTATAGAGAAATAACAATCAACCATACAAATAAAATACACTAAGGCTACATACCTCTTTCAAAAAATAAAGTGAGATATCAAACACTATTCTATCTGGTATGATCACTATCTTCATCATAATCTTCGTCTTCATTTTCATTACTATGTTGAGGAGATGAAGGTGGATGAGAAGAAGAGCCACCAAGAAATCCCAAATATTGCATTAAGGTACGCATTTGTTTCTTGTTCTCAATTAACTCATGTTTTATTTCAAAGTTATCTTGCTCTTGTCTTTGCAGCGATTCATTTAATTTTTGAATTTGGCTCCTTAAAGAATCAATATCCCCTGAACTAGTAGAAGACTTTGATGGTTGACTTGAAGACAAAATCATTGTTCTTCCTACGGATCCAAGTCCAGATATCCTTCCTTTTTTCTTTCCAATTGCATTTACCCATATATCAAAATCAGAAGGCATGTGATCTATGGGTGATTGACTATCAGCTCCATCTTCTCCCGGTGCAAATGTTGAATTTTGAGAAGATAGTTCGGATTTTCTTTTTTCAAACTTCTCCTACATCATACAAATTTCAGCCAGGAGAAAAATATTAGAGATACATAATATGATGAATACCTACATAGTATGCTCAAAGCTATTTGAATTTCATATAAAGAGAGGAATGGTGGAAAAAATATAAGATGATGGCAAGTGCTATGGTAGCACTAGACATGAAAACTTACGTAAGTAGATTTTGCATGAGGACCCACCCAACTTTGATCCTTTTTCCGATGCGTGCGAAAATAAAACTCACTTAATGATGGATCTATCCCTTTTGCCTCCTTCTGTAATTGATAAAAGAAGTTTTAATGTCATCAATTTTGGAACCTAAAATATAAAAAATGACAACAATTAATAATACCATTCTCTTCCAATGCAAGCGATGTGGAATTGATCCACCAGTGTGAAGAGATGCACCATCCACAGACTCACGATTTCTTCTATTTGTTTCACACTTTTTCTTGAAACTTGAAGACTCCCAATGTGCCTTCAATTGTGCCCATACACTGTCTCCCATCCAAATTGGTTTTTTATTTAAATCTTTTCGAACTTCTTGCATTAGTTGAGTCATTTTAGCTGCACCTCTTTTGTCAAAGTTACGTCGCACCATGTCATCATATTGAGATTGCCATGTAAATTTTGACTGCATTATTTGACAAAAAAAACATTAGTTAGACACATTTTCAAAAATATTATAAATACTAGAATTTTCTTAATAAATGTTTGAAATTTAATTACTTTAAATATGTCAAACCATGAGTCTCTTTGATCCATTGATAACTTCTTCCATGATGGTTTTGCCTCTTCCAAGTTACTACGCATGATTGACGAAATTGTTCCAACCACTAACTTGTGTTGGTCAAACCTATTGAAAACAAAAAAAAAAGATGAATAATATAGAAAACAAATACTAAAACTCATATATGATAAGAAAATAAAATGACTTACCCATCACCTTCTGGAAATATCAAGATTTTGTATCCACTATTATTTTCACTAACATGACTAGATGAAGAAGATGAAACTTCATTGACCATGGGGCATTCATGCATATGAAGGACTTGAATAGGGATAGGTTGAGATTTGGTGGTCCGAGGTGGAGGTGGAGGTTGACATTGGGTGGTTTCAGGTAAAGGTGGAGGTTGAGATTGGGTGGTCTGAGGTAAAGGTGGAGGTTGAGATTGGGTGGTCTGAGGTGGAGGTAGTGGTTGAGATGGAGGTGGAAGTTGAGATGGAGTTGGTCGAGGTTGAGGTTGGGTAGATTGGGGTTGGGGTTGAGATTGAGTGGATTGAGGTTGAGTGACTTGGTTGACATAAGCTTGAAGGCTAGATGATGGTATTATTAATGGTATATGAAATTGTGCACGCTTCTTTTTTTTCAACTTTTTAGTAGAATCTGACATCTACTTATAAGAAATAACAACATCCAAAGCAATATAAGATAAAAAAAAACAACAAATAACAAATTAGATATGAAATGCCACAACCATCTCAACTCTCAATAACCACATGTCCCAAAGGACAATACAATCAATGGTCACACTCACCATTGATTCGACATTGTTGGGGTCAGTAAGGATTTAATTCATGACCACTTGTTCAGATAAACTTTGCTAAGTCAGTGACCAACTCTCCTAAAAGAAGCTGTAGCAAAATAATTCAGCAAAACCACTCTTTGAAATTCTGTCATCCTCTCCCTGTTTTCCCACCCTCTCCTCATTGACGTTTTCTTTCCTCTCAGTTATAATTCTATTGTCTTTGTATTTGTAATTCAATATACTCAGATTTATACCACCATATAGATATTTTACATGCCCCTGCTTCTATAATTTTTCATGTAATTTGGAATACTCAAATAGTCAATTCTTTTTGTCAGTTTTTTACCTTTGCAAATGAAAACAACTGAATCTTTCATTATAGTTTGGATTGGGCCTTTCTCTTTGTTTCATATAATTTAGAGGATTCTTTTCCTCTTATGTTCTGAAAAATAAAATGAAAATAAAAATATCAACTCCCTCCTGTATTTATTCTTGATGTTATATTTCATACGGTGTAGGTTATGTGTCATGTCTGGTCTACTATTGACACATGGAAATCCAAATGCACTAGAGCTGCGCTATGCTACTAGGTTAAGAGTTAAATACAATGTAGTACATTTGGGCCAAACACATACATTTGAAATACACAAAATTCTAGAAAGGTTATATAATAGTTCAAAGTGTGGGTTATATGACTGATTGAAAGAAGATTGCAAGGAAACTGAGGTAAGTACAAAGCCAAGGACAACTGTAAGTTCGATAGAACAATCACTCCCCATAACAATAACATTAGAAGTTTAGAACCATTTGCAACAGTACCAGGAAGATGAACACTAAAACATATCCTATTGACTTATTTTATGGGAACTGGGGCTCTTGATAGGTACTTTGCGGGAATGGAGAAGACAAGATTTTACTTTTAGCTGAAGGCTTACTTAAGAAACATGTTGCTTCACATAGCTTAAACAAGCCTGAAGGTGATCTTATTTCTTATTTGTTATTAATTATTTTGATAAAAAAATCCATCTAGATAAAAGGAGAAGACTACAAAGAGATTTGAGAATAAGATATCCTCCTAAAGAATGAAACAAAAGATATATAAAAACATCAATGAAGCAAAGCTACCCAGTCCATGCACATATCTACAAGGGAGATCTCTATAACAAAACCACCAGCTTTACATCAAGTAGCAGCCAAACTCTAATCCTATCCTAAAGAATCTGCTCCTCATAGAGCCCTCCTTAAAGATATGGGAATTACACTCCAACTCTATGCTCTATTGCATAGGAAATACCAAAACCAGCAAAACTGCTCAAAGATCCTAGGACACACCTGTGCAGCTCTTTCTTAATTAAAGAGACACATCACATAAATATAAGGAGTCAAAGCTTTGTTAAATGTACAGAGTATAAAATGAAGTACTGTTACTGTTAAATGAGCAACAGAAAATGAGCAACAGAAAGCAACAGAAAATGAGCAATAGAAAGCTAGCGAAATTTTCAATTTTCAATTTACAAAAACAGTAAACAGTAAATGAGCACCAGTAATTTTCAATTTACAAAATCAAATTACCATCAAACCATTGGTCACGAATTCACCCGGTAAGAAAGTTCTGACCAGAGATTTCTCTTACGGAAGTCACAGAAGCTTCAATAATAAATCCATTGCTTATTCCTGCGAAGTTGAGAAATGAAAGAAAAACAATGAATTGAAATATTCGGCGAATTCGAACTCTTGTTGATGCACAATGAAAAGGAACAAAATCTTATTGATGCAGAGTGAAAACGAATGAAGGAACACGGTGATGCAGAGTGAAAGGGAACGAAAGAGACTCACCATCGAAGAAGAAGATAGGGTTGACGATGTGAGTGAGAGAGCTGAGATACGTGCTGAGATGCGTGAGGAGCGCTGAGATTTGAGATGGTGAGTGAGAGTGAGATGCGTGAGTGAGAGCAAGTGAGAGATGCGTAAGTGAGGGCTAGGATTTGAGATGCGTGAGTGAAGAGGGAGATGTCGTGAGATAGCGTGAGTGAGAGGGAGATGCGAGAGATCGTATTCTGAATAATAAAAAAATATTATTTAATTTAATTTAATTATAATAATTGTTAATTTAATGAAAAATTTTCTGGAAAATTTTTTGGGAATTTTCCTGCGAATTTTCCTGTGAAAAAAATTCGCAGGTATTATTTTCTGCGGATTTTATATTTGTATGAAATATTTCCTGCCATTATTTATTTTCAAATAAATTCATAGGAAACAAAAAAAAATTACGAATTTTTCTACCATTTTTTATCTGCAAAAAAAATTTCCTATGATTGATAAAATGGTAGCAAAATTTACAAGAAATTTCTACGGATATATTTTGGTAACAAAATCCATAGGAATTTCTTACAAATTATATTCCGTAGCAAAATTCACAAAAAATTCCTGCAATTTATTTTTTGTAGAAAAATTTGCAGGTAAGTAGTATATTTCTAGTAGTGTTTCAAGTAAACAGATTTTCATGACTATTTTTATTTTTCATGAAAATGAAAAAAAAAAAAAAAACGAACAACCCCAATCGCGCAGCAGGCGCCTTAGAAAAGCAAAAGATAAAATATCTAACGTAATAAATCAAAATCACATCAAAGAAAAGAAAGAAGGCTTAAAAAAAAACTGACATATTATCCTTACGTATATATAGAGTCTAATTTGTTGGGAAATGCTAGCATAATTTTCCTCAATTATAAACTCAAATAGACATTAAGCAGAAATATAGAACAAGTGTTATAATCAAAAAAATTTTAGCATGAAAAACTCTTTTTATACGAGCAAGAAAAAAATTATAAGACCCCTCGACCATTTAATAATAATAATAATAATAATAATAATAATAATAATAATAATAATAATAGTTGCACTTTTACTCATCTCTTTATTAGAGAACGCGAGGTGTTCTTCAATCTCCTTCTTGTGCATAGCTCTCCTAGGGTTGATTCATCTTTTCTTGTCATTGTATAAGGTTTTCTTAGAGTTTTCTCCATTCCATTTCTTCCTTTCTTCTTTTTTGGATTACAACTTAGAGCTCCTAAAATCCTATACCTATTTTAAAATACCAATAAAAACTAGTTTTCCTTCATTTTTTAAGTTAGATATTTGTTGTAACTAATTATAACTTAATATAATCGATTACAAGCAGTAAAAGTACATCATAACTCATTTTGTCTGGTATTATAGTTGATTACAACATCTTGTAATTGATTACAAGATTTTGTAATTTTCTAAAATAAAATAATGACAATAGAACATACCCTGAAACTCCTTGTAATGATTTATGAATTCATTGTAATGGATTACGACAAACTAAAGATACTCTTGGGATGTCACAAATAACATGTCATTACAAAGATGACATCTATTAGAGCAATCATTGGTCTAGCGGTCAAACTATACTTGGAAATAGAACAACTTGATGTTAAAACAACACTCTTACGTACCTAGAGGAAGAAATCTATATGGAGCAACTAGAAGGTTTTGCAAAATTAAGCAAGGAATATGTGTCATTTAAAGAAAAACCTTTATGCTCTCAAACAAACTCCAAGACAATGGTAAAAGAAGTTCAACCTTTTTATGACCCAACATAATTTTAAGAAGACCCCACAAATCAATGCGTGTTTGTGAAGAACTATAAGAATTGTTAATCCATCATGCTTCTATTTTATGTTGATAATATGTTAATTGTGAGAAAGATAAGACAAAGATAACTACTTTAAAGAAGGCATTAAGTAAATATTTTTCCATGAAAGATCTAGGCGCAGTAAGAAGATTTTTGAAATGAAGACCATTAAAGATCATTCTAGAAAAATGTTATGGATGTCACAAGAAGACTATATCGAGAAAGTTCTTGAAAGTTTCAACATGCATAATGCCAAAATGAGTTATGATGAAGAAATGAGCAATATGACCTATTTTTCTTTAATTGGTAGGCTTATGTATGTGTATGGTTTGTACAAGACTAGATATTGCTTATGTTGTAGGAGTTATGAGGAAATTCCTGTTAAACCCAAGAAAAGAGCATTGAAAATGATTACCATATCAAACAAAATGAGTTATGGTGCATTTGTATTGCTTGTAATCAATTATATTAAGTTATAATTAATAATCGATTACAACAAAGACCTAAATTAAAAATTAAAGGGAAACTAGTTTCTGTTGGAGTTTAAAAATGAATATAAGCTTTTAGGAGTTCTAAGTTGTGATTGAAGATAGAAGAAAAGAAAAAAGGGAGTGGAGAAAACCCTACAAGAGCCTTGTGAAGGAGGAAAAAAAGATGAGCCAACTCTAAGAGAGCATTGCACAGGAAAGAGATTGAAGAACACCTCGTGTTCTCTAGTAAAGAGGTGATTAAAAGCTCACACCCTTCATCTTCCATGGTATCTTTTGGAGTTTTTAGGCATGAGGATTTTATTATGGTTTGTGGTGAGGATTTCAAATGTTTATTAAATGCTTTTGAGAAACCTAATATATATGGATAAATGAGTCAGATAAAGTACTATTGCCTTTAGAAATAGGAGTAGCAAAATATCTCTTTGTGGAAGGGAGGACAATGAGACAATATTGTTTGTGTGAATTGTAATGCGAATGTTATATACTATCAAATTGGTTGAAAGTATGGTTTGTTCTTTTGTATCAAATTATTCTTATTTGTGAACATAATTATTATTATATTACTATTTGTATGTGTTGCTATGTTTTGGAAGAATGTGGATACCATGGACACTTGTGTATTTAGTTATTGTGCTGGCTAAAAATAATATTTTGCGAACTCTTTTAAATGTGTATTTTACTCATTGAGATTATAAGTCTCTTGGTTTTGTGTTGTTTTTAGATGCTTTATCAGAGGAGATCATGAATCTCAGACTTGAGGAGGATAACCTTTATTGCTTTCATGTAATTATTCCATTATTTAGTTGAGTAGGACAAATAAATTGATGTACTTATTTTAGTTTTATTTCTTGTAACATCCTAAAATTTATTTAATTATTTTTAGAAATTAATTACATTATTATTATTATTATCAATTTTATTTTAATAGAGGGGTTAATGATTTTATAAACTGACGAGACTTTATCTAAATTATTTTCATTTATTAATTTAATTAATTGAATTAATGGGGGAGGCTGACGGGCGGGTCAGGGTTGACCCGACCCATCTAGAATATTAGACATGGGTAATCAATTTACCTTAATTGGTGTTTTACACGTCAGAGAGCCAGACCTAGAGGAGAGAGAACACCGACCTGCAAGGAGGAGAAGCTAGAGTGTTCAAATCGTCTTGGAAACGCATCAGTTCTTCTTTGTTCATCGTCTCTAAGGTATATGAGAGATTAGTTCGGTCACATATGAATGTGGGAGGGTACGAGGTAGTGAGGCAATCCCTAAGTTCCTCTAGGATTTAAATTCTCAATTTTGTTTGATTATTATGTTCTAAAAATATTTTAATCGGTAAAAAACAATTTGTCAATATGTTCTGTGGTCTGATTAATGTCTTGTCCTAATGTGATTTTTGTTGGGAAATTGTATGGTTAATTGTCCTAATTACTTGATTCTTATGGTTGTTTATGGTTGTTCATGATCTGGGACTCTTGTGTGCAATGATGAAATTGGGTGAAATTCAATGGTGTTTTATGTGCACTTCTGTGCTTTTTGATAAATGATTTAAAATGATGATGGTTGGGTATGGCTATGGATTGTGCGAATGATGTATAAATCATGAGAACAAGAGTGTGGATGAGAATGCATTGAGCATGGACATGAGATGCATGAAAAGCCAAATGTGGCTATAATACCCTGGCCATATGTGGTGTTTAACAGGGGACCCTGGCCAAAAGTGGTGTTTAACAGGGGACCCTGGCCAAAAGTGGTGTTTAACAGGGTGGACTAATGATGGGGGACATTCATATGCATGAGCCACAGGTGGTGTTTAACCATGCTGCACGCCAGTCATAGGTGGTGTTTAACGGTTGTGTGGAATGTCTTCGCACGGGCCATAAGTGGTGTTTAACTGTGCGATACATCGGCCCATATAGGGTGTTTAACAGTGTGGCCATCATTAGTGATAACTAAGGGGATTGAGGAGGTTCACCCATGGTGTGGAGTTCCGACTCGAAACTCTTAGGTGTGGTGATGAGCATATGCATTGTGCGAGCATGTGCATTTTGTAAACATGAATGAACTGTGATTGATTTTGAATGAACGAAATGTGATTGATATATGAGTATCTGTTAACTGTTAGTAATTGAGTACGGTAATGGGTGGGATTTAGGGCATTATCTGCCTTTATATATGATTGAATGCGATTTCTGACCGTACTTTCTCTTGTTGTTTTCTTTTAGGTAACGTTGAGGGCACTCATGGTGACAAGTTTTGAAAAGGCGGGGTCTTGCTCTGATTAGTGTGATCTCGGGGTCCTAGAAGTTAGAATAGTTGCTCTATGCCTTGATGTTTGAATGACTTATTTTAAAGATGATGATGACTTTAGTCTTCTCAATTATAATGTTTAGATCTAAAACCTCCTTGAAAACTTTGTGCCTACCTTTTAATTACATGTGAACCTTTTTATCGTTAATACAAATTGTGCTTTTTGGTTTTAACTATTACCCTGTCTTCATTTTATTTATTTTATTAAGGCAATTTAAGTATTGGGGATAGAAGGGTGTCACATTTCTTCTATTAGGTTTGGATATTAGACGCCCAATTTTGTAATTAAGTTATGTTTTTACATGAAAGAAATTAATTGAAAAAAAGTGATTATCTATTTATTTTTATGTGTGTGTTTTATTGCATGGTTGTCCCTATGTAACCTTGGGTGTTACATTGTCTCTACTGACATTAACCATACTTGAATTTGTAGAATAATTCAATTTTAACAAAACTCTTTTATAATTTATATATAAAGATATATGTAGATTTTTCACAATTGATATAACATTCATTAAAGTATTTTAGATGAAAATTAAAACATGAACACACACATACATATAGAGAGCGTATCAAGTGAAGAGATTATTTATAATGAGAGTGTGAGAGGAGTAAATCTAAACCATATAACTATACATGGATGATTTGGATTGGAAGTTATTAAATGTTCACACGACCACCTAAACAAATCACATGATTTTATGTAACACTCATCACATTTGATACGCTCACTATATATATATATATATATATATAGTGAAAAGAATTTTTATATGAGAGTCAGATAGGTCAATTTGGACCATCCAATTATATATAGGTGATCAAGGTTTAATGTCATGTGACTTTTAAAAAATCTCACATGATTTAATTATTTCAATATTTATCATTCATATATGATTGTATGATCCAAATTTACTCTCCTTACTCTCACGTAAAAATGATTCTCTCATTATATACACATGCACGCGCACACATACACATGTGTGTGTATATATATATATATATAAAGAAATTATCTTCTCAAACATGGATGTGTGTGACTACAAGAAGTGTACTCATCGTAAAGTATATATATCAAAAGGGAGTAGGGGAACTACATATAACTTACAACCTGAACTAGTCACAACAAATAGACATTATCTAACTCGGTCAAATACCACTAGGATCCACAAACCAATGCTTTACTAACAACAAAATAGGGGCAATCGTCTCAACATCAATCTCTCAAGGGTAGGAAATCAAGTCTTCTACTTATCCCAAGGAACCAAATATACTAGTCAAGTCGAATCCCTAATGCAACTTGTGTCAACTAATCTCTCCTAAGTGAAAATATCAACGATGAATAAGGAAGGTTTGTTCTTGAAAATTTAATATCACAATCATCACAAGCCCACACATAGAGAAAATGCAAGGATAAGATTATGAAGACAACAACATGCATAATTGAAGATTATGTGCATAGAAAAGTAAAAATAATAATATTCAATTTAAATAATATATAACAAATAGACATAATCATTTCCAAACAAAAAATCTAGAAAGAGTAAGTATTATAGATGATAATAGTCATACAATGTATGCATAGCCAACTCCGTAAATACTTTTACCAATTAGATTGACTAGTTAATATGGTATAAATACCAATAGTCGACCTCACGGATATGAAAAGTAGCACATGTCATAAACCACTAGGAAACACTGTATATTAATTAACAGAAGTGATATAATGGCATCATCGAGACAAATATACATAAGTAGTAGTTTACCATGACACAAGGTTTACAATAACTTCAACCTTAGAATAGAATTCACACCCATATACCTACCAATCCTCGAGACCAATCTCGAGGCCTATTCTCGATAGCATCCAACAACCTATTTGACACTAGGTTGATGGTCTTCCTTAGTCTCGTTTGTATAACCTCCAACTTACATGCCTACTTGTACACAACAACTATAATGGACTCATGCATGAATGGATGTATCTATCATCAACCATATCAACATTTGTATTTTATTTCAATTAAGTACTTGACTATACTCATAATCAACAACAACATTGTAGTTTGTAGAGGCCCTACCATGCAGTAAAAGTCCCACCAAAGAACCTTTCCATAATTGGGGTCGCAAAAAGAAAATCTTATAGGTAGGTAGAGGTTCTACGGAACAACCTCAACCACCACAAAGTTTTTCTATTCTTAAATTTAATATTTTTTATTCACAACGAATAACATACATTATTAAGTTTTATGTGAGTATTTAAATTATTCCATTTGGAGGTTTTGAATGTTTTCACTTAAATTAATTATTATACCCCTAAAATAATTTCACTTGAAGGTTTTGAATGTTTTCACTTAAATTAATTATTATACCCCTAAAATAGAATTTGATTCTTAAATTCAAATAGTGTGAAATTACTAAAATATCCTTGATTTTTCATAAAATTATCAAACTTTGAAAATAACATAATAAATTTAAATAATATATTTAAATTTAAAATTTTATTTTAACCTACTAAATTCATTTTTACCTTATACTTGAATAGTTAACTAAAATTAAGAAAAAAAAATCTAAAAATGGATAAAAACCTCTAAAACTTAAGTTTTATGATAAATTATATTAAAATATATTATTTTTAACTTAGAAAATAATTTCCTAAGTGTGAACAAACTATTTTTCTCTTATGCAATTTTTCTCATTAAAATAGCCATTTTTACTAGTTTCTTATTTAATTGATTAAAAATACTAAATTATTCCTAAAAATATTGTTTTTAAAATTTTTAGTTCAAAAGTAACATATTATTAATTTATTAAAATAACATATTATTGAGCGAAAACCATGTTGTATTAAGCTCTTTTCTAGACAAATTTTTTCTCAAATTTATAAACCCTTTTAGAAATTAAACCTAACTTTTAATCACTGTTTTAAAATATATTCATATGTTCTGCCCAATATTTTAAAAAAAATGTACAATTTTATTAAATGTTTGGACCTAAAATACAACTTGGGCCATGAACTTTCAATTAGCATCTTGAAACTTAATTTCTTTGTTAAGGACCAGCCCCTACCATCAACACTGGCTTCGGCTTCTAACAATATTTTTTACACGTTAGGATTTTACTAAAATATTAGAGCTTTAAAGATTTTAGAAATTAAGTCATTGGGTGTTTAAATCATTACAAAATCACTCCATAATCAATGCTCAAATTAAACTTAATTTTATTACATTTTTTAGGCATTCCAACCAGATCTTTCAGAAAATTGCCCCTAAACATTCACCAATTTTCGTTCAAGGAAACCAAGAGATTAAGTGAAGGATTTTCATTAAGATAGCAACATATATGTATTATCAAATATTTTTACCATAAGTGGTATTCCATCTTGATCATATCAACCATCCACCACATATATAAAGTAGTAGTATACACACTAAAAATCAAGAAATAGAAGTAAACTTTTCTTACCTCAAGAAGGACCCAAACTTAAAGCTTTGAATGAATGGAGAAATAAAGAACCTTTGACCTTTTGAAACAAGCTTTTTGAACAATCACCATTACAACATCAATAGACAAATTTATCGACCAAGGATTAAATAAAATGTTAGAGAAGGGTTCGATCAAGCCAAGAAATTAAGACCAAAAGTAGAAGAACAAAGTCTTATCTTGAGAAATTTCTTGAACCTTTGCCTTTAGAACTTGAAGAAAGGTCTAGGAGACTATGAAATGGAGCACAAGAGAACGATGGGGTGTGATACTTTCGGCCAAATGAGGAAAGAAAAGAGTGAGAGATAAGCTTATAAGACAAGCTAACCAATATATGGAGAAATGATGTTGTTTAATGAAATTGTGAGGTCCAGATGACTCTACAAAAGTTAAATTTGGAGCCTAAATTGATTAAAGTAGTTTGTGCAGCCCATTGAATGAGTTTCTCCGACGTGATTTTTGGTTGTACCAAAGAAAACAAACTAGTACATGTGTAAGTTTTTGGGTTTGGTGAAAGCAAACCAAAAATGACATACTCAAGGCTTTTATTTGCTTCTTAACAAAACATTTTGAAGGAAAATTTGCTTGATTAGGTGGATAGAAGTGGATACCCAAATGTGGTCTAGGTTTTAAGTAAATTTATTTGAATTTTTTATGGTTTAAAATGAAGATTAGGAATTTTTAGAGAAAAATATTGAATAACAATTCACCAACATGAATTTTTCAATGTCAACAACTTTCTCTAATGTACTTATGAGACATTATAATCAATTGGGATATTTAAAGACAATCCTATAAGACTCAGAAATATTTTCGTTCCCACAAAGCTACCAAATTTGTGTAGTTTGAAGCCGGATTAAAATAAAATTTATTTTAATTAATGACATAAGAAATTATAAAAAAATCCTTACATGAATTCATTATAATTAATTCTTGTTCATTATAATTCATTCTTTAAGATTCTTAACTATTTGCTCACGTTCACAGTAAAATCTTAAACTATTAGTTTGTAGTAAAATCTCAATTTGAATTAATTCTTTTATTGAAACTCACATAGAAAATCATACATATAATTTAATTATTTTCTTTTACAAATAAAATTTATTTTTTTTTATAATTATTTTCAATCACTTATAATAAAATACTAGAAAACACATGTATTACAATCTTCATCATTAGTGAGAATATTTCTTCAAAATCTACACATTTCTTCTAATTTCACCTATCTATGACAATACCTAAGACTTAAGTATTCTCTTCGGTCTTCAGTTTCAACATCACTTATTTTTTAGTACCCTTCTTCCTTCTAGTAATTTCACCAGGTCATATGTCTTACTCTCTTTTAAGGATTGAATTTCTTCTATTATGACTTGTATCTATTTCTTTTTGTCATTTTTCTCACTAGCTTCCATTAAGCTTTATGGTTAAAGTTGACATACTTGTTTGTGAAATACCTTGTTGAAGGTTGCCTATTTTGTGTTGAAGTTACATAATATATATTAGAAAAATATATTTAGGAATTAGAAATAATGTGTCTAAAAATGGAGAGGGAGACATTGAAACAAACTTCCTTCCTAAGTTGGTCGTAAATAGAACATTATATCTCACTTGATACTAGTTGAAGTAAGAGTTGACTCAATTTTTTCTCCTTCATTTGGTGCTACTTAACCAAGTAAGCAAGAATCGTGGTTAAAATAAATTTTGAGCAAATAATAATGGGTCTGCTAGGTGTAAGAGTTTGATTATGAAAAAGAAAGTGGTGAGGTTTTGTGGATGAGTGTTTGACTATAGAGTGTGGAGAGAAGGAAGAAAGTTTTGAGTCACCTTTATTCTAGTGAAAGAATGAAAATATCTTTTTTGAGAAAATAGTACAAAGACAATTCGGTTTAAAGGCTTAATGATAATATATTTAGAATTTTTTAGTATATTGAATGTTAAGACATAATTGTCCTTAATTATGGAAGTTAAATTAATATTAAATCTTAAAAAAATTGATACATACACATGGCATTTTCTCCTATTAATATATTTGAGTATTCAAAGAATTAAATGATTTTGGATAGGATAAAATGTTTAGCATTTTTAGAGTATTTAAGAAAATTAAGAGATTTAGTTATCGATGAGAATTACCATATGTGATATGGCATATGTGGTATGACAATAAAAAAATCTTTATATTCAATTTATAAATATTCTATAATTAGTATTTTAGTCAGTGTAATATTCTAAACAAACGAAAAATTAAATTAAATACTTAATACATGAGATTAGGATAAGACATGTGACTCAACGAGTAAAAATAACTCTAAAAAAAAATTCTTGTTCAAGAAAAATTCCTAACACACTCGTTAAAGAATGATTCCAAGACATCCAACATAAATATTCAAATTTATAATATAAGAGTATATTTTATTAATTTAAAAATAAAAATTTTCTTTCTTTTCTCATCTTCTAAAATTATGACCAAATTGTATTTTTAGCCCTTTATCTTATTATAAAAACTTATTTTAGTTTGTTATCTTTTAAAAGATTCATTTTTATATTTTAACGGTTAAATTTGAGATAAAACTATCCTTCCAAAATGATGATTGTTTATTGATTTTTTGGCACAACTTTGAACTATTTTTTTTACTGATTCAAGACATAAAATTTGTTTCATTTTCTTCATCTACATGAAAACTATAAAATTCAACTAGGAAAGAATGTGATATTAGATTTTTTAATTTTTTCATTGCTTGTGAGACTCACTTTTCACATGATTTTTATATTGTTTATTACCTATTTTTATTTGATCATTAATTAGATTACATAATTTGCATGTAAATGAATATAATAGAATAAGTTTCACATATTAAATCAATTAAAAAAAATCAAAGTTGTGTTCAAAAATTGACAAATAACTATTATTTTGAAAAGACAACATTAACTCAAATTTAATAATTAAAAAATCAAAAAATATTTTAAAAGATAAATGATCAAAATAAATTTAAAGTAAAATAAGAAATAAAAATATAATTTAGTACAAAACTAAATTCTCAAACATATATTAAATTTCTTTCTATGCTCTTCACAAGAAAAAAAAACTACTTCATTTTCAAACTTCATTTTCAAATCTATATTTTCATCAAATCATATTTGAATATTGTCCAAACCTGACTTTTTTAATTTTAAAATAATATATATATATATATATAATATTTTAGTATTAACGTATTTTTTATCGGAAAAATAATAACATTCTTCTTTTAAACAAATATAATAACAATATTATGGTTTTCAATCATCAATATTATAATTTTTGAAACACTATTAGAATTTCTTAAATAAAATGTAAAAATTTGGTGGTATTCAATAGAAACTTTTTACAACTTGCAAAAAAATCTCATAATATTAAAAAATATACAAATTTTTATGAATTACTTTGTAAAGTGAATTTCGATGGATTATTTTGGAGGATATATTTGATGAATTTTAAAAGACCTTTTAGTAATATATCATTTATCTAATAATTTCACCTGAGCCCTTAAGATTTTAAAAGAATTTTTATTACTAACTCTCTCATTTCCTTTTTTTTTTTTCCATTGTTGCCATACTTTCTTTTCTCCCATTACATATAATTCTCTCTTTCTTTTTTTTTTCATTCAATGCAATACATGTGTTGATGCATTATTTTATCATCTCTTTTTTTCAACCTAACACCCCTTCTCTCCAATCAAGTAAAAGATTTTTCTACTTGTTTATTTCTTTAATCAAGTTGCTTGAATGAATTAGTATTAAAAATATATAAAGACCTTTGGATGCTTGATTTTTGTTAGTACTTAGTCAAAACACATAAAAACAATCTTCTATTTTACGTTAATTTTATGAATTGATTTTTTATAAGAATATTTGTTTTGTTGTGTATTTTTTTAACACAATTACATGAGTGTGGATCGCTATTTTTCATATTTTCTTTTTCTTTTTCATGTCTTTTCAATTCATTGTCACAAAAAATAAAAAAAAACGTAAATTCTATTTTAAAATAATGTTATTTACAAATATTTACAAACATATTTCTTGGTTAGTATGATAGGAATTCTAATGAAATTGATTTTCTTGATTGGAGATTATTATATTTTTTATGAAAATGTGATAACTATTTTTACATATATTGTATTAATAATTAAAATGAAAATTTTCCAACAAAAGAAAGGACACCGGTAACTTTAAATATTTATTAAAAATTCATTCACTATAAAAGTCTTTTAAAGAAATAGGTTAAATTATATTTTTTATCCCTCTATTAAGGAAGACTTAAACTCATTACTTTTTTTTTTACATTAGCTTTACCACTCAACTAATTAGCTTCTTAAAGTAAGTATGTAAACACTATATTATATATAATATTACTATATGAATTAATGATATTTTTAAAATATTTATTTAATATTAAATCTCGTTTAAAAATTTTAAACATAAAAAATATAATTTATCATTTAATATATTTTTTCATACCATAAAATATAAACATACAATTATTTTTATTTTTTATTGTCTTTTATATCCTATTTTTTCTCAACATTTTATAACACATCACTAATATTATATTAATTATTTTAATATTATAAGATTTATATTTTTAATATATTAAATAATATACTATATTGTTTATTTAAATTTTATTTTGATATAGTATAAATGATGTGGTAGAAAGAGAATAAAAAAATAGAAGAAGAAAAGTGATTGAAAATTTAAATTTATTTAATATTAACAATATATTCTTAATAAAAATATTTAATAAATAATTTATCAATTTGATCTTTTAATATTTTTTAATAAAAATAAATATAAACATTAAATCACTTTCCTCTTCACATCTTTCTATTTTTTTCCTACCACATCACTTATACGATATTAAAATAATATTAAAATAAATAATATAGTATATTAATTTAATATATTAAAAATATAAATATTAAAATAAATAATATAATCCTCAGAAAAAATAAGTAATATAATATTAGTGAGGTAGTAAAAGTTGATAAAAATATAATAAAAAAGATGATTAAAATATATTAAATAATAAATTATATAATTTATGTATTAATTTTTATTTTATTTTTAAACTAGATTTAACATTACTGCTTGAGTTAATATTAAAAATATATTTGTAATAAAAATATTTAATAAATAATTTTATCAACTTAATTTTTAATTTTTTTAATAAAAATAAATATAAACATTAATCACTTTTCTCCTTCCCATTTTTTACCACATCAATTATACTATATCAAAATAGTATATTATTTTAATATAATGTTATAATATTAAAATAAATAATATATTCCTTAGTGAAAAATAATGAATATAATATTAGTAATGTGGTATAAAAAGTTGAGAAAAAATAGAATATAAAAGATAATAAAAAAATAAATAATTATATGTTTATATTTATTGCATGAAAATGTATAAAAAATAAAATTATATAATTTACATTAATTTTAATATATAAATTTATTATTTTAAACTAGATTTAACATTAAATAAATATTTTAAAAATATAATTAACCCATGTTATTATATATAATGTAGTGTACATAATAACATGAAGAAGTTAAGTGGTCTAATAGTTAAGTTAATATAAGTTAAAATAAATGTCATGAATTTAAATTATCCTTCAATTATTTTTTTCTAAATTATAAATTATGTTGCTACATATCAACCAAAGCATTATGTTATTCGTCTCTTTAATCATTTCATGTTGTGTATAAGAGTAAGAAGATAATGCATATGACACTCCTATCACGTGTCGTAGACATGTATAAGAGTAAGTGTAAGAGTAAGAGGATAATAGTATTCACATGTCAAAAAAGTCTAAAACATTATTAGTTGGGCCTGGACCTCCTAGGTTTGTAAGCTTTGACTTGTGATTCTCATTATGACAGGATGGTTGAGTCAAATTATCTTTGACCCATAAAGTAAATTCAATTACCTTTATGAATTAGGTTATTCTTAAGAATTTGACCTTTATTTTGTGTCTCAATCTACCTAAATTGTCTTATTAAAAATTTTGGTGTACAGCGCAGGTGGAAAAATGTTTAGGGCTTCATAACTATTAAATCCCATAGGTTGAAAAAATTGGCAAAAAAAAAAAAAAAACCTGATCAATGTATCCAACATTTGGTTTTGCTTCTCCAAGTCCCAATGATGTCACAGAGGAGGATCTGTACCGTTTTAGGTATTCTGTCCATGAAAATTTCAACAAAGTTCTAAAGGTGACTCCTCATTTCATAATTCAAAGTTGTCTCTTTTTTAAAATATTCATAGGAGTACGAGTAGGACCCAATTAATTTTGGAATATTACTCACACGTGTGGATGACAATGCAATTCTCTTTCGAATTTCTTGATATCTAATGCTAATTCTTGTTTTCTTTTCCGCTCTGTTTCTTGTCTCAATTCAAATATTTGTCGTTCTGGTGTTATAGACCTAACGTGTGTTGTCGTTCTAGTCACGTGTGAGACAAAGATGAATATTCTCCCTGCACCATACAATAGTGGTAGTGAGACGTTTTATCATGAAAAACTAAATTAAACTCCTCGTATGAACCCAGTGAAACATTTAATCGACAATTAGATAAATGTATGATGTAACCTTTTTTTTTTTTTTCCAGTTTTCTCCTAACGATTATTTCTTGGGTTACAATATGAATTTAATTAATAGTATAGAAATTGATACTTTTATTTTCTTGTCAGTTTGGTAATAAGCTTTTACGATTGTAATTGTTTTTCATGATACTGGCAAAACTCAATTAGGGGAGTTAAGTTTGAATTCAAAGCTATGCCATCTTTTGTTTTATTTTTGCTTTTAGTTTTCATTATGTTAAATTCATTTATTTTGGTTAAATTGGAGGTGCAATCTTCTTTTAATTTGAAAAAAGTAGGTTGTTTGACTTGTTTTGCACAAGAGTTATATTTAAAAGTTTTGTTTGATGGGATTTTGTTATCCTTGAGTAGGGTTTGGGGACCTACAAATTTGATTTCAATGCCACCAATTTGATTTGACAGCTAAATAGTTATGGTGCTTCTGTCTTGAGGTCACTTCGTTATGGCATTAGGTTGTTTAATATGTTTTAGAGCCGAATTGGTGGGATGCCAACCTAGCAACCACTGCTACTAGTTCCAGTTCTTGGAAATTTATTTCCTAATGCTAATGCTTTTTTTATCTGTGTCATGGTTCTTGTGTCAGATTTTGGGAGGATATTTAGTTTACTGAGAATTTATTTGAACTTAAAGAAAATAGTTTATGATTTTCATAAATTCTTTTTGGTTTATTTCAATAAATTTCTGTAACTTATTAAAATAAGTTCATTTTAGCTTATTCTAATAAGTTTCATTGTCATATTTATAAGTATTTAATTAAGTTATTTATCTAATACATCATATGGAATTACTAATTTTTACTGGCCTTCTCTGTACTATTTATTTTTTGTTCTTTTCACCCATCCAATGTTTATTGTATTCAGAGTTCTAATATTGCATGGAAATTTTACTTTACAAGGAAACTGAAGGGTAGAGGGAGTTCTGAGTTTCTATACCTTCTCCTTTCGCTTGCTTATTCTCATTTTTCTTTCAGCAAGATTGGAGAATTTAGGCTATGGCTTCTTCTGATGTGCTCTCTTGCAAATTCTATTTTCAGTTCCTTAAACATTCTTCTTAGTTCTATTTTCACAAGCCCACAAAGCTCTCTTCTAGTCTGTGTTCTGTTTTTCTTAGACTGAAACTAACAGACTTCTATTTATGGTATTATTGTGGTGAATGTTGGGTTAGTCCAGAGTTTGGAGGCTTTCTTCTTACATCAATTTATCAGGGCATCTAAGTTGAGCAAGGCCTTTTGGCAGTGTGCATAATTTTTTTCAAAGACAACTATTTGAATTGGCATTTTTATAGGATGAAGTGATTTCTCAGTGTGTTGTTTTTAGGTACTGTGATGGGATAGCTTTACACTAGCATACACATTACTGTTAGCTGGTGTGTATAAATGAAACAACATCTAGACTTTTTATCAATGTTTAAGGTCTAGGGAATCTTTAATATTTATTAAGTACAAATTTGCCGCTATGCATTTATGAGCTTGTAGTATTTATAAGTTTGAACTTGGCATTAAAAAAATTATGTGTCATGTCTTGCATGCAGCTTGAGGAGCAAGTTGCTGAGGTTGAACAGTTCTATCGTTCCATTAATGCTCAAGTTAATAATGCCAAAGACAAAGGCCGAGAGAAGCATGTTACTGGCACTAAAAGGACACTGCAAGGTGCATCAAGTAGGGAAGCTAATCATTCAAACACAACGCAAGAGGTTATGCACCAGTTTTCCACAATATTGCATCAGGCAAGTGCAACTATTTTTGTTATTTCAGATTTCAATTGTGGGGTTAAGATAATATATATTCTTTCTGCTGGGCCTCCACCTTTTATTTGAATTTAGTCTTTGTTTAAGTTCATGAATTGAACTTGAACCACTGATCAATCAAAGCAATTTGGTCTGCTTTCAATGGTAGACAGCATTAATTGTTTTACTATTAATTAGTTGTGCTCCTTGGCCATATGGGGCCTGTGTTGAAATTTCATAGCTTCCTTTTACTAAGTTCAGATCACACACTCACATACTTGTTATCTTGCTTACGTGGCTCTATGAGGCTCCATTTAACCTAGTCAGAACTTGCCCTGCACCTGAATATATGCACAAATTTCTACTTATTTTTTCACTTGCTTTTGTTAATCTTGGTTTTCTTATATACAGTTTTACGTTCGTTTCTTCTCTTCATGTCATTAATGTACAAAAATGTATTTCAAGTTTTTCTCTTAAAATTTAATATTTTGCATTCTCCCTCTAGGATTTTATGTATTTTTTCTTTCCCAAGTACTGTAACTTTCTTTTGGTTATCAATGCAAGTTTACTTGTTTTCTGATTTTTCTTTTTTCGTTTTTTTGTCACTGTATTTTCTTACGATATCTGTCACTAATTAATTCTTTCAAAAACATAAATTTCCAAGTTTTAGTACATGGTAAATATAGACACTATTTGGTGAAATTTGTACAGAAAAAATACATTGCTAAAAAGCTTTAGTTTGTTTTGATCTAACCATGACAGTTTCAAGTTTCTTTAAAACTGGCGGCCAGCATTTTGAATGGTAGTCATTTATAATATTTTGTTTAGTTTTATCTTCTACTTTTTTTTTTATGAGCATGTTATTCTAGGGTTTAAATTATCATAACATATTTAGAACATACTAGTTAACAGCGACTGTAGCGGTTACTGTAATAGTGTAGCGGTAATGGCACGCAATAGAACATGCGTAGCGGCGTAGTTTAATGTCACGGCTGTAACGGCTGTGATAGTGGCAGAGCAGAGCGACCGCTATAGCGGGAAATAGCTGCGAAGTGGACCGCTACTGTTCGCATGAAGGGGAAAAATAAAAAATGTCCTCCTGTTTAAAACGTTAATGAGGACATTTTTGACTTTTTACATTTTAGGGTTTTAGTTTAAATAATTTTTTCAGCTAGTTTTCCCTCTTCCTTCTTTGCTCTTGTGTTTTCACTGTTTTTTTTTTTTTTTTACCTTCGTTCTTCTTCTCTGGGGACTTGCTTTCTTTGACAACGTTCTTTCTCCGGCGACGCGCTTTCTCCGGCGACGCTTCTTCTCTGGCAACGTCTCTTCTTCGGCCAGTCCTCTGTTCTCCGAAGATGAATTGGTTTTTGATGATGATGTTTTGACTTGGAGAGATGTTGCTAGTGCAACTGGGACTACTGAACCTTTGAAGTACACTAGGAGGCAAACACAGGTGCAAAGGACAGTGGTTGCATCTACATCTAACAAGGAAAAAGGAAAATGAGTGGTTGAAGAAGAAGATGCAGATGGATTAAGTCAAGATGAAAGGAAGGACGAGTATAATTCTAGTTGTAATGGAAGTGATGAAGACAATGATATAGAACTTGAAGAGGATGAAGAAGATTACTAATTTAAGATGTTATTGTATTTGACATTTTGACTATTTGTTTTTACTATTTGAATTTTAAGTCTTTTATGAATTTTTATTATTAATGATACTTGTTAGTTTATGAATTTTGAATAATATTTATATTTTTGAGCTTATATATAACATTAGAATAGCGGTTATCCCGTTATTTGCTATCCCAGTTCGGGGGTTGGCCGCTCCGCTTCGCTATTTGGGATTAATTTTTATAATTTAGAATTTTTTTTTTTTGCTAGTAATTATCAATTATCAATTGGTATTGAGAACCTGTTGCCCACTGTATGCAAGCTTCTACACTTAAGCTGATGGCCACCAGTTGCCTAAAGCTTGTGCATTTTATCACCGTCCAGCTATATTTACTCAATTGTACGTAAATAAATAAATTACTGTATGTAGATGTATTTATTTTCTTGAAGAGAATATCTTCTACCTTATTACTTCAATAATGATGCATTTTGTTTCTTCTCAGATAACTCAGCATAGATGGGCTTGGCCCTTCATGGATCCTGTAGATGTTGAAGGCCTTGGGCTGCATGACTATTATGAGGTATGTTTTCGTCCTTTTTTTTTCGAAGCTTTTTCCTTGATATAAGACTATACATGTTGTAGACCAACACAAAAAATAAAAGCCTACAAATATCTTGTTTATACAAATAGTAGTTGCTTATGTTTCTTAATTGATGTTATAGAGTTCAAACCTAGTATTGAATACAGAAAAAATTATGTAAGAAGGAGAATACCTCCTATCTGATAATCTTATAATCTTTGACAGAAATTAATTAATATTTTTGGCGGTAGATATTTTATGCATACTCCATGGGTAAAAAAAAAATTTGAAATCATTTTTAACTTCAAACTTAAAAGCATGTATGCGTACACTCGTTGAAAAGTACATGTATAGATAATTGCTTGGTCATCGTTACTGGGAGCCATTTATTACTATTAAACTCTACCTTTTATGTCAGGGTTTTTTGTCTACTATTTTCTTAAAATAATTGTTTAACTTTCTTCTCCTAGATTATTGAAAAGCCTATGGATTTCAGTACGATAAAAAAGAAAATGGATGCTAAGGATGGTTCTGGTTATAAGAACGTGCGTGAGATATATTCTGATGTCAGGTTGATTTTTAAGAATGCAATGAAATACAACGATGAAAAACATGATATCCATGTCATGGCGAAGACATTGCTGGAAAAATTTGAGAAGAAATGGCTGCAGCTATTGCCTAAAGTTGCTCAAGCGGTAATTTGTTTTTCCAAAATATTTTCCTTTCTCTTGGATGAATGAAACTTAATTATATTAAATTTTGGAGGCTGCACATATAGTGTGGTTTTAGTCATCCTATGTAATATTTTACTTACCAAATGTCCTTCATGTTTTCATGTTTGATTATATCAGGAAAATGAACAATTAAAGGAAGAAGCACATGCGCAGT
The DNA here is from genome assembly GCA_025330945.1 of Mucuna pruriens. Lineage (NCBI taxonomy): Eukaryota > Viridiplantae > Streptophyta > Magnoliopsida > Fabales > Fabaceae > Mucuna > Mucuna pruriens. Next base: position 3,219,507 of record JAENHJ010000040.1, on the reverse strand, counting down.
TGGAAACGCAGCTTGCACAAGAAGCTACTTATGCCCATATGGCAAAGAATATAAGCCTTGAGGTTTGATGTTAACCATTTTCTTGCTAGAGTTGGGTGTAAAATCAATTGCTTTGTATTTTAATTTGAAGTATATCAGATGGTTAATGTGTTTGATTACATGTTGTTTCAGCTGTGCGACGTTGAGGCGCACTTAAAGACTCTCAAAGAAATGGTGATTCAAAAGTGCAGGTTAGTAAAAGAATCATCCCTTATTAGTTACTATTACATGGTTATCAAGGTCAAATTGCAATAAACGAGTGTGTTTATGCCATCTGTTTGTTTATTGTCCTGTCTTTAATGTTTAAGAATGAGATTAAGTTCAAAAAGGTAGGTACGACCTCTCGGTATAACCTCCCTATGTTAGAAAATTTCGAGAGCGATCCAAGCTACATGAGTTGGTACTCTTTAAAAGAGCAATCCATAATCATTATTTTTCAATTATCATGCTAAATAAACATAATGTTAATAACCCTTTAAATACTTAATGATTATATAAGAATAATATCTTTTAATGCATTAACTCACAGCCTTACATCTTCTAACACTAACTCAAAACCCTTCCTTTTGTAACTATTATTTCTAACTTCCCTATCCCACTTATGATGGAATTTTCTATTAGGTTCATTCTGGCTTTCTTTGTAGTCCATTGTTCTGGTAAGTAAATGTTTTTGAATTAGTTATTTTTTTCGTTTTTAAATTAAGTATGAAAAATAAATAATTTTTTTAAAGGTTCGAGCACAGTTCAATCTAATTAACACTTCATAGAGATAAACCGAACAAATTCTGATAATTTTCCAGACTTGAGTAGAGAGTATCTTCAGAAAAAATTTTGTTGCTTGTGAAGTTACTAAATCCTTGATGTGCATTATTTAGACTGGTGTGCATATTCATGGAGTTGTAATAGATTTTCCTATTACCAGATTCGCACAACAGGTGGACAGGATTCATTCCTTCACTTTGAATGTACTTTTTCCTATTAACACATTTAATTTACAAACTGCAATAATGTTCTTGGATACTTTATGCTTCTAAGTTGCTTTTGAACAAGCTGTTCTATACTAATGTCATGTGGTGACATTGAGGTATGATGGGTTTTATATTCTTTACTACTTTTGGTTGTTTAGTATCCCAAAGTTGCATTGTTGTTATCATGGATAAAAAATTGTGTCAAGATATAGAGATTGGGAGATAAGAAGAGTAAATCAAAGAAGTCTGGTGTAAGAATTAATTGAGCTGGCTTTCTTTTTACCAAGTAGGAAAATTGAAGAAAACTTTGTTTTATATCCTTCAGAAAGCCTTTATTTTGGATAGAAACCCTATCTAAAGCAGATATCCATTAAAATAAGCATACTCCTCTCCATCTTAGATAATTTTAACCTAAGAAGCTAAATTCCTGTGATATAAATCAATACTTCCCACTGCAGTGTGAAAAATAACCATCAATAGTTGCACACATGAACAGCAATTCAACATTTAATTGTAATTGAACCCTTTTACCCATGTATGAATCGGTTAGTTTAAAAGTCACAATTCACAAGGACTAGTGCAAGTAGCAATATATTATTTAGTCCACCAATATTTTGTCCACAAATACTTGTTTTTTCATAATTTGATCCATTAAGTACATGAATTTGAGTTTGCTGTGTTTTTTGTTAGTCCATGTTCTGACATTGTGTTAATTGTGCGTATTTTGCATTGTTCTGCTGTTGGCAATACTGAAGGAAACTATCAAGTCCTGAGAAAGTGGAACTTTCGAAGGCTTTCTACGGTCTGAATGAAGACAACCTCAACAAGGCATTGCAGATAATTTCTGAGAATGACCCAACCTTCCAACCTTCTGCTCAAGAGGTGAACCTTGACCTTGATGATCAGGTTTGTAATGTTACCCTATAGCTACTAATGTTTGTTGTCATTCCTTTTTTTTTTTTGTTCGTCCTATCCTAAATTGTTATGTCTAGCAAGTGCTTTTGAGCTTCTCACCAATTCGACTAGTTTATGCAGAACGACTTCACACTCTGGAAACTAAACGTTTTTATCAGAAGAGCACTGGAAGAGCAGGAAAGAGCTGCCGAGGACATAGGGTATAACCGCAACGACAATAACGCCAAAAGGAGGAGATTGTGATTGTTTTGTGTGTAACGAACTAAAATGCTATCTACTTTGTGATTCACTTGTGCAGTACACAAGGCATTCTCTTAGCTTCGGCCATTATAGTGTTTGACATGCATTGCTTGGATCTTTGTCACCTATAGTAATTAAGATCTTTTATTTCGACAACTTTCAAACAGGTTTTTTTATTTAAGAAATGTTTTCTATTAATAATTATAAAAAAAAATATTACTGTTTTTTCTCTTTTTTTTAATTCAACAAATGGTGGAAATAACATCTTATTGTTTTAACCTTTTTATTGTGGAGAAGTATAGCACGCTTGTTCCCATGGTGGGGACGTGGGTTTTTTGCGTTAAGTGAGAAGCCAATAACTATAGCTTCTGCACAAAACATTGAATTTGACATGATTTTTAGTATATATGTGTATGTTGGATGAATTTCCAAACATGCGCTACCTGGTTTCTCTCTTTAAAGTGCAAACTGGTCTGCTTGCTATACAGTCTTACCCTTCAATTTGCACTCGTCTCCCATCACCAAGTTCTCATAGTTGTATGTTGATGCCTTGGCCCTGGGGTTACGATGCCACCTTTTACCCCGTTACAATTTATTCGTATTTTTTTTATCGGAGCATGACCCCTTTGTTAACAAAACAAGCAAATATATAAGTGAAATAACTTCTGGACTATATAATTTTTTATTCAAAAAAATAATCTTTTTTTTAGACTATTGATTTTGGAAACTCTTTAGATTAAACAGATAATTAACTTACAGCAGTCAACAATTCCCATCAACGTCCGCTACGCTATAATACCCGAGAAGAAAGGAAAGAAACGAGATTTAATTCACTTCCAACGACTTGCACATTCACTATTATAAACATTTTACTACAGCTAAAAATATGTGAAGGCATACATAACAAGAATTAACAACTAAGTATCTATCAGAAAAATATTTTGCACTGATCATTTTGGCCCTAAAATTATTTTTCACAGCAAAGTTGACAGCAACTAGGTCTCTCTTTGAACGATCAAACTCATCAAAACCATGATATGACAGAACCAACAATTACATTGAACTTCAGACAATACTGAGTCAGCAATCCGGATCCATCTTAATGGCAAACCCCATGATGGTAACAATTTCATGGTTAATAAGAACCTAGAAAAAATAGAGGTTTATTGTTTTAGACTGAATCAAATAACTAGCATAGGTTTTTCCATGAAGCCGTACATTTTGTTGTTGCCTTGTTGCAGTATCATCTCTTCTCTCTAATAATAAACATCTTTCTCAGACAAACATAATCAACAAAACCATTGCACCAAACAATTATTTGAAAACCAACTTTAAAAGGGCAGCAAATATAACTATTTAATAAGACTAAAACAGAGAAGATTAACACTAATTGGCTGGGCACATTTAAGCTGAATTGGAGAAAGTCAGAAAACCATAAGAAAAATGGATAGAATAATGCAATGCGGCAAAGGACAAGTAGATCAGGGAGTAAGCATTTTAACTAATACTTCCAAGATTTTAATAAACTTACTTGCAATTATGGACACATTGACTGGCATTGTCTGCTATCTTTCACTACATCGACACAATAAACTGTGATCGCAATAAAACCATCAGAATTTCAAACATCGATTACTCCATATCATTCATTACTTTAAACCAACATTGATTACTCCATTTCATTCATTACTTTAAACCAACATTCATCCCTAGTCACCCTGCAAGAGTCATTTTACCCCTATACAACTCCAATAACTCCTGACAATATATATCCAAAATGTGCTTTTCATCACACTTAAATACCCCATTCAAGCTCACTCACTTTGCCATTCCCTTCGACTTCAAAACAAGAACAACAGAAACCCTTGGAACAATCCATTTCCCTAAGCTGAGGGACAACACGACCGGACACCTGGCAACATTGGAAGCCTCAAAACCCAACTCATTCACCACAAAATCCATGACACCCTCAATCTTCCCTTCTGAAACAGACATACAAAAAGGATGCAATCTAAACGCCACAAAAACATCATCATCACTCCAACCCCACTTTCTATACACAACTTCCTCACCCATGTGGACCTGCTCAGACACACCTTCGTATGAACAGCTTTATAACAAAATGCAACTTTAGAGGACAAAAGCCTATTTCCTTCACTTCCCAAACTGACTCCTTAAACCGCTTAGGGGACGCTTTTACCATACGGGGAAAATAGACGAGTCTAACAACAAGCGATTCATGGACTAACTCTTCCTTCAAATGTTGGATATTCAGCACCGAAGAGTTAGCCAGGTCCCAGAGAATGCCCGAGTAGTAGATAACAGTTTTCATGAATCTGTGGTGGAATTAACCATCAATTTCATCCTCAAAGTATTACCGTTTCATCCTCCTAAGTAGTCCTAAAGTAATAAAACTATGGGTAAAACACTTTTTAGTCTCTAAATATGTTATGCAATGTCATATAGGTATCTGAAATTAAGACAATTCTAAATAAATCACTGAAACTGTCAATCGTTTCATCTGAGTCTCTAAACTTAATCACTTACAATCATTTTGAATATTATCACTCAAGTCACACATTACATGTAACGTTGAGGTAACGTGATTGCCGACTTGTAGTTTTAGAGAATTTTTGAATTTCCTTAGCGCCAGAGACTAAAGTGACGGAGTATATCACTTTCAAGAACGAAACAAGTGATTTACCCAAAAATTATTTAAGTAATTCCGGAAGTATTAAATATCTATTACTTCAGTCCTTGAGTTGATGTATTTTAGTAAAGTTGAGGGATCAATTTGAAGAGTTTTTTAATGTTTAAAAGACTAGTTAGCATGATTTCAAATACTTATAAAACTATTTAATATTTCTTGCACTAGAGACCAATTTGGAGAAAGTGTAACAGTTGAAGGATGGAAGTTATGGTTTACTGACCTTTGGTGAGAGGGAAGCATGTTGAAGAAGTCGAAGCAGGGGATGATCTGTCGGTGCAGGCTTCCGACGAGGACGATGGTGCGGATGTGGGAGGGGGAAAAGCCTTTGGAGTTTGGGAACTCGATTTTGGGGATGGTGCTGAGAGAGTGAAGGAACTCAAGAATTTGGGAATGCGTTCTGCAGCAAACCCTAAACCTCTCTTGCAAACATTTTTGGCCTAAACATGCACAAGAGAAGCTGCGTCAGAAACTCATCCCAGACCCTTCAAATGCCAGAGTTTCTGCATCCATTCATTTTTTGTGATTTCCATTAGCAGTGCGCAACACATTCTTTAAGTTCAAATTTATTAAAAAAATTATAAAATTAATAATAAAATATGTAGTAAAAAAGTTGATAGAAAAAATATATTGTTAATATTCCTATGCATTAGATTTAAGTAAAAGTGCATTATTAGTATTTTTAAAATAAAATTATCACAAATTGTATGCGTCTAATTATTACTGGAATACTCATAAATGCCATTGTTATCAATTTACTGTACCAGATGCATTTAAGATTATATATCTCCCCCAATCCAATGCGTTAAATTTGACATTCTACCTAAATCCGTGAACCTTCCGAAGCTTCAATTATAAACTCGTAAAAGTTTATCTAAAATAAAAATAATATTAAAAAATTATTAAGGATATATATTCATAACATAATAATAATAACAATACTCTTGATATAATAATAATTTCACATTTTAATACTATAATAAAATGTGGTAATACATTAGTACTATTAGAAATATAAATGAACAAATCATATATAAATTTATGAAATATGTTTTTAAAGTACAAATATTTCAAAAAGAAATTAATTTCTTTAAATTATTTGAATCATAAAGTACTATCACTTTGATTTCAAACTTTTCTAACTCAAAAATTTATGTGAATTTACACAAATTTAACAGATTTACTTAAGTTTGTTCATAAAAGAATTTGAAAACAAATTAACTTGTTTTCTTTACTTAAAGTTGTAAACACGTAAGAATTTACAAGTTAACTGTAACAATGTACATTAAATATTATACCATGATTGTCGAAATGTTTTACGTGTATAAATGTATATGCTTTAGAAAAAAGAAGTTTAATTTTCTTAAAATGTAAGTATAATTTTTTTTACACTTTTAATCAATCAAAAATCACTTTAAATAAATATCATTTTTAAAATAATTGCAATAAAAATAAACAATTTCATCTCACATAACAATCTAAAAAAATGTTCTTAAGTAAATAGTTTTAACTAGTTAAAATAGCTTATAATATTAAAGGTTTAATATATAACTATAAAAATATAATGCAAAGAAACAAATTTATTTACTACGGGTTCAAATAAACTTATTTCACATGCAAGACACATTTTTTAACCATTAGTAGTGCTCCAGAAGTCATCCACAAATGTAATGACAGTAATAACACTGAACAAATAAATACATCACGTATGTACACCCGCCTCAAAATAGGAAGAAAAAAAAAAATACGCAGCCACACATGATAATTTTGAAATGTTTTATTATTAAGTAAATGGATAATTGCATTATAAATTTTTAATTCACGATCACAACCGGTAAAAATCACTCATAAAATTATAGGACTCTTAAAGAATAATTTACAGAACAAGTTGTTCTCAGTAAGTTAGAGAGATCAAAATTGTTGCATATCAAGAAAAGTACTCTACAAGGGTATAACTATAAACTACTTGTTAATCCGAATGACACAAAATTCATATCCTTTAAAGCATCTGATCAGAAGTTTAAATTTTGACTGATATATATAAAGAAATTGCAACTATAAACCGATGTTATTGAATCACAAAATGATACTAAACTTGACCAATGATTGATGCACTGACCATGTATATTGTATAATAGTATTCAAAACTAGTCGATCACAGCTACAAGGTCAATTCCATTAGCCAAACTGTTAACTTCCTTTGAAGAATGAGTTGCCTTTTACTGTTAACTTTACTGTCATTTCTTAATTTCTTAACAAAAAGCTATCTAGCCACATCTTTGGCATGCATTTCTACATAACCTATAGACACAATAAGTGGACCAATGACGAGACACCTCAATTTTCAACCAACGATGATAATCACCAGTAGAGTTTCATGAAAAGTTCTAGTTATCAATATATGTAAAATGAATTTTAATGGTATTATTTGATATTGCTATTTTTATTTCAACAAAAAGTGAGTTTAACTAAAATTAAGAAGAGTAGCATATCATATTCATATCTACTATAATAAAAATTTTGATAGCAACACATTGAAGTACATAATTCTCTGCCATAGAAACCTTCCCAATATACTCATGAACTATAGGATTGCTTCAACCATTTACATCACTGAACCAGATTCTGTATTTGCATATTTATAGCGAAAAATGCTTCTTGCACATCCCACAAGAAATAAACCGCCTTACATCTAAGGCATATAACAGAACTAAACTATATATGTGCAAACTGCAAAAAATAAAGTGGGATCAACTAAAATCAAAACTATAGCTTTGTTATTCTCTTTACAAAACTAAATAAATAAGATTTCAAGTATCAATAGAACAAATTTGGGTGGACAAAAAGTAAGTGTTTATCCCAATTGAAATTGAGTGTTCACAATGATGATTTAAATAACATTACCTGCATTTTCAGCTTTTCGCCATCTATAGTGTTTGGAAAATACAGTTGTTTCCACAATAATTCCCTTCACCTTCACACCCTGAAAGAAACTAACAAAAAAATTTTGTTCATAATCTATGTTGTAGCTTGTCGGAAAGGTAGATTGAATCAAAAGCTCCGGCACAACATCTATCTATGACTCCATGTTACTTGTAACTAGCAAATTTGAGCAAGGAAAGAAACTCTGGCTAAAAAATTTTGGAATCCTCTTTCAAAAATCTGCTAGTACAAATAAGATCAGAATTTAAACTTCTGTTTAGGCTTTTTCACCACTGCACATCCTGGGTCCTCTGCATTCTGCAGCAAACAAACCTGGTTATGTGAATTGTAAAAGTTTCTAAGAAAATAACCAGTCACATTAACAAGTAGTGACCTTTCGCTTTTTCTTTTTCTCTTTCTCCTTTTTCTCCTTCTTCTTTTTCTTGCTTTTCTTTACCTCAAATAGTTCATTCTGTTCTTCTTCACTAAAATCCTATCAACATCAGAAACCAACTGAGAAAGTGAAAGAGATAGATATCTGGTTATTCAAACACCATTAACAGTAATGAAATAAGAACCTTAGAATCAGGGTCACCAAAGGAGTCCACATGCCGAACAATTCTTTCTGAATTAGAAGTACCACCTATAGTTATAAGGAATCATAAAAGATCACAATCAATGACTGTCACACAAATTCAATTAAAGACATGGAAAAAGAAACTAAAACCAATATCCAACAGAAAGGCTTATGTCTAACATAGCAAAAAGGAAACCATAAGAGAGAATATGTAAGTTTTAGCTCTAATCTGGTAGCCTTGTTGTCCATCTCTGTGTGTGAGCTGGATTTGAATAAAATACTCTCATAGAAAAGGTACTAACTCCCCAACAAGCTAGAGTGTAAACGTTAATCATGATGGCCCAGTTGATACCTATCACTGTATTGGTATGTTCTACTAAAATAATTCCTCCTCTATTCAATATTTTTTATTAAATACTTCATGAAAATCACCATTATTTTTTATTAAACATGGCCAAGAAGATAAATATGTGCATCAAATTATCACAAGCCTAGCCCAGCATTCCCACAACAGTCACAGCAAAAGCACACACCCAATGCAAACAACAGTAGCAATGAAATTTGAATTTCTCATACCACAAATTAATAATCAAATAAATAAAATATGAATAATAGTACACAATATAAATAATATCCTGTCAGTATAAAAATTGTTTACACTATTGTTAACTAGTAAAAAATCATGGTAAATGACTTTTAAAACAATTATTATAAAAAGTCAACAATTTTATCATATATAACAATCAATAATTATTTTTTGGTTCCACACAAGTATCGCAATCCTATTTGAGACATTGTTAGACACTATATATGAGCATCTTTTTTAACGATATACTATTATAAAAAGATTAGTTTAATTATTCATTTGGTCCTATATATACTTGCACCATTTTTGTTTTGGTCCCAATACATAAAAACCACACGTTTTAGTATCTAACATGCACTTTTAATTCCATTTTGATCCTTTCCATCAAGTGTCTTAACTCTATTAGGTAAAACTGCCACAAATTTTCTGGTAATTTTTAAACTGCCAGAAATTGTCTCTTTAGCAACAAATTTCTAAAGGTTTTTCTGGCAGTTGAAAAATTGTGGCAGTTTTACACCATCATTTTGTTAACGAAGTTAACACATATTTGACAGCAGGAACCAAAATAGAATTAAAAGTGATATGTAGAGACTACAATGGTTAATTTTTGGGATAGAGTGAGAGGTGTTACTTGCAGAGACAGTTTGTTTGGCATTATTGACAGCGAGTTCAAGGAGATCAGGGTTAATAGATGCCAATCCATTTGGGTCCTTCAGCTTTCTCTCCAGAAACTTCGCCAAAGCCGCTGCTTTATTCGTGGCCAAGGGTCCACCAGGATGAGCCAACCTGTCACAAAAATTCAACAATCAAAAATTCACATCAAACCCACTAAAATTGAAGGGGTGAGAAAGGAAACTGTGAATTCAAAATAAAAAATGTAATCATGGGGTTAGCAATGAAGTGTAAAATTGAAGGGGGGAAACCCTAAAAAGGGAAAGAAGCGAACCTGGGTTTGGAATTGGAAGGGCGGGGAAGAGGGGCGAATTTGCTTCCGCGAAGTGCGCGTCTTTCATCTTCTGTGAGAGTTTCAATCTCTTTCACCATTTCGATTTTGAGGGAAAATCTCCGATGTCTGCGACTCTTCCTTCAAATAGTAGTTACTCCCTCTTTCTACTTCCAATTCAATTTAATTTTTTGCACCCAAAAAATATAGTTTAACTTGACATTGATGCTTCTTCACTGCCCTCTTGCTTGGAAAACCCACTTGGAATATTTTATTTAAAATTTAGTCATTACATTGTAAGAAAGATACCGTCATTTTTTTATCAAAAAATTATTTTGTGTCGTTAACCTATACACCTTATACATAATAAAAAAAATCATTTTAAGAAACTTATCAAGATAATTATAAATTCATGTATCATAAATTTTACGATTTAGGAGAATAATAAAAGGAAAAATATTAAATAAGATGGATAATATAATGAAAAGATTAAAAAAAATATTGTCAAAATTTGTTCGAGATGTACACTACTAAAAATTTATTGTTTGTTATAGATATTATTGAACATATGAACCTAGTTAGTTGAACTCTTAATTAGAAATTTCAAATTTAGGTACAAGAGGATGCAATTATATTATATATTAAAAATAATAAAATTGATTGAACATAATACTAATTCTTTAATATTGTCTTCAATTTTATGAAAAAAAATTATATTTATAAATTAAATAATTTAACTATTTATATAAAATAATTTTATATTATTATCTAATTATAAATCATCACCATTAATATGAATGACATTTAGTCTATAACTTATTTTCTTATTAAATATATATAATATTTTAAATTTCATAACAATTATTATGGATTTTTAATATATCCTTTATTTTTTTATATTTTTTTATTTTCTCACTTCATTTATACACTAAAAAAAATATTTAAAACAATTTTTTTACTAAAATCTCAAACGATATGAATTAACTCTCAATCACATTCTCTGCCTGTGTCTTTGATTTATAGCAGTAGCATTTTATTTGAGACACACACGATGGAATAAACATGCTAGCGCCATTTTAATCACTTACCAAATAAATATATAAATCAATAAAATGTAATTATTGATGTAATCAAATTATGGGATATAAATGTTGATAGAAGAAATTTGATTTAAATTGTCTTTTTTTCGTCTCTCCGTTATTATCCACCATTTCACTCTTTCTTTCTTTTATATATTCTTATATTATAATAAAAATTATAAATATAAATTATCATTATTTGGAAACATGATGTAATTAAAAATTTAGGGTATACTTAAAATATCTAATGGTTTATATATCTTATAAAATGACATATAAAAGAATAAAAAAAATTTAGTGTGACTTAGAAAAGACGAGTATTTTTTTATCCCAACTATTTATACTTTCAAATTAATTATTTTTAATTTACCAAAAAATATCTTTTCTCCTAAACCTAACTTGTTTATATTATTGTCATTTATTTAAATTTATTACATATTTCTCTTACAATTATAAAGATTCATTATCTAGGGTGCATCTGTAAACTCATCCAAACTCCAATCGTGGAAGTGAAAGTTTGACTTTAAAAAACTTGCTTTGGAATGTATATTTTTAGCATAGCAAAGTGTGTAATGGCCTTTGGCCGTGGAACTGAAGATAGGTTCTTAAACATATGCCCCACTATGAGATAAGCACCGATCAGTTATACAAACAATTGTTGGCTTCATAGTTTTTTTGTTCACATCAGCTTCTCTAATGATACAACTTCATATGCAACGGTTCCTTATTGATAAGCTACTCCGGCTAAAGTTGTTCTTAAGTAAGGTAAAATCAAAGCCTAAGTAAGGATTATTAATCAACAAATATAAAACAACAGTATCTCAACCTTCATCCTCATTTTTTTTTTCTTCAAACTTGATATCTTCTTCACAGCATGGAATGATTACAGATGTTGTGCTCCCCCACCTTGCTGGTATCTATGTCCAGAGCACAATACATTTGAAGATAATACGAATGGGGAGAGATGAATAAATTTGGGGCAATCAAATACTCTGAATTTACAGGCCTCTTTCTCAGCCTAAAATCTTAAGAAGAGGCAATAAAGCAAGAGGCCAATCCAATTGTATGTATTACAATGAAATGAGATAAAATCACCGTGTAAAAAGCACTTTCAATGGCTGGACAAGTGATGGTGATGGTGCTCAATAACCACTGCACATACCATTTTACTTCTCCATTCACCAATCCAGACTAACCACCAAGGAAGAACTTGAATATGTCAGTCAATGAAACAATGCCTTCTACACGCTTGCTGCCAGCTTCCACGATGACAAGCCGCCTCACACCTGACTCCGCCATTAAAACATTCAGAAGGACAATCTTCAAAATGAAATCAATGAATATCTGGGAAAAACTAAAACTTAACTGCTATATCAACTTAACAAAAAAACAAATAAAATGAATATCCCTGTTGTAACTTTTAGGCTACAACTTGGACACAACTCTTCATCTTTTATATTGACATTCCATCCACTTGGTATCCAACCCTATTAACAAAATCTCAAGAAATAACTTATGCTATGAAAAATAGATAAGTTTTAGTACAGCTTTATGACTAGGCCGATCTTACATCTTTACATCCACTTCCTACTATTAAGCAACTAATTATTCTAAGAGTTTTTTTTTAGTCATTTTTTTAAAGCCTAAAAAGTGAAAAAAACATGTCAGGCCACTAGTGTCTGAATTTAGTTTTTATTTTTGTTGAAATTCATTGCGAGTGTCATTGCACACTGTTAGTTACAAAATTACCTCCTTCCAAGCTTGGTACAACATATTAAATGCTAAGTCAATAATCTATATAATGATGGGGGACCAAAAACTACGATTTTCAATATGGCTGAGGAAAACCATCAGATAGTGGTCAGTGGAAGGAGAGCTAACCCAGGGTCAACACAGGAAATTGGAATCACATTGTCAAGCATGGCACCCAGAAACAATGTAAGTATAGTATATATACATATGTAAAGTAAAATAATTCTCTATTCTCCATATTCAATGTAAATTTGCGGTTACAAGTCTACAAAATTAGATATTGCTTTTTATCAATATTAGAAGATAATGAATGTTGACAAGAACTGAAAGCTAACTCAGAAATGACCAAAAGAAAATTAAAAAAAAAAGTAACCTTGGAATGAATAGTTTACCACATAATTGCATAGAAAATGAAACTGAAAGCCATGCTTCATCAGAAAGGGAAAACAAGCGCACCTGGATTTGCCAAGCGTTCCATCACTTTCTGCAGAGAATCAGAACGCAAACACATCTGACATCTTTGACTCCTAAGCTCATAGGGACTATATGCATCCTGGCCCAACTGCAAAGCCTGGACAATAAAGCATGCAAAAGATAATAAGGTCACAAGAAAAACACTAAAAAAAGACCTCCATATCAATAGATAAAGTATGCAACCTTAGCCTAGAATACAAGCTGACAAGTTTCAGCAGGAAAATACAGGACAATGAAGAAGCCAACTCGTCACTGACCAGAGCAATATATATAGAGGAGGGATCAAATTACTCTAAATAATTTTAGAAGAGTTACTATTATTCTCACCCTTCATTTTCTTTTAGTCTAACAGTTAAAGATGAGTTATTCATTAGAATCATTAGATTAAAAGAAAATAAAGAGTGAGAATGGAGAGTGACTCTTTTAAATTTACTCTTGATCCTTCCTCATGCACACAAACATAGGAAATAAATTCATTTATTCCAAGAGTATGGCTTGTCTAACTTATTCCATTTAATATCTATTTTAGACATTGAATTTCATTAATCCAATCATTGAATTGAGAATTCTCATTAAATAGACCAAGTCCACAAATTTTAATATAATATAAAAATTATTTGATACTTCATCAATCAACTTTATTTTGACATATAATAAAAATTTTAAAATATAAATAAATGTCAAGTATAAGATTCCATACCTATGAATGTTCAATTTATCTAAAGTTTGATATGCTAGATCATCAAGATGATATATCCTATAATTCAATTTCAACTGTTGGATTTATGAAATTCATATTCTAGAATAAGTTATTAAGCAAAGTAAGTTTGCAAGACTTATTTGGGAGCAAATGAATCCTTTACCATATATAACATACATTTACATCCACAAGTAGAATGCCTCAACTTGGCAATCAACAACATTAATATTGGAAAAAAAGAGAAATAATCAAACTCTATATCATCCTTAATATTACATAAGAATCTATTTATTCATCAAGGTCTCTTTAGTGCCATCCACTAGATCTACTCAACAGCCAATAATCACGAAAAAGAAACATATGTTCAAATGTTATTAAAGATATGAAACTAAATAATTTTAAGAATAAAGGAAATTATATATTTCAACAAGACCAAACCCCTAAATCAAAGCATTCTAGAATAAAGAAAATTATATATGATGCTAAAAAACATGATTTTGTAAAAGAAATTTTATTATAGAAAGTGCGCTGAATAAATCTACTAATTCTTAAGATCATCCTCCAGTGCCCTAGGCCAGTTGGCTCAGCAAACTGCCTAACCAAATTAAGGAGGAAGACATGAAATCAGAACATATTTGTATTTTTTAATTTTCAAAAAAAAAAAAGAAAAAATAGATTGTAGGCAGAAGTTTATAGGTATGCAAAATGAAAAAACGAACTTGCCTGATGAATAGACATTTCATCAAGATTAATATGTGTATATGCTCTGTTCTTTGCCAAAGCTGTTATGTCACTGTCAATAAAGAAGGCAGGGTGGAAAAATTAGTTTATACAAACCATTGCAAAGAATGAAATGCTAGGACAATTTAATGCTTGAACCATAGACTGAGACTTTATAGTATCTCAAACAAGGCATCATGGAGTATAATAATAAGGATATAAAACACAACAGACCTAGTATCTCAAACAAGGCATCATGGAGTATAATAATAAGGACATAAAACACAACAGACCTCCGACAATATATATCCAGTAATGAGTCGTTATCATCAACTATTGGTATTGAACTTACTTGGGCTGCAAAAGCAAAGGGAAAGAAGTAATGTAAGTAAAATTAAGCTCTTGCCCAAAGCAAATATTTCTTTTGCATTTTAGTGCTTGAATAAAAAAAAATGGTATCACCCCATAAAATTTATTTTCTCTTTTGATGATTAATCATACATCAAAATTCTTCTCATAGTGGGAGACAGTGCTCTCTATCATCGGCCTAATACCTCAGAAGTATAATAGGATACCAATTTCTTCATTCTTTCTCTCTGTTGCTTTTCTTTTTGATACACTATGTTCAAGGTCAGACAAAAAGTTCACACCTTGAACTAATAAATTTAGGGCTGAAGCAAGAGAAGCGGTTGGTCTCAACATTGCTAGAGGTCTCCGATTTGATTCCCCAATTTTGGGCACCCATGTGCCCACAGGTATTGCACAGATTGGAAGTTGAAGTACAGGCAAGGAACTAGAGCAATGCCTAAAATACCTACAAATGCCTGAAAAATCAATTTGGTAAGGATCAAGCAAACTTAATAATATTGTTAAAGAAAGCTATCAGGAAAGCTTACATTTAAGTATTCCTGAAAGTGAAGCAAGGTGTAGTAACTGTGGAAATGAAGTATCTTCAGAAGATGAATGGATAATAGGAACTGTTGAAACCTCCTTTTGCAAGATCTTCACAGCAATATCTTTCAGATTATCATATGGTCCACCCTGCATCAAAAAATAATAATACAAAAGGATGTCAAACATATTGAACTAATAGTACGGTGGTGCAATGCAATAGACAGGTAGGTACCTTTAATTAAAGCATACAATGATAATTAGCAAAACCAATCATTTTATTTTTAGAAACCCATTTATACTAGCCAAGGCCAAGATAGGTTTTCAGGAAGATTACAGAGGCAACTCCATCCCTAGAAAATTAAGATTCAAGATCCTCTCTGCCTTATGTTCCATGCCTTGACTGTCAATGGACACTTAGTACTCAAAACAGAGTGCATTTAACTTAATGAATCAAAACTAAAAATAAAAAGATAAACAAGAATAATGAAGGAGCAACAGCATTTTATCCATCTTTCTTTGATAAGGAAAAGACCAAAGCTAAGTAGACACTAGACATATGCCAATTTCTTCTCAACCTGAAATAACAGCAAATGAAAATGGGATGGGCAGTAAATAGTAGTAATAATAATAATACTTGACAATTTGATGCCCTAATATGTTGCTAATATATAACCGGTCAAGGACATGGTATCATTACAGTGGTTTGAAAATTCAGAGAAATGAGACTCCTTCCATTTACATTTGATGTATGATCCCTAACGACTCAGTGAAAGGTTACCAAAATATTTACTTAGATAATGTTGACAGTAAATTTAAAAAGGTATATGAGACACTCAATTTCCTTAACTACACAAACATGCATTCCTGCTTTCTAGTATAGGCACATATGTTGGTGCAAGATCTACTATATCCTGCACAAGCTTCAAGATGATCTTTAGAAATAGACCTCTTTCTGAATCAATGTTATCAATTGAGGATGGCAGGCAGTCCACGTCAAAAAACCAAAAATCCACCAGACAATATGGCATTACGAGCAATTAGCAGAAGCATGGCTGATGAATTAAAATATACATAATATATACATTATATATATATAATACAAAAAAATCTGCTAAGTACTATAAACAATAAAAACTAATAACATATATAAAGATTAAAAAATTAGAAATATATGATATGAAATAAAATTCATCAAAGTCTCATAACATAAGCATAAAATCTCATAACACTAAGAAAGATAACAGCCAGACAACTAAAAATGCCCTAGAAGCGAGAAGGAGATGATAAAAGAAATAGATTAAGAAAATGAGGAAAATGGGGAAAAAAGATGGTGGCAAAAAAAAGAAACAGAAGAAAAATAAGAAAAACAGAAAAGAAAAAAAGAGGAAAAAGAAGACAGTAAAAAAACAGAAGGAAAAACCAAAACAAAAAGAGAGAAGAGATGAAGAGCTTGTGAAAAAAAAGAGCAGATGAAGAATAGAGAATTAAAAAGAAGAGATGGGAAAAAAAAAGGAAAGAAATTTAACTCCGACATGGTTTAGTGAAGTTCTGGTCACCGAAGTCAGAATTGTTGGCAGGTGGTATGAAAAGACAAGTCTATGTCTGCCATGATCACATAAACCACTACGGCACCATGGCAATGGCAACCACAAAACATGAAGTGGTGGAAAGCACCACAAAATGCCACAAAGCAGGAGGTGAATGGCAGTGGGCATCAAAATCACCCCACTATTCCATTACAGTGGTGACATAACCACCATTTAATAACTATGTTGTGAATTCTTTTTCATTCATTTAGGCTTGTTGCAACACTATTCTACATCTAACCTCATTAACTTATGTTACCCAGAGAGAGAATTAACAAAAAAATCCACTGCAATAACTAACTCAAGCTGCTCATTATACACCATGATACACATGCATCTTTATATATATTTTACAGAACATATTCTGCAAGTATTAAAAAATGAGCCTTATGACATACTAAAGCTATGAAAAAACACATACATGGATAAATCGTCTTGAAAATGCAGTTCCATGTCCATTGTTCTGTCTATTTAGGTACGACTTTCCTTCTTTCCAAGCTGATATGGTATGTGTTTCAAGCTCCTCTTCTGTCAGATTGGACCCATGATTCCCCAACTGAAAATAGGACAATAAAAAGTTTCAATAAGCATTTCAAACTACATGTGTACACACACATGAACATTAAGGCAGCCATGTAAAAATTGAAGAATAATTGCTAGTGATGCACAATAGTTGCAAAAGAACCAAAGCTACATATTCTATGAATCATCAACATCAACAGTATTAAGTTAACAAATACATTTTTTTTCTTGCTAATAATACAGGAAAAGAAAATTTATTACATTCAATCAGTAAGTAACTCTTGTCCCTAGATATATTCAACCCTCCCTTCAGGATCTTGTATAAGGAACCCAGCAAAATAGCTCCCCACAAGTTGGGCGAAAAAAAAAAGTCAGATATAACAAAAGGGAGGAAGTTGACTTGTTAAAATTTAAAAGCACTCTCTCAAGCTAGGATATTTAGGCAGCATTTGGCCTAACATTTTTGGTTTCTCTTCTCCTTGAGAATAGAAGCTCCTCCAATTCGCTTTTGTGAAAGCCCTCTTTATAGTTTTTTCTTCATTAAAAAAAACCACTCACTTTTTAGAGCCTCTCTGAAAATGTATTTGGCCTAGCTTCTCCTTTTAATTAAGAGAAGCTCAAAAAGAGTTGGGCCAAATGCTAGCATAATAAGCATCCTTGTTTCAGGTCTCTGCTTTTGCAGCAATATGAGAAGATAAAAATACATTCTATATAGCAACTCTGAAAGTGGAATTTGGACTCTGGCCCCTTCTGGTGTATTTTCTTGTAAGCTAGCTCAATTCCCAAATAGCCAGAGATTCCTCCTTGATAAATCCTTAGAAAGTCCAAAGCTCCCTCCAACACCAAATCTGTTGATTGCAAGGAAGCTACTTCTCACTGAAACAATATTTTTTGGGATTTTCAAGGAGAAGATGAAGAGTCCTCATATTTTAAAAGAATTTCTGTTGATTCACGACAAAGGTGTTGGTAAAAGGAGGGCTGCCAAAATTTTATGGCAGTGTGCAAGTTATACAATTCTTTGGGGAACTTAATTGGAGCCTAATACGTGCACTTTCAATTGGTTTCCATGCCATTAAATTTCCTTTTTGGACAAGATTGTGTCTTATAGCCTCTCCTTGGTGCTCAGCACAATATTAAAATGTTTTCCATATCTGACTTGCAGAGATTGAGCAGCCCTGTTTGCACACTTAGTTTTCTCTTATTCTTTTACTTTCTTCCTTTTGTATTTACATAATTTAAGAGAACAACCTCATTTTGGATAAAGAATTATAAAAAAAATTAGGAGATAAAAAAGAAACTAAACACCATCATTATTAGTTTTTTTCTCTTCTGTCAAATTAAAAAGAAATCTATCCAAAACAAACTAATTTTTTTGAAAGGGATAGAGAAGAATTATAATTTCGTTGGTTTACT
This sequence comes from Mucuna pruriens, assembly GCA_025330945.1. Taxonomy (NCBI): domain Eukaryota; kingdom Viridiplantae; phylum Streptophyta; class Magnoliopsida; order Fabales; family Fabaceae; genus Mucuna; species Mucuna pruriens. The sequence continues at coordinate 3,200,470 of JAENHJ010000040.1, read as the reverse complement.
GGGAGAACCATTTTGTCAATGTGGTTGACTAATATGTACCTCATGGAGCTTAGTTGAATTAGATTACAAAAGGAAAAGGGATGTGGTGAAGTGGATATCGCGATAACGATAGGAATGAAATGAAACTATTATTGAAGCTCACTATTATGTTAGTCTCTGACCCAAACAGAACAAATCTTATAACTTGGTTTATTTGAAGGTTGGATTGGGATACATGAGTTCTTTTCAGATGAAGATCTGCATACAAATTCTTTGTTATGGAAAATAGTCATGAATAATAAACAAGTTGCAAAAATGTATCTTCTGATCTTTGTATAATTCCAAGGACAAAACTATGTATATTGCAGCAAGAAAGACAAAGTGATCTGAAAATTATGCAATTGAAACGAGCAGTTTAACCATACTTGCAAAATCTTGTAATTGATTCTCAACAACTATTTACAGTACCCAGATCATATTACACTGGAAAGTGCTAAAAATCAATATCAATATCAACATCTTAAGAGTCAAAAACTTCTTTAATGGGCATTGTCATTGTGCATATCAAATGTTAGAATTGTCAAGGAAGACAAACAAAAGATTTCAAATTTTGAAGTGACATTTTACACACCAATTCATTGTATCCATAACCAACATCAAATTACTTCCAAATTAAAAGGAAAAAATTAATCAACAAGTTGGTGTTGTTTATGCAAACAACATGCAGAATCAATCAATTTGTATATACACTGCCAATTGCTCAAACATTACGAAAATTCCTATATTTTAGTAATTTGGTCCTGTCAATTACTGATGATTAAGTGTGAAAGCTGAACATATATTTTTAGCAAGAAGTTTATTGCACAAGACACTTGTTCAGTCATACAAGTAGACAGTTTGGTTGGAATAGGAAGCAACTAGCCAAGCTTTCGAGAACAAAAATATTATAATATGCAAGAAATATTTATGTTCGGGTTTTTCCCTCATTTTTCTTTTTGGCCTTTTCCTTTTGTTACCGGGTTTTGTAACTTGTCATACCTCTTCAATGTGACATATAATAGGCTTTCTGTGTCTCAGAATCCATGCAAACCATCACCATAAAAGCATTGTATTCAGAAAACTTGCCAATAAAAAGAAATATGATCCTAAACTTATGATACCTCTATTAAAAATTAAAACACAATATAAAAAAATACCTCTCTTAAAATTAAAATAAAATCCAAAGCAGTAAGAACACCAACAAATTGCCCCTTGCAGAAGTCCCAAAGTGGAGCCATGAAAATTCCCTGTAAATTATCCAGATAAGAAAAATTGCACATGCAAATTTCTAATCAGCAATTCGCACTAAAACTAAGAAAGCTAATGCATATGAAGGAATAAGGAAATGACTTAAAATGATTGTCAAAGCAAAGCTTCTAAAATAACTCATCAAATTCCATAGAACAATTCAAAAAGCATGAGTCCATTCCCACCTATTTATCAGGGTAAAGGCATGTAAAATGGCACCAACTCAACATGTTTAGCAAAATTACTCAAAATATGCTTAAAGGACTCTGGAGAATTTCATTTCATCTGAGAAAAATATTAGCTACCTGCTCATGCAGTATATGAAATGCCTGTTTCACTGGTAGATCAACATCCAAAGCAACAACCTGTGGCCAGAAGTCACTAAATTAGTAATTTTGAAATTCGAGTTTGAGGTTTGTAAATTTGATGTAATGTAGGAAAATCATAATCTCCAAAGTAAAGGATCAAGGTAAAACTTCCAAACCTTGCCTGACTCAGGAAGTAATTCATAAGCTGTATGTGAAGACAGAAATGCAGAAATACGCTGACGGGAGATCTGTAAGTCAGCATCTGATATTCTTGGCAGCACCTCACTCAATGTACCATCAGTCAACCGGACCTGCTTTTTAAGCGAACAACATAGTATACTTAAAAGTCTGAACAATTAAATGTCTTATTGCTTATGCAAATAAACGAGATACAATTTTAAACATGGGCAGAAATCGTACTATAAGATGCAACAGAACAAACATGTGAAACAAGAAATTGTACTTTACCAGGTTTATGAGTTATAACAAGTAAGGAATCAGAAAGATTATATTTAATTTCATTCCACAAACAAGAGTCAATAGACCAACATAGATCAATATTACTGGACTCCTATTTACTATGCTGTTAAGCCCTTCACCAGCGAACTCTTAGCTCTTAGAAATGCTAGTTCGATTTTCACCTACTTCTCATCCCGGACCTGATCCTAACTGCAGTAACGAAAAGAGAAGATACTCTTGTCGAATCGGACAACCTTAGCTATTGGACGAAAAGAGAGAGAGGCTTTCTTCAAAGAAAAGGACGTCCAGGGTGGATATCAAGATTGTAAGATGGTGCAGCCATGTCACTAACAACAAACAAATGTCAAGGTATGACTAACTCTCACCATTCGACGAAATGCATCATTATCCACATCCATGCTATTACCAGAAGCAATGTCTGGTGGTAAAACAGGCATGTAGTTAGGATCAGTGGCCAAGAAGACAGTGTTGACTATCCCATATTCTCCATGTACAAAAGGTTGGTGTTCATCATGCCGCCATTCTCCATCAACAAAAAACTTGTACTGCATTCAAATAACTTCATAATAAGCATCCATTCCACCAAGAATTAAGGCCAAACATTTCCCAAAAAGAGCATCTTTGCAAATCCACTAGTGTGTATCATAATCAGATACAATAAATCTCAAATGTGAGCAACATATCAAACCTCAAACTCAAATACCAATCATTGATAAACAAAATAACATTCCAAAAAAACTATTATGAAAAAGGAACTAGCACCTTTGTAAATAACCTCCCCAAGCACCATTATCCCATGACACTTTCATATCAAACAGGCTTTATATTAAACCATGAATTTTATATTTCTGGTTATTTAGCAGTAATATTATAGAGTACAATCAGTTAGTGTTGTTATTAACCTCACAAGCTAAAGGAATCTTTGCTACCAAAACTCCTCTCTCTAAATAGCTGCCAATACAAATTATCTAATCCATAAAACTATCAAATGAAACCCGCGCACCATTAAGTTAGTAGCACAATCATAACTACCTGATGGTAACCAGGGGGCAAGCTATAAATAACTTGAAACACAGTTGGACAACCTTCCACCGGAGACATCGGTAGAAGCTCTGACCACCTTTCAGACAAAATTTACCATAAGAGAGAGATAAGCGAGACTAAACTAGAACATTGTAGCAAAATCATTAAGGTGTTTATGTAACAATCAACAAAATATGCACCGTGTGAAAGAACCACTGAGAAACACACTCCTTCCTCCATATGGCCACACAAAACGCATGGGAATTAGCACTGTGCCTGCCACACCACCCGGGTCCCTTGCAGAATCCATGCTCTGGCTGAACATTCGACCTCGAATTGGGTGCTACTCTGAGAATACCCACTTCATCGCAGCTTCTCCAGCTCTCACGTTGCAATTTCGAGTGAATGCCGCGCCAATTCAATGCACTACGAAGCCCAAAATAGAAAGAACAAAAAAAAAAATCCACCCCAAATCAAAAAACCACTGGGAAAAAAGAAAAAGCTCAGATTTTGATGCTTGATTTGACCAGAAAATCAAAAAGAGAAAGGACCCATTTATCACTGCAACAGAACCGACGAAGAAACTGAAGCGGGTACGGAAATGAAACTCTCCGAATTAAATTTGCAAGCAACAAAGCATTGACTAGCACGCACAAAACCCTAACCCTAAATTGAAAAAACCTACCAAATTCAACCTGGGAGAGCCGCGAATTTGGTAAAATCTGAGAAAACCAAAGCAGGAAGAGTCTCAGAGGGAAACAGAGAAAAATTCGAAACCCTATTGAAACATCAGAAGAAACTCGCTGAGAAAACCGAGAGATTTATCCTGAAGGGGAAAAAATAAAATAAAATAAAATAGAAATTTAAATTAAAAAATTAGAATAGGGTCAATGAGTTATTAAAATGAAGGTGCGGCGAATTGCTAAAGCGAAAATTATGTGAGTGAATTTGTGAAATTGGAAAATGGAATAATAAAAGTGGCAGTTAAACTGTAAAAGGCATCAGGTAGGAAGAACACGTGCGGCTCTGTTATTTGATTTTGATTTGATGAAACTATTTTTTTTTTTCAGCCAAATCAAAATTTTCTGATTTTAAAGGTAAAATGTTTTTTGTATTTGTTTTCTGCGTATGTCTTCTGTTTTCTATGCCTTTGACAAGAATTTGTGACCTTTAGTCCAAATTTAAAAAAAAATTTAAATAATATCTTTTTCGTTAAAAAAAGAAATACATTTTTAAAACGGATTCTACTATTAATTCCTTTCTAAGTAAGAAAAAACAAATTTATTCTATTGATTTAAAATTTAAATATAACCCGACACAGCAACAAATAGCCCAACGTAGTTGAAAGATAATTTATTAATTTATTAATTTATTAATCTATTAATTTATTAATCTATTAATTTATTAATCTATTAATTTATTAATCTATTAATTTATTAATCTATTAATTTATTAATCTATTAATTTATTAATCTATTAATTTATTAATCTATTAATTTATTAATCTATTAATTTATTAATCTATTAATTTATTAATCTATTAATTTATTAATCTATTAATTTATTAATCTATTAATTTATTAATCTATTAATTTATTAATCTATTAATTTATTAATCTATTAATTTATTAATCTATTAATTTATTAATCTATTAATTTATTAATCTATTAATTTATTAATCTATTAATTTATTAATTCATTAATTCATTAATTTAATAGTTCATTAATTCATTAATTCATTAATTCATTAATTTATTAATTTATTAATTCATTAGTTCATTAATTCATTAATTTATTAATTTATTAGTTTATTAATTCATTATTTGATTAATTTATTAATTTATTAATTTATTAATTCATTAATTTATTGATTCATTAGTTTATTAATTCATTAATTCATTACTTTAATAATTTATTGATTCATTAGTTTATTAATTCATTAATTTACTAATTGATTAATTTATTGATTCATTAATTTATTGATTCATTAATTTACTAATTGATTAATTTATTGATTCATTAGTTTATTGATTCATTAATTTACTAATTGATTAATTTATTGATTCATTAGTTTATTGATTCATTAATTTACTAATTGATTAATTTATTGATTCATTAGTTTATTGATTCATTAATTTACTAATTGATTAATTTATTAATTCATTAGTTCATTAATTCATTAATTCATTAGTTTATTTATTTATTCATTTATTCATTTATTCGTTTATTCATTCATTCATTTATTTATTTATTATTTTATTTATTGATTGATTTATTTATTTATGAATTTATAAATTTATTCATTTACTTATTTATAAATGAGTCACAAGTAATTTATAAAAGTCAACCTTTATAATATTTTGTAGATTGATCAAATTTAGATTTAAAATGATTCAATATAAATAAGTCAAAAGTAGTAAAACATGTATATTCAGAAAACTCAAAATCACCTAATTACTCATCAACAACATCACAAGTATTAAATACTTGAATAAGAGAAGAACCCTTTAAAATAGATAAAATTTGGATTAAACAAAATTTTGAAGCAAAATATAATAAGGAGATCAGAAAATGGTATTTCAAGACATATAGTAAAGAACAAACAGAAGAATTTAGGAAAATATTTTATAAATATTTAGAAGAGAAAGAAATTAATACATACTTCTTTGATTGGTTTTCTCAATATTATAAAGAAAATAAGATAAGTTATCCTTTTAAAAACTAAGTAAGTATTATAAGAGTAATAAATAATAATTAAAAAATAAAAGATAATGAAATAATAAGATTAGAATATCCTCTACAATAAACAATAACTATAGAATTTGCTATGATGAAAATAGAGGCAAGTCCTTTTAAAGATACAATAAAAGAACATATCATGATGAAAAAAGAATTAATAATAAAAATCAAAATCAGCAAAACCCTACAAAACAGGAATATAAGAAAAAACAAAAATATAAAACTACAAAAAGAGAAATTAAATGTTATAAAAATAGAAAAATAGGTTGCAAATAAGTGTTGAATTATACAGAAAATTAATCAATTAGAAGATGAATCATTAAAGAAGAATCTATTAAATATTCTTATAGAATCAGATTTAGAAGAAACCTCCAATGAATGAAGAAGAAGAAGAGTTAGAATTAGATCAAATAGAAACTTATAGTTCAACATCTTCAGAATCAGAAAAAGATAATGAATATTATTTAGGAGCGAAATTATATAGTTGTAATGATTGTAAAACTATAAATGTATTAACAAGAGATCAAACTTCTTCACTAATAAATAATAGAAAAATTAGAAGAATCTCCCTTAAAGGATGAATTTATAGAACAACTTAATAATATAATTATAAAAGATGAAAAATCTATAAAAGAATGTAGTCATGTTAGTATGAAAGAAATAATGAATAGGTTTACTGGTAATAATCAAACCGTAACTATAAAAGATTTACAAGAAATTAAAATACTTAAACAAGAAATTCAAGAATTAAAAGAAAATGGTATAGCATTAGTATATAGAATATTACAGTTAGAAGGAGAAGATATGATAAATAGAAAAAAAGAAAAAGAAAAAATAAATTAAGAAGAAAAAGATAAAATAGAACATCAAGGAAATCCTTATATTAGTATATTAACTTTAATAACTACACATAAATGGAATACAGAAATAACCTTAATAGTAGGAAGTGAAAAATTTACTATGATAACATTAATAGATTCAGGAGCATATATAAATTGTATTTAAGAAGGATTAATTCCTACAAAATATTATGAAAAAACACTAGAAGGAATAACTAGTGCTAACGGATCAAGAATGCATATTCAATATAAATTACCTAAAGCAACAATTTATAAAAATCAAATTTGTTTTAATACAACTTTTGTATTAGTTAAAAATATTAATACACCAATGATATTAGGAACACTTGTATGCTTTGAATTTTTAAAACCACCTAGGACAAGACAATTAAATTTTTTAGGAGATTCACTAATAAAAATAGATAGAAAGAAAAACAAATTAATTTATTAAATAAAAAGATAAAATTTAAAAGAATAAAAGAACAATTAAAAACTAGTAAGATTCAATCAATTATTAAAAAAATTTGAAAACAGAATTATAAAAGAAATATGTGAAACAAATCCAACTGTTTTTTGGCATAGGAAAAAAATATGAAGTTTCATTACCTTATGTAGAAGGTTTTGATGAAAACAAAATCCCTACTAAGGCTAGACTAATACAAATGAATAAAGAATATTTGAATTATTGTAAGAAAGAGATACAAGAATATTTAGAGAAAAAATTAATACGACCCTCAAAATTTCCTTAGAGTTGTACGGGATTTTATGTTATGAAAGCCTCTGAAGTAGAAAGAAGAACTCTAAGATTAGTTATTAATTATAAACCTCTCAATAAAATCTTAAAATGGATTAGGTGTTCATTACCTAATAAAAATGATTTAATAAAAAGAATTCAAAATGCAACAATATTTTCAAAATTTGACTTAAAATTAGGATATTATTAGATAGGACTAAAAGAACAAGTGATCAAATATCATTCGGGTATTTGGCATCTATCTCAACAAAAATATTCTACTGCTAAAAAAGAAATACTTTCAATTGTTTTATGTGTTCAAAAATTTCAAAACGATGTTTTCAATAAAAAGTTTTTAATACGCCCTGATTGCAAGGCTGCACCTAGTGTTCTTACAAAAGATGTTCAAAATTTAGTTTCAAAACATATTTTTGCTAGATGGCAAGCATTATTATCATGTTTTGATTTTGAGATTGAACATATAAAAGGAAAACATAATTTTTTACTAGACTTTTTAACAAGAGAATTTTTTACAAGGTTCTAATGAGCAACAAAGCTCCAAAACCAAGCAATAAAGATGCCCCACTGGGATCAGATAAACAGGAAGGCAAAATTCAATATGGTCCCCACTGGGGATCAAATAAGATAGAATAAGTTCATCATCAACCTCGACAGGTCCTACAATACTCTCTTTAAGACCAACACTTCAAAATCCAACAAAACCTCAACACTCTCTAACTCAGATACTCAAAAATCCTATCCCAAGACCTACAAATCCTTTAGTATCCTATTCTAATAGATTTAGTCCTTTATATTTCAATACCATAGCTCAACCAAAATCTCACCTTATTACCTCAATACTTGAACCTTCAAATGATACTTATATTGAGAAACCTGAACTTCTACCTATTAAGACTTTGGAATCATATATGATCAAAGAAAATCTTAAAAACCTGATAGCCCACATATTCCTTAAATCTTTTCATTATCTTTCCAATGACTTTTCAAAATCCCAAAGATTTTATGAATTCATCTTAGTTGATACAGATTCAGCTAAGATCACTCATAATAAAGATGATCAAGGCAATATCTTATTTTCTAAGATGAAAATTATGAATATTTTATCTCCTCGAGATTTGGATCAATCTTTGTTTGATTCCAAATCTTTTTCAAGATCATTTAACCCAACAAGGTATACTTATTATGATTATATAGATGCTTGGTACAACATTCTTTATTATATCACTTTGGACCTTTACCAGAGATTTTCCCTCAACAAGTGATAGAAGTATATAATTACTTCAAAGAAAGTTCAACATTGGTGCCGAGGTATAGAATAATATCTTTTGTAGCCTCACAGTCTACTACCTGGATACTTGCTTGGGCCTATATGATCATATCTCAATATGAATCAGAAATAATAGATATGAAGATGTTGACAAGAAAAATTAAAGTTAAATGGCGGAGAAAATTCAATATTGAATTAATTAGTAAGGCAAAAATATCGGAATTGTTGAATAATAATAAGACCAAGAAATTGCTGCCTCCAAAAGCATAGTTAAATAAATAATCATTATTCTTAATGAGAAAACAAAGATTGATGGTAGAACTGGCGGCATCCACAATCGCTGAAGAATTCTACAATAAGGCAAGATCATTACAAGGAGGAAGCTTGCAAAGAAAATCAGATGAAGGGTCAAGCGAGTCTAACACTTATCTGCGAAATGAAGATATGTTCGACTAGCTGGACCAATAAGAGTTGTCGACATAAAAAGACAATAAAGCAAAACGGAAGAAGATAAGATTTCAAGATAAATATCTTATCACTCCCAGATATTTTCTTATCAAGATGTCAACCACCCCAACTTTACTATTGTTTCAATAATTGTATAATTTTTAAGTATAAGTTTATTATTGGGTATGTAAATATAAAGGCAATCATATAGCCTTACTTTCTGTATAAAAAAAAACATGGCTGGATAATTTTCAGAAGTATTGTTATAACATCCTAAAAATTATTTAATTATTTTTTTAGAAAATAAATTACATTATTATTATTATTATCAATTTTATTTTAATTATTAATTTATGCAAGAAATTATTTTATTAAATAATTACATTTTGAAACTGAAATGTTATTATTATTGTTATTATTTTTAATGACGATAGAAAATTAATTTAATATTTAAATATTTACATTCAATTTTATTTTAATGGAGGAGTTGATGGTTTTATAAACTGATGAGACATTAATATGAATTATTTTCATTTATTAATTTAATTAATCGAATGAACGGGGAGGTTGACGGGCAAGTCAGGGTTGACCCAATCTAACTAGAATATTAGACAGGGGTTAATCAATTTATCCTAATTAGTGTTTTACACGTCAGACAGCCAGACCTAGAAGAGAGAGAATGCAGACCTGCAAGGACGAGAAACTAGGGTGTTTAGATCGTCTTGAAGCCACATCAAATGCTCGCTGTTCTTCGCATCTAAGGTACGAGGGAGATGAGTTTGGTTAATCCCTAAGTCCCTCTAGGATCTAAATTCTAAAATTTGTTTGGTTATTATTTTCTAAAAATGTTTTAATCAGTAGAAAAGATTCGTCAATGTACCGTAGTTTTGGTTGACTTAATTGATAATGTAATCGATTGCCTTTAGTGTGAAGGAAAACCTCTAGAGTGAATCCCAAAGGAACAAGAAGAATGACTTTGATGAACATGTTTTCTTCATTATGCTTCCAAGTATGCAGAGATGTCAGTTCTAGAGCCCTGTTATTGTACGGTGTCTTGTGGCAATTGAAGGGGATTAAATCCTTGGGTTAACATTTTGCCTTAATGTGATTTTCGTTTGAAAATGTATGGTTAATCGTCTTAATTACTTGATTCTTGTTGTTGTTCATGGTTATTCATGGTTGAGGTTCAATTTGGGACTCTTGTGTAATGGTAAAATTGGGTGGAATTCGATGGTGTTTTATGTGCGTTCTTATAAATGATTTATGGTAATGATGGCTAAATGGATATGATTTTGGCATGATTATGGACTGTATGAATGATGTATGAATCATGAGAATGAGAATGCATTAAGCATGGACATGAGATGCATGAGAAGCCAGATGTGGCTATAATACCCTAGCCATATGTGGTGTTTAATAGGGGACCTTGGCCAAAAGTGGTGTTTAACACGGTGGACTAATGATGGGGGACATTCATATGCATGGGCCATAGGTGGTGTTTAACCATGCTACACACCGATCATAGGTGGTGTTTAACGAATGTGCGACACACCGGTCATATGGGGTATTTAACGGTGTGGCCATCATTAGTTATAACTAAGGAGATTGAGGAGGTTCGCCCATGGTGTGGAGTTCCGAATCGAGACTCTTAGGTGTGGTGATGAGCATATGCATTGTGCAAGCATATGCATTGTGCAAGCATTTGCACTTTGTAAACATGAATGAAATGTGATTGATTTTGAATGCGATAGAAATTGTGATTGATATATGAGTAATTATTAACTGTTAGTAATTGGGTACAATAATGGGTGAGATTTGGGGTACTATCTGCATTTATATATGATTGAATGTTATTTCTCAGCATACGAATTAAGTTTCTTTGGTTTTATCTATTACCTTATCTTTCTTTTTATTTACTTGATTATTTTAATTTAAGTATTTGAGGTAGAAGATCTTTTAAGAGTACAACAATAATTGGAACACCCTTGGTTAACTTATTAAGGGTGCACCAATAATTGTAGTACTTTAGGCTTACTTTTTAGGTATGTACATATAATTGTAATCACTTTATGTATCTATAAATAGATAGGTATTCTAAAGGGAAGGGCGCAACGAAGTTAACACTTCTAAAAGTCTCTCTTGTGAAGCATACCTTCCTTCTTAAATTTTTAACTTCCTTCCTTCTTCCTTCCTTATTACTTCATAATTTGTAAGTCTTCTTTACAAATCTTCTTTACTACTTTGATTTATGTAACATCCTAAAATTTATTTAATTATTTTTAGAAATTAATTACATTATTATTATTATTATCAATTTTATTTTAATAGAGGGGTTAATGATTTTATAAACTGATGAGGCTTTATTTAAATTATTTTCATTTATTAATTTAATTAATTGAATTAACGGGGAGGCTGACGGGCAGGTCGGGGTTGACCCGACCCAGCTAGAATATTAGACAGGGGTAATCGGTTATGCTAATTGGTGTTTTACGCGTCAGACAACCAGACCTAGAGGAGAGAGAACGCCGACCACAAGGAAGAGGAGTTAGGGTGTTCAGACCGTCCTAGAGCCGCATCAGACCATCACTATTCTTCGCATCTAAGGTACGGGGAGATGGGTTTGATCATATATGAATGCGGGAGTGTACGGGTAGTGAGGGCAATCCCTAAGTCCCTCTAGGATCTAAATTCTCAATGTCGTTTGATTATTATGTTTTAAAAATACTTTAATCGGTAGAAAAGATTTGTCAATATGCTCTATGGTCTTATTAACGTCTTGTCCCAATGTGATTTTTGTTGGGAAACTGTATGATTAATTGCCCTAATTACTTGATTCTTGTGTTATTTTTGATTGTTCATGATTTGAGGCTCTTGTGTGCAATGATGAAACTGGGTGAAATTCAATGGTGTTTTATGTGCGTTTCTGTGCTTTCTGATGAATGATTTATAATGATGATGGTTAAATTAATATGGTTGGGTATGATTGTGGACTATGCGAATGATGTATAAATAAATCATGAAAATAAGAGTGTGGATGATAATGCATTGAGCATGGACATGAGAGGCATGAAATGCATGAGATGCATGAGAAGCCAGACGTGGCTATAATACCCTGGCCATATGTGGTGTTTAACAGGGGGACTAATGATGGGGGACAATCATATGCATGGGTCACAGGTGGTGTTTAACCATGTTGCACGCCGGCCATAGGTAGTGTTTAATGGTTATGTGGAATGTCTTCGCACGGGCCATAGGTGGTGTTTAACTGTGCGACACACCGGCCCATACGGGATGTTTAACGGTGTGGCCATCATTAGTGATAACTAAAGGGATTGAGGAGGTTCGCCAATGGTGTGGAGTTCCGACTCGAGACTCTTAGGTGTGGTGATGAGCATATGCATTGTGCGAGCATGTGCATTTTATAAACATGAATGAACTGTGATTGATTTTGAATGAATGAAATGTGATTGATATATGAGCATCTGTTAACTGTTAGTAATTGTGTACGGTAATGGGTGGGATTTGGGGCATTATCTGCCTTTATATATGATTGAATGTGATTTCTCACCGTACTTTCTCTTGTTGTTTCTTTTAGGTAACGTTGAGGGCACTCATGGTGCCAAGTTTTGAAAAGGCGGGGTCTTGCTCTGATTAGTGTGACATCGGGTTCTAGAAGTTATAATAGTTGCTCTATGCCTTGATGTTTGAATGACTTATTTTAAAGATGATGATGACTTTAGTTTTCTCAATTATAATGTTTAGATCTAAAATCTCCTTGAAAACTTTGTGGCTACCTTTTAATTATGATGTGAACCTTTTATCCTTAATACAAATTGTGCTTTTTGGTTTTAACTATTACCCTATCTTCATTTTATTTACTTGATTATTTTAATTTAAGTATTCGGGGTAGAAGGGTGTCACATTTAGTGGTATCAGAACAAGTCGATTCATTCAGCCGTGAGTTATGTGTCTAACACGTTTTGTATTGCATTTGTTAGTATGGTTGGACTGATTTGAAAGATGACAATAAATTGTTTGTTCTGTTTTGCATTGTATTGAATTCTGGGTGATTCATTCGACCAGTGAGTTAGTTATGTGTCTATCATGTGTTAGTGTTTATTTATGTTAAGTGTGATGTACAAGTGCAGTAATCTAGTGTATTTTAAGGAAGTGTTGAGGTAATATAGATGTTCCTTGTTGGTTGTTATACCAAGCATCCCTATTGCTAGCTAACTACGATCTATTGAGTCTGATCACCTCAATATATTGTTAAAGGCAAAAAGGACTCTTGACGAGCCGGTGGATCAATTGATTTGAAATGTTTTCTTTTGAAGAATGAACATTTTGTTGTGACTAGCGTAAGTAGCTATTTATTTTGGATGTGTGTGAAGTTTGAGGAATGAGTTCCTCATCCTTGTTCTAATAAAATTGGAAAGTGACGATGTGATGTGTTTTATTGCTGTATTTATTATTGTTTATTGTATTTTTGATGCTTACTATTATCTTAATCTTAATAGATTAAGATGATAGTAAAGAGAGTGTGAAGATTCATGCTTCACAACTCATGGCAAGGGCCTTAAGTAATTAATGAGTTAGAGGGGATACTTGAGGTAGTGTTTCAGACTCTTAGAGATTAACATGCTAAATTATTTGAGTGTGACCTTTGGTTAGAAGAAGTGAGTTCTCTAGGTCATGTAATCTCTAGAAGAAGTATAGGGGTAGATCATTCTGAGGCAGAAGTTGTTCTTAAGTGGGAGATCCCTTAATCGGTAAGCGAGCATAGAAGTTTTCTTGGACTAGTTGGTCATGAGAGAAGGTTTATCTAAGTTAGCTTGACCTTGATGGAGTTGGTTAGGAAGGGAGTTGTTTTGGGTAGAATAGTTAGTGTGGGTATAGCTTCCAAACCCTTAAGGAGAAGTTGACTAGTACACCAATTTTAGTATTGTTAAACTTTAGTGAACCTTTTGTAGTATATTGTGATACTTCTAGGATGTGTATAGGTGGAGTGCTGACGCAAGAGGGTAGAGTGGTAGCTTATCCTTCTAATCCACAAGAGGAATTACCCTACCCATGATATTGAGTTGGCGGCTGCAGTGTTTATTCTTAAGATTTGGAGACCAGAAGGCTTTAAAGTTCTTGAAGTGTCAAAAGAAACAGAATTTCTTCCCTTTATCTCACTACAAGGATTTATGGCCATGATTCCCTTATCTTCATGGGAACCATTGCTTTCACCCATTGATGACGCTGGAGAGAACCCATCAGTGGATACAGAAGGTGACATGCAACAACGGTTCTTTTTAACAGAAAATAAGTTGGGTGACAACATTTTCTGGGGTGATTTCGTTGGTTATTATTTTGTGGTTAGATGGAGGGATAAGGGAACAATTGCAAGCAGAAGGGTTGCTATTAGGGGTATCATTTTTCACTATTGAAAACTCAATAAAGTTGCTGTAGGTGAACACAAACAGGTGGAGCCATTTATGCAAGAATGAGAGCTCAACGATGAAAATTCCCGAGAGAGAGTAGTACAACTGGTTAGATTTCTCTATCAAACATTTTCTACAATAACAGTCGTTGCTTTAAATTTCATAGAATCAAGGTGAGTAAGAAAGGTATGATATTTGTGTGCCATTATGCATTTAGAAACCTTACCTCTTGCTTTGACAGTTTTGCTTTCCCCATTGACTTCATTTGAAAACAGAGGAACTCTTTTGGTGGGAGCTATTGAGGCATTCCTTTTAACTCTTCTTGATATTGTGGTGGCCTAAATGGAAAGAGACCTAGCGGATTTTGTTAATGATTATTTAGTTTGAGAAAAGCTTGAGTAGCATCTAAGAATACTAGTCCGTACTATTGAGATGAGTCATGGTATAGTTGTTTAATAAAAGTTAAATAAAAAATATGACATTTTTAAGTTATGTGATCTTTAGTGTGAGAACCCAATAGTCATTTTTTTAAGGTATGAGTTTCTCTTAAGCTAAAAACCTTGCATTAGTGAGTAAGATTATAAATTTTTCTGGGATTGAACAAATACCGTGGTAAATTCCTACTAGACGTATTCCTTAAGTTAGCATAGTCTTCAACTCAAGAATATAGGAAGGGAGTAAAATTTAGGTAGATTGATAATTTGGAATTAGTTTCTAATTTATTAATTTATTAATTTATTAATTTATTAATCTATTAATCTATTAATCTATTAATCCATTAATCCATTAATCCATTAATCCATTAATCCATTTATCCATTTATCCATTTATTCATTTATTCATTTATTAGTTTATTAATTTATTATTAATTCATTACTTTAATAATTTATTAATTCATTAATTCATTACTTTTATTATTTATTAATTCATTATTTTAATAATTTATTAATTCATTAATTTATTACTTTAATAATTTATTAATTCATTAATTTATTACTTTAATAATTTATTAATTCATTAATTCATTACTTTAATAATTTATTAATTCATTGATTTAATAATTTATTAATTTATTGATTCATTGATTCATTGATTTATTGATTCATTGATTGATTCATTGATTCATTGATCCATTGATTCATTGATTCATTAATTCATTAATTTATTAATTTTTTGATTTATTCAGTGATTAACTCATTCATTCATTAATTCATTCATTTATTAATTTTTTGATTTATTCAGTGATTAACTCATTCATTTATTGATTCACTAATTTATTGATTTATTCAGTTATTAACTTATTCATTTATTGATTTATTCTTTTATTTAGTTATTAACTTATTGATTTATTGATTTATTGATTTATTGATTTATTGATTTATTGATTTATTGATTTATTGATTTATTGATTTATTGATTTATTGATTTATTGATTTATTGATTTATTGATTTATTGATTTATTGATTTATTGATTTATTGATTTATTGATTTATTGATTTATTGATTTATTGATTTATTGATTTATTGATTTATTGATTTATTGATTTATTGATTTATTGATTTATTGATTTATTGATTTATTGATTTATTGATTTATTGATTTATTGATTTATTGATTTATTGATTTATTGATTTATTGATTTATTGATTTATTGATTTATTGATTTATTGATTTATTGATTTATTGATTTATTGATTTATTGATTTATTGATTTATTGATTTATTGATTTATTGATTTATTGATTTATTGATTTATTGATTTATTGATTTATTGATTTATTGATTTATTGATTTATTGATTTATTGATTTATTGATTTATTGATTTATTGATTTATTGATTTATTGATTTATTGATTTATTGATTTATTGATTTATTGATTTATTGATTTATTGATTTATTGATTTATTGATTTATTGATTTATTGATTTATTGATTTATTGATTTATTGATTTATTGATTTATTGATTTATTGATTTATTGATTTATTGATTTATTGATTTATTGATTTATTGATTTATTGATTTATTGATTTATTGATTTATTGATTTATTGATTTATTGATTTATTGATTTATTGATTTATTGATTTATTGATTTATTGATTTATTGATTTATTGATTTATTGATTTATTGATTTATTGATTTATTGATTTATTGATTTATTGATTTATTGATTTATTGATTTATTGATTTATTGATTTATTGATTTATTGATTTATTGATTTATTGATTTATTGATTTATTGATTTATTGATTTATTGATTTATTGATTTATTGATTTATTGATTTATTGATTTATTGATTTATTGATTTATTGATTTATTGATTTATTGATTTATTGATTTATTGATTTATTGATTTATTGATTTATTGATTTATTGATTTATTGATTTATTGATTTATTGATTTATTGATTTATTGATTTATTGATTTATTGATTTATTGATTTATTGATTTATTGATTTATTGATTTATTGATTTATTGATTTATTGATTTATTGATTTATTGATTTATTGATTTATTGATTTATTGATTTATTGATTTATTGATTTATTGATTTATTGATTTATTGATTTATTGATTTATTGATTTATTGATTTATTGATTTATTGATTTATTGATTTATTGATTTATTGATTTATTGATTTATTGATTTATTGATTTATTGATTTATTGATTTATTGATTTATTGATTTATTGATTTATTGATTTATTGATTTATTGATTTATTGATTTATTGATTTATTGATTTATTGAATTATTGATTTATTGATTTATTGATTTATTGATTTATTGATTTATTGATTTATTGATTTATTGATTTATTGATTTATTGATTTATTGATATATTGATTTATTGATTTATTGATTTATTGATTTATTGATTTATTGATTTATTGATTTATTGATTTATTGATTTATTGATTTATTGATTTATTGATTTATTGATTTATTGATTTATTGATTTATTGATTTATTGATTTATTGATTTATTGATTTATTGATTTATTGATTTATTGATTTATTGATTTATTGATTTATTGATTTATTGATTTATTGATTTATTGATTTATTGATTTATTGATTTATTTAGTTATTGATTTATTGATTTATTCATTTATTGAGTTATTGATTTATTCATTTATTGAGTTATTAAGTTATTGATTTATTCATTTATTGAGTTATTGATTTATTCATTTATTCATTTATTGAGTTATTGAGTTATTGATTTATTCATTTATTCATTTATTGAGTTATTGAGTTATTGATTTATTCATTTATTGAGTTATTGAGTTATTGATTTATTGATTTATTGGTTTATTCATTTATTGATTTGTTGATTTATTGATTTATTGATTTATTGGTTTATTTGTTTGTTGGTTTGTTGATTTGTTGGTTTGCTGATTTGTTGGTTTGTTGATTTATTGATTTATTGATTTATTGATTTATTGATTTATTGATTTATTGATTTATTGATTTATTGATTTATTGATTTATTGATTTATTGATTTATTGATTTATTGATTTATTGATTTATTGATTTATTGATTTATTGATTTATTGATTTATTGATTTATTGATTTATTGATTTATTGATTTATTGATTTATTGATTTATTGATTTATTGATTTATTGATTTATTGATTTATTGATTTATTGATTTATTGATTTATTGATTTATTGATTTATTGATTTATTGATTTATTGATTTATTGATTTATTGATTTATTGATTTATTGATTTATTGATTTATTGATTTATTGATTTATTGATTTATTGATTTATTGATTTATTGATTTATTGATTTATTGATTTATTGATTTATTGATTTATTGATTTATTGATTTATTGATTTATTGATTTATTGATTTATTGATTTATTGATTTATTGATTTATTGATTTATTGATTTATTGATTTATTGATTTATTGATTTATTGATTTATTGATTTATTGATTTATTGATTTATTGATTTATTGATTTATTGATTTATTGATTTATTGATTTATTGATTTATTGATTTATTGATTTATTGATTTATTGATTTATTGATTTATTGATTTATTGATTTATTGATTTATTGATTTATTGATTTATTGATTTATTGATTTATTGATTTATTGATTTATTGATTTATTGATTTATTGATTTATTGATTTATTGATTTATTGATTTATTGATTTATTGATTTATTGATTTATTGATTTATTGATTTATTGATTTATTGATTTATTGATTTATTGATTTATTGATTTATTGATTTATTGATTTATTGATTTATTGATTTATTGATTTATTGATTTATTGATTTATTGATTTATTGATTTATTGATTTATTGATTTATTGATTTATTGATTTATTGATTTATTGATTTATTGATTTATTGATTTATTGATTTATTGATTTATTGATTTATTGATTTATTGATTTATTGATTTATTGATTTATTGATTTATTGATTTATTGATTTATTGATTTATTGATTTATTGATTTATTGATTTATTGATTTATTGATTTATTGATTTATTGATTTATTGATTTATTGATTTATTGATTTATTGATTTATTGATTTATTGATTTATTGATTTATTGATTTATTGATTTATTGATTTATTGATTTATTGATTTATTGATTTATTGATTTATTGATTTATTGATTTATTGATTTATTGATTTATTGATTTATTGATTTATTGATTTATTGATTTATTGATTTATTGATTTATTGATTTATTGATTTATTGATTTATTGATTTATTGATTTATTGATTTATTGATTTATTGATTTATTGATTTATTGATTTATTGATTTATTGATTTATTGATTTATTCATTTATTGATTTATTTATTTATTCATTTATTGAGTTATTGATTTATTCATTTATTGAGTTATTGAGTTATTGATTTATTCATTTATTGAGTTATTGAGTTATTGATTTATTGATTTATTGGTTTATTCATTTATTGATTTGTTGATTTATTGATTTATTGATTTATTGGTTTATTTGTTTGTTGGTTTGTTGGTTTGTTGGTTTGCTGATTTGTTGGTTTGTTGATTTATTGATTTATTGGTCTATTTGTATGTTGGTTTATTGATTTATTGATTTATTGATTTATTGGTTTATTGATTTATTGGTTTATTGGTTTATTGATTTATTGATTTGTTGATTTATTGATTTATTGGTTTATTGGTTATTGGTTATTGGTTTGTTGATTTATTGGTTTATTGGTTTATTGATTTGTTGGTTCATTGGTTAATTGGTTTATTGGTTTATTGCTTTATTGATTTGTTGGTTTATTGGTTTATTGGTTTATTGATTTATTGGTTATTTGGTTTATTGGTTTATTGATTTATTGATTAATTGATTTATGGTTTATTGATTTATTGGTTTATTGATTAATTGATTTATTGGTTTATTGATTTATTGGTTTATTGGTTTATTGATTTATTGGTTATTTGGTTTATTGGTTTATTGATTTATTGATTTATTGATTAATTGATTTATGGTTTATTGATTTATTGGTTTATTGATTAATTGATTAATTGATTTATTGGTTTATTGGTTTATTGATTTATTGGTTTATTGGTTTATTGATTAATTGATTTATTGATTTATTGGTTAATTGGTTAATTGGTTTATTGGTTTATTGATTTATTGATTTATTGATTTATTGGTTTATTGATTTATTGATTAACTCATTTATTGGTTTATTGGTTTATTGATTTATTAATTTACTCATTTATTGATTTATTGGTTTACACATTTGTTAATTTATTGATTTATTAATTTATTGGTTTACTCATTTATTAATTTATTGGCTTATTGATTTATTGATTTATTAATTTATTAATTTAAGAATTTTTTAATTTATTAGTTTACTAGTTTATTGATTTACTAGCTTAATAATTTATTAATTTGTTAGTTTACTAGTTTATTGATTTATTAATTTATTAGTTTATTAATTTATTAATGTGTTAGTTTAGTAATTTATTAGTTTACTAGTTTATTGATTTATTAGTTTACTAGTTTATTGATTTATTAGTTTATTGATTTATTAATTTATTAGTTTATTACTTTTTTAGTTTATTAATCTATTAATTTACTAGTTTATTAGTTTATTAATTTATTAGTTTATTGATTTTTAATTTATTAGTTTACTAATTTATTAGTTTATTAATTTATTGATTTATTAATATACTAATCAAATAATTGATTAATTTATTAACTTATTAATTTATTATTTTATTAATTTACTAATCTAATTATTTATTAGTTTAACAATTTATAAATTTATTAATTTATTAATTTATTATTTTATTATTTTATTAATTTATTATTTTATCAATTTATTAATTTATTAATTTACTAAATTATTAACTTATTAGTTTATCAATTTTTTATTTTATTATTTTAGTATTTTATTAATTTATAATTTTTGTAAATTATTAATTTATTATTTTACTAAATTATTAGTTTATTAATTTATTATTTTACTAATTTATTAATATATTAATTTATTAGTTAAATAATTTATTAATTTAGTAATTTATTAACTTACTAATTACTAATTTATTAATTTACTAATTTAATAATTTAGTAAATAAAAAATTAATAAATTCATAAAACTTAAGTCATTAACTTATTAAATTAGCAAATTGCTAAATTATGAAATTATTAAATTATTAAATTATTAAATTAACAAACTATTATATTTTTTTATTACTAAAATAAAAATAATTAGTTAGATTATTAAAATTTAAAATAACTCAATTATTAAAATAATAAACTACTAAATTACTAAAATATTTAATTGTTAAATTATTAACTTAATAAATTATTAGTAGGCAATAATTATTAAAAATGGCCACAATTCGTAATTTAAAATCGTCGGATCCTATAAATAATTGGTTGAAAAATATATTATTGCAGTGATTTTGAAAATTAATCTTTTTAATAATAGCTTTACCAAATTGAATAAATTAAATAAAATTTTAAAAAAGTATTTTAGCTTAAATATATTATAATTGAATTTTATAATAAATAATTTTTAAAAAAATATATGTAAAGAATTATCTTTATTTAAATTATTTATAATGAGTAGCCCTTGTATAGGTGGTTGAGACAGTAATTTATGATATCTTAAGATTTTCTATTTTGTGCTTAGTATCTTGTAATTTTTGCTTTGAGTTAGGCTTAGGGATGAAAACAAAAACATATATTAAGGAGTTGGCAAAATTTTATCACATAATAAGAAAATAATTACTCACTTTTCTTATTAATAATTGTTTAAAATTTAGTCTAATGAAAAATAAAATATCATATATCTCATGAAAGTAAATATAACTATTTTTTATGCAAAGAAAACACATATAAACAAAAATAATTTCTTTCTAGTCATCAATATCATAATATTATTCTATTATTGATTAGATAAAACTCTTTCATAATTTCTTCTATAGTGTCTTTACCATGTCCTTTTCAATATAAATAGTTAAAGTACTTGCAAGAAATCTACCTTCCATTTTATTGCAAAGCCTAGTTTTCACAAGCATGTTCTATGGAAGTAGTTGAAATCGGGAGACTCATCACAAGACGAGAATTATTTTGTTGATCAAATGGTAAGTTATTGATTTTCTTAAATATGATCATACTCAACATAGCTCAAAAAGTGTTCAAATATGTTGAAATTTGAAATGCTTTAATACATTAAACTCATAATGTTTTAATTGAATCTTCAAGTGAGCTTTCTCCTGATAAGTGAAATCCTTTGGATAATATTTTGCAACTAAATTGCATGTGTCATCAACTTTGAAGGAATTAAAAGTTGAGCTAAGAAAGAGACGTTCCACAATTTGATCACAAAACCTATTATTCAACTATTGTCTTCTTAGATCCCTAAAGCTCGATTTGGATTGAACCTGCAGTGGAATCCCTTACGTGGACCATGTCTTCTTCTTGGATCAAGCTACTACACATAGCATGCTCTGGATTCGAATACCGAAATCACAATGAAATTTAGTGTTTTTATCAAAGTATTGTATAATGTGAAAATTAAAGACAGAGTAAAAGAAATTGAACTAGAAAAATGGAAAAGGTTAAGAAATAGCTAAATATGGATTTTCCTAAGAAAATCATATAAGATGAATCAAGATTTGTCACAAGCCTCCTAAAGAACTTGATGAGAATAAAGTGTTCTAATCTAATAACAAGTTAGGAGAAATTGGCACGTAAAAACAAGAAATTATCCTATGTGGGTCTTGAGTTGCGAAGCATAAGAGAAGCCTCGCGAATCTTCTAGACAAGTCCAGCCTCGGTTCAGGCATCCAAAGGTGGAGTGGCTTCAACAATTGCGTCCTAAGACAGAGTGGCTACCGTAGTCACGTCCAAAGTGACTTGTGGAGTCCACATCTAAAGGCACTTGGACTAGAGGAACAATGAAACAGAAGGTAGTCTTCCCATGTCCAAATGCATGTTGGCTTTCAAGAGTGTGTCCATTGGACTTAAGTTCGTTTATTGGATTCAGTGCGTCCAAACGATGCTCAAACATTCATCTAACCTTATGAGGCCACTCTACTTATTACAAGGAGTGAAAGAAACGTTATACAAAGCTTCCAATTTACATGAGGATAATAAAAC
The DNA here is from genome assembly GCA_025330945.1 of Mucuna pruriens. Classification (NCBI taxonomy): domain Eukaryota; kingdom Viridiplantae; phylum Streptophyta; class Magnoliopsida; order Fabales; family Fabaceae; genus Mucuna; species Mucuna pruriens. The sequence goes on along the minus strand of JAENHJ010000040.1, from coordinate 3,177,273 downwards.
ATACAAGATCCCTCTTTAGACGCTCCCTGTCCTCTAAGGAGTATAATGTTCCTTTACACTCTAGCTTCCAGCTTCTTTAACCTGCTCCTGGTTAAAAGTTCCTAAAGGTTTTCCCCTAAAGTTTGGCCTACGTCCTTTGTTGGCTGATCTTGGCCTCCTTGATCTATATCATCAATGGTAGTTGTATATATGTCATATATAAAATAATGCTCCATAATTACAATTGTGTCATCATTTTTATGACGAGACTTACCTCAAGCTTTTAAATATTGACTATTCAAATTATGAATATCAATAATATTGCTAGCACAAAAAGTTGTGACATTCTCAAGTAATGGTTTTCACCATCATCTCTTAACTTTGGAAGTAATGATTTTGTAGTTGAAACAAGATGCATATCATTTACAATATCTTAAATTTTTTTCTACAAAGCTCTATATAAAAGATTTGTTATTTCCATAATTTGTTTCAACAAGAAATATGAAATTCAAATGAAGTTAATGTTAAGTATGATTCCTTTACATCATCCATTTTGAAAGTAATTTGCTTATCCTTTAGAAATACTATTGAAAACAATGCATGTTGCTAAATACATTTTTAGCAAATTGCATATTAAGTGAAAATGAAAACCTCGTAGAGTATCTCTAGCTCTCTGCAATGTTCCAATTTGATTTCCTCCTTTTATGTCTCGACTTCTTATTAGAAATCCTATTAAGAATTTTCATAGCTTAGGCATCTTGAAGTTCAACATGGCTTTTAGAAGAACTAACAACAATATTTATAATAAATGTCAAACTAGTAAAGAATTGATGAACATGTTTAACTTCTATAGATGATGTAACAAAAACTATTTTCAAACTATGAGACATGCAATGAACATAGTAAGCACAAGGATGTTATTCGAGAAATAAAAATTGCAATCTATTCCACTCACCACACATATTACTAGCACTATCATAACCTTGTCCCCGAACATTTTCAACATGAACATCATGATGAGAAAGGATTGAACATCATTTTTTAAGAGTTGATGTCATGGTATCTTTGACATGTACAATATGAAAAACAAAATGCTCTCAAACGAAATCATCTTCATCAATAAATGTCAAAATAATGGTCATTTTCTCACTCTTTGACTCATCTTGAACTTCATTAATAAGTATGCAAAAATTAGCATTACCGATTTCTTTCTTAATAACATTGCATACTTTGCTAGTAATGATTTGAAAATTCTCCTTTTGAATTTTAAAAGATGTGTATATGGAATTTTGTGGAGCATTTTCCAATACAACACTAGCAATTTTGTTATTAATAGTACAAATGAAAACAAGAAGGGGAGAGTTTGAATTGTGTTCTTTAAAAATTTTTGCAAATATTCTTCAATGTGTTGCATCTGTCGAGATAAGACAATACAAACATGTGTGATAAAAACATTTAAAAAAAAATGTTTTCTTTAAAGTAAGGGATAAATGATATAAAATAAAAGAGATAAATAAGATATTACCATTCATAGATTTTATTCTAGTTTGTTTGTTAAAAGACTACATCTAGTCCTTAGCTATACTACTAAGAATTCCACTTTAAGTTAGAGCTCTTTTGCTTATAGACACAATAGCATAATAAGCCAACCTAGGCTTATCTTGAGTATTCTTTCACTTGCTTCTCCAAGCAATAACCCATGTATTCTTTGAATTGCTTATTCAAGTAATTTTTCAAGTATTCTTTACAACAAATCTTTTTCAGGCTCAACATTCTTTACAAAAGGTGTTTAAAGAGTCTTATCGTTTGTTAAGACGTATATATCCTAAGATCGAGTTAGAGACTTTACAAAGAGCAAAAATAAATAAATGTACAATAAAAGCTTAAGAGAATATTTCGTAGAATGTGTTTATCTGTCATATCTTGTTCTTTGTTCTTCTATCATCAAGGTATTTATAGAATTTTTTCGAGGATGTATCTGTTGAGGGTCTTCAAAGTTCTTCCTTGTCAATTTGAATATTTCTTCTAAGATTTGTAGAGATGTTAGATCATTTAATACAAGCCTTAAATGTCTTTCGCCAACTAGTTACCATTGATATGATAAAATATTACGCTTATATCCTTTTTAGATAACTTTAGTTATGTGATTTTGACTTTATTGTTCTTCAAAAGTTATGTTGCTCAAAGTTGTTGGGAAAAGTGACTTAATATGACATTCTTTTTGCTTCAAGAAGATACAACTCAAAAATGCTTATAAAAAATATTAATATTTATTAAAGAAATATTTAATGAAGCGTTGCATTTTAGTATAAGTTATCATATGTTGAAAAGAGAAAACATTTATGTTTGACAGACGATGCGTCTAACCATATAACAACAAGTATAGTCTAAGGGAACAAATGATATGTATAAAACATGTTAACATTTTTTTTATAAAACGTCTTTGTAGAAAAATACAATTCTTTTTACTAATTCATTTGTTTGTTTTCAGCTTCAAAACTTTCTTTAACAAAATTCTAAGAGTCTAACCATCATTATAAGTTGCTAAAAGCTTTAAAAGCTCAATAAATTTTCCCTTTTTTTTAGTTAAAACTTTCATCATTTTCTCTAAAATCACATGCTTAGAAAGTTAGCAAAAGAATGCTATCAATCGTAGCCTTAAGCCACAATAGACTATTTTTCACTTCTTTTGATATTTGTCTTCCAAATAACTTTTGAATATGTTGTGATTGATTCTTGATATCTTCACAAGATTTGACACCTATTCTATGTGATGAACTTGGAATTTTTTTCACATGTCCTAAGTAAAGGACAATTTACTCCATCATTCACTTTCTTTCATTTGTTCAATCTATCAACTATAAATGCATTTGCACGACCTAATTCCATATTGACAAAAAATAGCATGGTAAATAATAAATAACATCATTCTTAGGCGAGTACTCCAACCAATATGAATGTGCATCAAACCAAGGAGCTTGAAATCATCAATGATTGTTTCCTTCTCCTAAAAAAGGTTATTCCATATTACTTGGTTGACATAGACTAACCTTGAGATAAGCATGATGTATTTCATCTCTTTAATTAAAAGTAAACTCCCATGTCATTGAACATAATACAAGATCTCACTATTTATTAATAACATCCATTTCTTCTACCTAAATTCTTCTACATTTTAAAGATCATTCATCAAGTTTAGAATCTTGTGGAAAAACAACTAAAGCTTGTGGTATAAGAGTAGACAAGATGGATCAATATTGTTGTTTGCTTTCTTTTTAAAGAATGAAGAAAGAGCTCATTAGGTCACCATTTTCAATCATTCAATTGTAGATTTTTTTTAACAAATAAACATAAATTTTAATTGAAAAAAAAAATCTAGTAAATTAAGTTCAAATGTAATTGAAGTAATTAAAATACTAAAGACTTATTATAACAGTTGGTCCAATAAATAAGAACAGTAAAGATGAGTTCTTGTTTGTAACTTATTATTCCAATACACAAAGCTTAAAAAAAATTAATTAGGAATGTGAGTTATTTCACTAGTTGGTGAATATGAGTCCAAGTTACATTTACCTCTAAATCATATTCATTTACACTATTTAATATTTACCTCCATTTAATGAATTCTAGATCCATTTTTAATAGCTCTAAAAGTCTCACTTCCCACTCTTATTTAAACATAAATATATAGTAATAAACACAGATGTAGGCTTGTGATTGTCTTTCCACCAAATAAACATGGATGTGTTATAGGTACGAACATAATATGGTAAATTCCCAAATAAACAATAAACCAATCAAAGATATTGATATTATCTTTGTGAAAAATTAAAACTTGGTATTGATATCATGTGATAGTTTGCTGGACAACAAAAGAATTAAAGTCCAAATATTGAGGCGCACAACACAGGCTGCAAGGTGAGTGAACTAGGAATTGGTTGAGGAGGAACAGAAACTAGTTTAAAAGTTAAAAAGATTATTTTTTTGTAATGGTAATATGTTTCGTATGGCCATAAGCATGTGTGTGGGCTTTATCTTTTACTTTTGGGCCAAATATTAGGTAAGGGTGGGGGGCGAATATTTTTTTCAAGTACATATACTAAGTGATTTAAGTATATTGGGGGTGGTGATTGCCCTTGTACAAGCATATGTAGTTCTTTCCCTACTTAGGCCCATTAATTTCAAAAAATAAGATAAAATTATAACTAAAATAAAAAACAAAAAAAATCCATTTTTTCTTTAATATTGTTATTGGCTCAAGAACTTGTGGTGTTTCACCATGCATAACTTATCGTTATTATTATGGTTGATTCCTTTGGTGACAAACATTTGTTTCTAGAGGTTGAGTTTCATGATGGTATCATTGGAGAAATGTGTGTCCTCTTTGGTGTTCTCATTGGAATGTCAACAATATTTGATTTAATAATAACAACATAAATCTTGTCTTAGGCATTGCTCAAGGTGTAGGAGGTGATGGACTAATAATTCCTTAGGCAAACGATTTGTTGCTAAAGAAGTGATTTGTTGATCCTCTTTAAGCAAGCGATTTGTTGATCCTCTTTAAGTAAGCAATTCCTTAGACTACTAGTTCACCATCAGTGGTGCTAAAGCAGGCAATTGATTGATCATCTTTAAGGAAGTTAAATTTCCCAATGTTAACGATGGTAGGGAGGTCAAAGATGACATTAACATCCTTGATGTAGCCCACAACTATATGAAACTTGTCTGTGATGACACAACTCTTGATAAAGAACTTGTTGGTTTGGAACTTATCATCTTATTGAAGCGGTGCACAACAGAGTAGACAACATTTAACGACATGTGGATGCGTTGGCAAAGAGGAAGGACCAATGGTTTATCCCCATGAGGTAGGTATGATGCTCTATCACAAAAGGACAGACAAAGTAAATTCATGTTGGTAAGGCTGGAGTGCAAGCTTAAGTGGTGGCTCATCCGATGGTTTTAGTTGGAAGTATTTTTTTTTTTGTAGAAAAACATAATATAGTGTGAAAGGCATACCTTGTATTTTTTATTTTATTATATATATTAAAAAACTAAATTTAGGTGATAATTTTAAATGAGTTTAGAAATTTTAAACTATTAATATATAAAGGGTTAAGATTTTTTTATTTTATCCTTTAAAATGTATTGTGCACTTTTTTTTGTATCATCATGTTATAGATATAAATTATCATCAATTTTGTCGATGACTAATCTTCGTAAAAAAAAAACTTAGCTAATCACCTTTAGTGGTGTCTCTTATCTTAACCATGTTTTTTTTAATGCACGAGACTCAAACTGAGACCTTGCTAAAAAAGTTCGAGCCTAGTACCTCAAGGTGCAATTTAGAGGAATCTTTTCTAATATTGTAGAATAAGTAAATTAAATTTAAATTTTAATATACTAATTTTAAGGGATATGTGAATTTGATTTGTGAATCCTATGAAGTTTAGTTTGAATTTAAATTTGATACAATGATATTAATTATTCAGTCAAATAAATTTAATTATTATAAAATTATTTAATTTATCATTATAGTATTTTTATCATAAAAAATGAAAAATAAATGTTAAATTCATGTTATTTATGAAAATAATTAGTTTTGTTATTTATTTAAGTGAGTATTGTGTAAATTGTGCTTATATTTTTTCTCATATTTATAGTACTAATCTTTACTTGTTTCTATACAAATTATTTTATGTTTTAATAAGTTTATTATAGTTTAATTTTAAAGTTATAATAATTAAACTAATAAAAATAATCAATATTATCTTAAAATATATAGTATTTAACTTTGATTAAATAAAATTAAATATGCATAAAATATTTTAAAATGACTAAAAGTTATTGAGAAAGAATAATTTAAGAGCAATATTTGTTATTAAAAGAAATCAGATATAACAATAATCAAATTTGTTAAGAAAATATACTTTATTGATTGTTCTAAATTGTTATCTTATCATAACAACTTTGGTTGACGTAGCGAGCATCTTATATTTAAAAAAAAATTAGGGTAATGTAATCTTACGCAAAGGTCATCTATCCAACATTTTGGCATTAAAATATGTATGAGACGTAAATGATTATCATAAAATATTTAAAACATAACACAAGATTTCTTTTCTCGAAAAACCATACTTTTTCAAACAAATAAAATAGATAATTTTATATCTCGTCCAAGACAAACTACTGTAGGGGATTTATTGAAATAATTAAATTTAGAAATAATATTTTTCAACAACTAGAGACATAGCGAAACTTAATGGATTGGGAGAAAATGAGATAATTAAAATTCATCAAATAAATATATATTTTTCAAAATGATCCAATAAAATAATATTTATATAAAAAACAAACTAAAGACTTTTTTTAAAGACGCAAAATTATAAATATCAATTATCAATTTCACATGTCACCTATAACTTTTATAAATTTATAGTAAAAAATAGTATTTATGTTAGCCATATATTTTTTTATGAAAAACTCCTATTAATTATGTTATATAAATCAACTAAATTATAATACATTATATTACTTCCTGAATTATCTTTTATGACAATAGTATCTATAAACCATTAAAGAATAATTTGTTTTTCAATTATTGGAAAATAGAAGATAAATGTTATAATATGGTAAATGCTACAATTCTAAAAGTATAAATTTCGACAAACCTCATATGCAACTTCATCCAATTTGTTCATAAGGTTTACTTTTGACCCGTACATTTAGACTATAAGCTCGTTGGAACCTCAAAACAATAGCAAAAATACAAATATGAGACGAAAAAAAAAGAACTACAAGAATAATAATGATATAAAGATAAAATATTTGGTGATGTGTTTCAAAATCTAAGTTGTTAATGTAGGTAAGTTTATTCCATTTGCATAAGTTAATAAATATAATTTAATTCTCAAATCAAATATAATTTAATTCTCAAATCAATTATAATTTATCAATATAAAAGGGAAGAGTATTGAAGTTATTTAATTGAAATGAAATAAATTATATCTTTAAAAACAATAATATCATATTATAAAAGGAAAAGCACTGTAAGGGAAAAATAAATGATCATAATACTTAAATATTTTGTCTAAAAAGAATACAAACTACAATAATCCCCATAATAAAGACTATAAAAAATAAAATATTTTCAAAAAATAGAAAAAATAAATAATACATAAATATTATTATTTACATAATTTAATCTCATGCATAAAAATAATTATCATAATATATTATATATATATATATATATATATATATATATATATTAAATTTAAAAAGCCAAGGGGTCAAGGCTTCTACTACAACAAGTGGCTTCATCCATCACAATGATAATAATAGTTAAGACATGTCAAATATGACAACAATTTTGGGAGTTACAATAAATCAATTATGACAACAACAAATGTATCAAAATGACAATGACAATTATTGCTTTTAAAGTATAAGAATTGACAACGACATCAAATGCAAAACTTTTTACAATAATAACTCTTGTAATGACTTGCAACAATAATTTCCTCATGGGCAAAGATTATTTTCCAATAACATTTGAGATTTATCTATGACAAATGTCTCTCCAAATAAATTTTGTTATAGTGTTTGTTGCACTTGACTTCAATTTGCTTATTCTTTTTATTAGTCAACTATCTTATTCCTTACTTTTTTGAAATCTTAATTTTTTAGTGCACTTAACTTCATTTTGTTTTTGCATAGAGAGATAAGATCCATGCAATAGTTTGAAGATTTTTTATTTATAAGTTGTAAAATGAAGCAGGAGAAGGATAGGTGTATTCTATAGTTACTTTGATTTAACTAACAATGTTGGTGCTTGTTGAACTATATGAAATCTTTACAAACTAAATTTTTGATATGGTACAAAAAATTTTTAAAAATTTCAATGTTGTGTTAGGTAATGTCTTTTGTATTATGATAAAAAGTGACATTTTTTAAAAGGATTATGATGTGAATTACTTAGTTGGTTGGTATATCATACTTGTATGGAATATTGATTAGTTTGTGAGTTTACTATTTAAATTAATATTTTATGTTGAACATGTTGCAAATGTTAACGGAGTTCAAACTATTATACACAAAGAGTATGCACAAGCCAATAAGAATTGTGCAAGCAGAAGATGAATAACATTGAAGTAAACTCATACAAGTTGTTTATTTCTTTTATGTTATTTAATGTTTATTATTTTTTTTAAATTGTCACATTTTTGCATGTTATAATTTTCAATTTAAGTACAATTTGTTTGGTTCATATGTTGATGATTTAAATTTCTCCTCTCTTATTCGATGATATTGACAATGTTGTGGTTGTTGTTCAATATGTCGAAGTGAATACATTCCAAGGTGATAAAGTTGTGCCACTTATGTTTTTTAGAGTGTTAAAGTATTTAATGTTAATAAGTTATGTTATTAAAGTTTTGTCCAATCCAGAAAAGAGTTGATAGAACATTGTGAGAACATATTGTTGGGCTACCAAACTTGTGAGTTTTTCAAGTAGAATCATCTTTATTGTTTTATAAATTATGAAACATATTGTTGGTGAGGATGAATGGTGGTACATTTCGTATAGTTACAACTAGAAAATATATCTAAATTTTAATATGTATTTTGGTAAGTGCAATTACCATATTGTAAATGTCACTCGAAGACAATGTATACATCTATGAATTTCTTTTAGAGGTATATTTAGTTAATAGTTTTTAAAATGATGATATTTATATATTGTTGACGTTACTTAAATTGAATTAGATTTTAGGTATCTTGTGAAGGTTTAGGTCATTAACGAGACTAATTTAGTTATATTTGTGTTGTTTGATCATGATATCGCATATATCTAAAAAAATTATGCAAAAATGATTGATGAAATTGATATGGTGTGACAATAATATTAATTTTGATATAGTGCAATAAAGAGTGAATTTTATGTTTGAAATAATTAATATGATTGTATCTAATTTTTGTCACATAATATTGCATCCTTGTAGTGTCAAAGGCAATACCTAGTTTTTTTATAAGATGTTTCTATTTAGGGTTGAGGTTAAGATAATAAAGAGTTTGGAGTTTAAGTACTCATGTTGCAAAACTTTCTTGCTTTATTGCTAAAATTTATACTAAAGATTGTTATATACAAATAATTGAGGAGTTAGAAACCTACTTGGTGTCAAGGAGTTATTTCAAAAATGACTATTTGAATGGTGTGAGGGTTTTCTCAACTATTAAATTGACAAATGAAGTTGTTGCTCGAGTATTTTAAAATTCATTGGATACACTTTATCCAATTAGATCACGTGTTTTGGAAATTAAGTTTATATGGTTATAATTCTTTAGGATCTTGTGTCGAAGTATTCAAAGAAGGCTAATGATAGTGTTATTGACTCTAAAGATAAAATTGCTATTGACTTGTCCAATAATTTGATGAAAGCTACATTAAGTAAAACATGTGATTTTATTGATGATCTTTATATAATAAGTCTTAACATTATGAATCTTATTAAAAGGGGCATCAAATTTAAAAGAAATAGTCAATTTGTTGTTGGACACTTGTTGGATCTAAGATGGTTTAATCCTTACTTTTAATGATAATACACAAAGTACAAGACTATATGATTTTATTTTAAACCATCAATATTTTGTACTACAAATTGTCCTAAGTAGTTTGTCCTAGAAAGGCGTGTCCATCAAGCCCCTTTAGAGCTTTGTCTAAGAGGATTCATTTGATAAAAAAAACTACCATCTTATGTGAAGTGTGTACATGAAGTTCTCAAGCTTAATTCTCATAAAAATAAAAATATTAGTAGTTTACTTATGTACCTTAAAGAGACTGAAAAACAGAAACCCAAAGTGACAAGACATTGATTAAAAAATGTAGTGTAGTGTATTTGAAGCATAAACATAAAAAAGTTATACTTGCTACATAATAAAGTAAACAAAGAAGATAAATAAAATATTTTATCATATTATGTGTCATAACGGATGAAACATTTAATGTAATATTTATTGTGATCTAATATTCAAATCCAAAGACCAAAAAATCCATAGGAGAGATATCAACAAGCTTTGTTATAAAAGTCTCATGGGTCAATGAGTTAAAGAGAATTATGATAAGTTAAGAGATGAAGGCTATAACACATTCAATAATTTATTAACTTTAATAACACATTCAATAATTTATTAACTTTAATAACACATTAAACCATTTATCGAGTCTTATTAACTTTCATAAGATTTTTTTATAACCTTGTACTATGAGTATCTTAGGCTACATGTTACTACTACTATGTACTTGTTAGATGATTAGATGATAACTCAAGGTTACATGTTACGAGCTTAACTTATTAGAACTTTTAGTGTGTTGACAAACATAAAATAATCAGTACTTACAGTTAAATGCATGAAGAGACAAGTGTTAAATAATATTCAAGTTAAAAGCTTAAATTGGTTAAGAAGAATTGCTTTGTGCCTAGAGAGATAGACACAAATATATTTATGAGCTTAAAAAAGATAAAATAATATTTGTAATAGTTTGAAACTTTATTCCCTATAAAACTAGTATTAGTTGAACTCTTGTAGTTTACCAAGGACTAAATTTGGATGTGACATGGACCTGAATAAATTTTGTTGAGTTTTATCATTTTCTCTCTTATCTCTAGTTATACTAATCAAGCGTGTTGATTTTGTTTTAGAATAACTTTTGTTTTTTTATTATAAGTATTTATTAAACAATATGTTTTAAATTAGGACAATCCATTTGTTTATCTTGTTATGTATTCAAAATAATTTTGTGAAAAATTTAAGAAACATAATTAATTTTTTTATTTATGATGTTTTCCCGTGTAGTTACAATACCCTTTATCCATTACTTATGATTAAGATTCGCTAGTTTTTCTCATGTTGGTGGTTTTAAATTTTATTTTATTTGATGATTTGATTTATTTTTTAATTTAGAGTCTTTACTTTTTCATTTTTAATGTACAATTCAAAGTATCATTAATTATATTTTTATTTTGTATACCATTGTCTTATTTTATTTATTGTTTAAGGTAATGCACAACACACGTCTTAAGAAAATATTTGACTATAACTATTCCCAAGACAAAATAATTGTATTTAACTAAAATACTTCCATTCCATAAATGATTAATTATTAATTATTAACTAAAATATCCTTATTCTCTCTCTATATATAGAGTGAGGGGATTTCACACATTACTTCCACATTCATGACTAGTAAAAAAAAATTTTTTAACCATCTTTAAGTGTGTTAGGAAAGATTCTCTCTATTTTTTTAAAAAAAAGTAAAACATAAAATGAAGAAAAAGGGAGGAAGTTAAATAAAAATGGGAGTGTGTGTTTGAAAAATAAAACTCCAATTATGCTATGAAGAGACTTGAATAAGATAAGTCATCACTAATATTTTAATATGTATTGCACAAAATAAATATTTAACAAGAGATAAAATACATAGAAAATAAATATGAGAAAAAGAAGATAGGAGAGAGAGAGAAAAAAATATGGATGAGAAAGATGTGCAAATATTTGTAAAGATAAATGCATTTTCATTTATAGAAACATGTGTTTTACATGGAACTAGATAACAATGAAAAATTATGCTAATTATATGACAATTTCATAAAAACACACTTCTATATATAAAAAATTATTAGGAAAACTTCATGGAAAAAAAAGAGATATTGAAAAAGATTGAAAGTTTTTTCATTAACACAATCTATTTCAAGAAATTCAAAAAGTTTTTTCTTTTACCAAATACAAACATTGATTCAATTAAAAAAATTTAAACACAAAAATACAAATAGAAATTTAATATCTAATATAGTATAGTATTAATCTAGGATATTTAGTTATTATATATATATATATATATATATATATATATATATATATATATATATATATATATATATATATATATTCTAAATAAACAAATTCCTTTTAATGTAGTTTTCCTTTTTTATCCATAAATTTACTATTTCATTTTTCATTGAAAAATCAAAACATATTTATTTATTTTCAGAAAATGAAATAATTAAAAAACGAGTCATTCAAAATTATACAATATTTTGATTATAATATTTGTTCATAATTTTTTTTACATTTATAAAAATTCAGAATAATAATGTATTTAGAATAAAAATATTGAATAATAAGAAAAATATTGAAATAATACACATATATATATATATATATATTCTAATAAAAATATTTATTTAATGTTTAGTAAACGAATATTGTACTTTAATAGTTCTTTAATAGTTCTTTGAATCTTGATAATTGACTTAAATTTGTTATTATGATTTTGATTAAGCTACTATAGTGAAATGGGTAGACCTACTATTATTAGTAAACTGTGTTAAACCATCTTAAATTTGAGTTTGAATAATAGCACGACATCTTATCTTTTGAAAAAAAAAGTTCTATAATGAATTTATTTCTTCTTTTGGTGAGAATTTATTTCTTATTTCTGTTTCCATTATTTTAATTTTTTTTATTATATATAATATTTTCAATTTTAGAGCATATATTAACTCATGTATCATTTTAGGTCATACCCATTTTAATTTCAATTTTTGATAACCTTATTAGTCAATGAAATAAAATATTATATTCATCTAAAAAAAGTATGATATTAACTTTTTTTTATAACAATATTATTAGTTACTTATTGATTTTCTAGGTATTTTCGATTTAGTGATCTATGTGAATCATAAATATTTATTTTATGGGCTTTATCCAAATTTTATATGTTTTTTTTAAAAAAACATAAAAACTATTATTTATTGGGTCTTATAAATTACTATAATTTTAATTTTTTATTTTCTTCTAAATTCTTCATCAAATATCATAAATTTAAATTTATTAATAAATAAATTACTTTTTTAAATTTATCATCCAAATATAAAGTTATAAACAATAATAATAAATGAATAAATTAATGTGAGATGATAAAATGTTTAAAAAATTTAGATTGTTACTTCCAAATGAAAGAAAAAAAGAATATTATTGAAATTTAACTTAGATTCAAGAATAAAAGTTATATATATATATATATATATATATATATATATATATAATAATATTTCAAATAAGTAAAAAATATCATTGAAAAAGTAAAAACACTTTTACTCTCTCAACATAGGAATAAGTAATATAAAATATATGAATTATTAATTAGAAAATTAATTATTAATATTTTAATAAAAGTGATTTAATTTTCCCTCAACGGTTATTTTATCCTCTCAAGTAATGAGCAAATCCCAAATTATTATTTTATATATATTTTTAAATATATAAGATGAAATTAGATTGAATTAAATAATTAAAAACGAAATACCAAACAAAACCCAGGCTTTCCTCAATTGTGTGCACATATCAAAATAATATTGGGAGAGCGAAGTGAAAGATTTGGAATCCGTTTTGAACTCGCCGTCAAAACTCATTCCAGTAGCCACTGATCGGTTTCGCCGATCTCCAACGCCTCTTCTTATTCATCGGATTGTGGGGTTGAAGCCAAGAATTGAAAATTTTAATGCAAGTAATGATTTTTATTCTGGTTTATATGCTCCTCCATCAATGAAGGGTTGTCCCATGGCATGATCACCGTGCAAATAATCGCTTTTCCCTTCTGGGTTTTTGAGGGTTTCGCGTTTGCTTGGTTGGGTCGGTGTGTGTGTTTTTTTCTTTTTTAATTTTTTATTATTTGGGTTTTTTTGGGTTTTTCTTTTTCTTGCCACTCTTGTTTTTGGGGTTTGATTGAAGTGATGCTGGACTTCAGGGAAGGTTCCAATGTGAAAAGATTAATTTTTGGGTTCTGGGGTTAGGCCTAGGGCTAGAAAGTTTTGGTGGGTGGTGGAGATGAAACACAATACTGAGCTTGAGGAAGGAGAGGCTTGCTATTATAAGGACAACGATGAAGTCTACATTGACCCTGATCCTTTCTCTTACCTTGTAAGGACTTACTTGAATCTAGTTTGAAAAATTCCCATTTGAATTTGCTTGGTTTAAGGTTTGGATGATCAATAAAATTTGCATCAGTCAATGTATCAATATATTTGGTTCCTTGGGGAATATAAGGAATTAATTGAATTATAGAATTTCTCATAATTAAACTTCTGCCTTGAGGGACTAAATCAGTATGATACAGGATGAACAGAACTATTGGCTATTGGGCTTCATAATCATACCTACATTGTTTGTTAATGGCAAAGAAATTCAGCATTTATAAAGTGTTTCAGAAACGTAATAGTGTCTTGAGTTTCTTGTGTGCTAAAAGCATAGTGAATCTATCTATCCTATAAAACTGCCAATAAATATTACGAATTGGTTTTGTTTGCCTAATGGTTCTGCTACATTGTGAGTGAAAAGCATGTCTACTATTTACCAAGTAACACTGCAGCCATCATCTAACATCAATTACTAGGTAATAGATTTATTTGCTACACCATTTATTCTTTCTTGTACAAAATGGTCGTGATGCAAGTTTAAGCTTCTAGATGCTTCTTAGATTGTTGATGCTATGCTAATGTGCATTTGTATTTTGTCCTCTGAGAAGGTTAGTTCTTACAAATCAAATAATATAATTAATGATGATTCTTAAATGCTTTTTGATCTTTATGGTGCCTTCTATTGTTATGCTTCATATTCCTAGTGATTATTGTTGATTAATGACATTTTCTTTTTAAAGCCCTTTCCTAAAATTTATCACGAAAATATTACGACTAATAAGTTGTTTCGTGAAGGATGAGAAGATTCAAAATTTTCTTGGCCATTTTCAAAAGGACTTTGAAGGTGGTGTATCTGCTGAGAATTTGGGTAAGTGGAATAATAAAATTTGAAGCTTGTACTGAGAAATGAAAGAGATGTCTTTGCATCCATGTAGTGATGTTATCAGATATGACTAATCTTTTTCAGGTGCAAAATTTGGTGGCTATGGTTCATTTTTACCTACCCATGAGCGTCCTCCTTGTTTTTTGTCTCATCCTAGGACTCCACAAAGAAACCACAGCTCACCAAAGGCTAGTAGCAATCTCCACACAGAGGTATAAGCGTATAGCAATATTTTTGTTTGTTTATTTTACTATTTGATATGAAGGCAATATATGCTGCCAGAATATTTCAGCAGAGAAATATTACAGATTGATTGAGTGCAGTCAGTTATATTGTTATACAGGCTGTGTCTCATAACACAAAAGCACCTTCAAATGCGCCTCCTGCAAGGCTTGAAACTGCTTCCAATAGTTCACATTCATTTCGTGGTGTAAGAGAGACTTCTGTAAATGACTCTGTGAAGAAAGAACAAGGAATTTCTTCCAGTGATATAGATGAGAGGTGCACTTTGAAAGATGATACTACAAAAAGGACAGGAAATTCAACTGACCAAAGGACACTGAAGTTTCGAATCAAAGTGAAACCTAATATCCTAGCACAAAAGAATGCAGAAATTTATAGTGGCCTTGGGCTTGATAACTCTCCCTCTTCCTCAATGGAGAACAGCCCTGAGGAAAGTGAAGGCACGCCACCTATATCTCAAGAGAATGCTGAAGATTCTCCAACTGGGATTATTCAGGTAGAGGACCTTTTCTATTTCTATACTGTTTAATTCTATTAGAAAGATTGAAGTATTTTCTTCTTATTTGATTACATAGGTTATGACTACCTTTCCTATCCCTGGTGGCATTCTAATATCACCTCTACACGAAAGTTTTCTCTACTTGATAAAAAATGGTAAAGCTATTGGGGACAGCAGACATTTGTCCTCTCTTAATGGTCATCAAGATCCTTGTTCCATGTCTACTGATGAATCAGATTCTTTTGTGGGGGATGGACATTTGAAGAAGACAGTGAGAATAGTGAGACAAAGTGAAAAGAAGTTGGACTTGAAGCATACGAATGGAACCCTTTCTGAGAAGGAAATGACGTTTCGTACAAAGAAAAGATTAGGAAATAGAACACCAGATCATAAAGATTTCCTCTCTAATGAATTGAAATGGACACCTCTGTCAAGTTCAATTTGTGATGCCGGTGAACCAGCTGAAGTCACTGCCAAAGCTTCTAAAGCCTCCAAGGTGGTAAATGAGAATGGGGTGCGAGGCAGAATGGTTTCGGTTGAAGCATTGAAGGAAGAGTCATTGGAGTCAATATCTGGTCAGGATTTTGGGAAGACTGAAAAGCAAAATGCAGGAAATGGTTTTATGAAAAATGCTTTAGAGCATAAACTGGAAAATTCCTGCAAGGATAATCCTAAAGACGCCAAGAATAATAACATGTGCAATACTATCATGTTTTCCAATAAGGTTGAATGCGATTCTGTAAAACATAAGGTAGGTAAGGTAAAAGCTGTGTCTGAATGTAAGAATAAGTCAAAAGGTGATTGTAGTCCTGGACAATCCGAGGCTGTTGCAAGAAAAGATAGCTATGCTGGTACTAATAATGCAATGGTAATTGATAAAGGGAGTGCTGGCTTTGACAATACTTGTAGAAGTAAAATGAATAAGTCAAAGTCACTGAAGGATAAAAAGTTCAGTGATGGTAACAGGGATTCATTGAAAGAAAAAAAATCAGAATGGAAAGTTGACAGTCTTGCTGGTAATGGTGCTATAAAAAACACTAACAGTAATGGAAAACAGAGTGCATTTGGGACTAAAGTAAAGGGGGGACTGAGTGGTCATAAAGTTGTCAACCAATTGCTAGCTGGGCCATGCATAAAAGATACTCCAGCTTCACTTCCTATAGCTGAAAACAACCTTGCTCCTGAGATGATTTCATCCGCAGTAGCAGCACCCCAACTTATTGCGGAAGATTGGGTATGTTGTGACAGTTGCCAGAAATGGCGGCTACTACCTTATGGTATGAAGCCAGAGCATCTTCCAGAGAAATGGTTGTGTAGCATGCTAAATTGGCTGTAAGTTGATTGCTCATTTTGGTTGGAACTATGCATGACTGTATTCTTAGTATGATGTTGTATTATAAGCAATAATTAAAGACTATCTTGAATGATATATGGATTATTTTACATTTTTCTAATTTCTGCACTTGTGCATTTGTTTGTGCTCTTTGTATTATTGCCTTCTCATTGTTCTCTGAATTTGTTGTTAGGCCTGGGATGAATTCTTGTGACTTCAGTGAGGATGAGACAACAAAAGCACTTTATGGCTTATATCAAATGCCAATTTCTGAGGGTCAAAATAACATGCAAAAAAGCCATGGCACCAAAACTGCAATTGGAATGAGCTCTACTGATGCTTTGCAACGTGGCCTAAATCATAAAATGTCCAGTTCTGATATGTTGCCTGATCGAGGAAAGAAGAAACATGTTATTAAGGAAAAGGCAATGTCAGGAATTAATAATGACATGCTTCAGTTCCCAAATTCTATGAAGACCAATGCTCAAGTATCTGGGAAAAATAGAAGCTTGAACAGCATGAATCAACATCCTGCTGACTTAAACTCGATGAAGAAGATGAGTTCTTCTAAACATCTTAGCAGGCTTGACAACATGGTAGACGAGAAACATATGTCTAAAGAGAAAGAAAAGCAAGTAAATGGAGGTACCTCATTCATTTCAGAGTTTATATGTTGTTATTTCAGATTTATTTTTGTGAAAAAGAAATTATAGATATTCTTAATTAATAATGTCAATGTTATTTTCACACATGGTCAGGTGACAGAAAGCATGTTAATATGAAACGTAAGATGGATGCTGATCAATATAAATCTGGAACACCTAAGAAATCAAAAACTGGAAATGTTTGCTATGCTGATAAACAATTGAATCCTGGCACGGGCCTTGAGAAGGTGGCTCTATATTCAAGAAATGGTTTGCCTATAAAAGCTAGTGGGAAGGATATGAGGAAGTATGATGAGTATTGTTTATCTGAGGACGTACAAGAGAAATTGCCAGTTGCTGTAAAGAAAGAGGGAAATCAGGGTCAGGTCTCGTCTGGTGGTGGGTCCTTGGATGTGATAAACGGCAGTAAAAGTGATGGTTTAATGAAGAAAAGGAAATTGAAGGACCGGCTGGATGATGAAAAGCATAATAACTCATACTCATTGCATGGTGAAAAGCAGTATAGTGAAGGGGGCAATGCAAGTGAACTTAGGAAGGAAAAGAAGTACACAATTTTGAATAAAGAGGCAAAATCAGTAACTGAAGGTGATGATAAATTAAGTAAAGGTGGGATGAGGCAAGTTTGCTTGTCAGGCAATAGGGACCAAATGGTTGGTGGGACAGAAGTAAGATTTGTTGATAAAGGCAACCAACCAAGGAAGCACAGGAAAAATATTGCATCTCTTCATGCTTCAGATGGTACTGATCAATTGGGTAAGGATTTGGGCTCTGGATCCCTTTCAATGGCAGCAACTTCAAGCTCTTCTAAAGTTTCAGGGTCTCGTATAGTCAAAGCCAACTATGGAGATGTGGTAGGTTCACCTGTTGAATCTGTTACCTCGTCACCTTTGAGGGCCTCCAACTTGGGTAAGAAAATTTTGGCAGTAGGAGACACTTCACTGAAAGATGATGCTACAAAAGGTTGTCTCTCTTCAGTAGGTTCTAGGAGAAGTGTGGATAATAGGGTGGGAAAGCTGTCAGTAAAGTTGAAGCAGGATAGAATTTCGCATGACTTACATCCTGTATCCAACAAATTATCTTCAATAGAATACCAGGTTGAGGATGCTAAGGACAGAGTCAGGGTCCAAGCTAAAACATCTTCTGAATTAAAGAATAATCATTTGCTTGAAGGTGATGTTCATGTTGAACAACCTGGCTATTGTGCAAATGGTATATGTCACGAAGAAAAAGTAAACAAGGGCAACCAGGAAAGTGAACTTTCTTGGCAGAAATCTGGTAAGGTTACATCATTGCACGTCAAGGAGAAGGGCAGAAAGTCTGGTTCTCAGATGAAGATTTCAGTTTCAGAGACTGGTTATTCAAAAAATAATGGGAGGTGTGATTCAGCAGTTGATCCTATTAATCACGCATCTGGTGCTGAGACAAAAAATGATGCCAAATATAGTTCTCCTAAGTCTAAAAGCGAAATTGATAGTATTAGTCAGAGAAGTGCTTTCAGACATGGACCAAATGAAACTGGAAAGCAAACTGAGATAAAACAAAGAGACTTTGAGAATTCAGTTCTGAAGATGGATGCTCAATGTAGCAGTGATAGAAAAACTATACCCCGGCAAACCTTGACTCAGGATTTTGAGGAAGAAAACAAAGCTAATCATGTAAGCACCGAATCAAGAGTTGGGAAATCCAAAGTTCTCTCATCTGCAGTGGGTGAAGTAAAAAGGGAAACATTGAATGTGGGTTCTAGAACTGTACCTCAGTATCAGAAGGGAGGCATGTCTAATGAGCATCCTGTCCATGTTTCTGGCAATGGTGATTTGGCCATGTCAGTGAGAAATCATGCTGATACTAGTAAACATGCTGGAGTTGATTGTAGTTCTGGAAGTTTTGGGCCTGATCAGCAACAGCAACTCACTATGTCAAGTCCTTTGAGAACAAATTCTAACCAAACTGCTATTGACACCCTGGAAGAAGCCACAAAACTAAAAGATAGAGCAGATAATTATAAGGTTAGTTGATCATTGCAAGATTTTACTTAATATATTTGGTTGGATCTAGCATCTTTCTTTTTCCAACTGATGGTGTAAGTACTGTTTATTTTATAGAACTCTGGGTTTGACTTTGAAAGCAATGAGACTTACTTTCAAGCTGGTTTGAAGTTTCTGCATGGAGCATCTCTTTTAGAAAATTGTCACAGTGAGAGTAGCAAGCATGGGGAAATGAGTCAAATGCAAATTTTTGCTACTGCAGCCAAACTTTTCAAGTAAGTAAAAAATTCTGAAGCTCTAAGTAATTTATTCTGAAGCCAACCCTTTATTCAGTTATTTTAAGGGAAAAAATGTTTGAGAACATGCAATTTGGTTGTTGTTATAATTAAGGCTGAAGTGAGTGTCAGCTCGTGGGGCTGCTTGCAAGTCGCATCTTGGTTCATTAACAGCTTAATGAGCTGAAAATTTTGGCTTGTTAATAAATAAGCCTAGCTTGGGCTTTCAGATCTTCAACTCATTAGCTCATAAGCCGGTCCAATATATAATACAGACATTTTGATAATAATGATGATGATGCTTTTTAATTTGGAAATATTGGGCTTTAATGGCATTTTAATTTTGTAGTGCTTTTAATAAAGTTAAACAATGACATTGGTATAAAAATTGTTCCAACTAATGACATTTAGAAGTTTGTTTCACTATTGTCTTTCTCTTGTGCTATCCATGTTAGCTGGCCTTTAATCACAGAATGCCTTGAAATGTTTTCAGATGCTGTGCCCATGAATATGAAACTCGCCAAGAAATGGCAGTTGCTGCTTTGGCATATAAATGCATGGAGGTGGCATACATGAGAGTGGTTTATTGTAAAAATTCTACTACTAACAGAGATCGACATGAGTTGCAATCAACTCTTCAAATGGTTTCTCAAGGTATTGGAACATAGTTTTTATACAAGTGTTTATGTCTTCAGGCTTGTCAGGTATTGTTGTATGTTGATTTGGCAATCTTCTTTATACTTGCATACTTCTTCTACCAATGAATAAACAAAATTAGTGAATGATACCTCTACACATGATGAAAAGGGGGAAGCTAACTAGTAATGAATTAGTTCTTTTATATTCTAAAAGACTAAAACTGATTTTATCCAAAGCAATAAATCGAAAACTGACTATAGTTTTCTGTTTTGAATGAAATGAGAGCACATGATACCTTCTTTTTTCATTGTTTAGGGATTTCAATGCAATGAGCTAATGGAGTGTGTTAGATATAAAATCATTCGTGATTCTTAAATCTCACATAATTGGGATAGTTGGTTCATGACATGGTATTAGAGTCTATTTGACAAAGTGGTCAAGTTTAATTCTTGTGGCTCCCCATTCTTCTAATAAAAAGTGAATTGCCGCAAAAATTTAAATGGGTCTATGCATGCTTCAAGCCTACCACAAAAGGGCCCTTATGCCAAGGGGTGTGTTAGATATAAAACCATTCATGATTTTTCATCTAATTGATTAAGCTTTTAAGATGGTTGGTTTATGATGAAGTGGACAGGAACCAGTCCAGATAGCTTGATAGACTTGTCTTTAATATTAGTTGTTTGATGGAGGCATGCACACCTTATTAAGTGATCCAAGTCACTGATGTATCACTGCTTTTTTACTCTATTGTTTAGGTGAATCTCCTTCATCTTCTGCGTCCGATGTCGATAACCTTAACAACCAGGCAGCAGCAGATAAGGCTACTTTGCCCAGGGGAACTAGTAATACTCATGTTGCTATCAACCAAGTCATATCTGCTCGAACTCGTCCAAATTTAGTCAGGCTTCTTGATTTTGTAAGTTTTAATTGTTGATAAACTTTATATTTTATTTGGAAGTTTATCTTGGTATGTTGAAAATGTGCATCTGTCTTTAGATAGAATGTTTGAGAGAAAATCAGGATGGATGTCAGCTGTTTTTTCCATCCAAGAGAGGTTCAGATTTTGATCCATAGACAATTTTCTATTCCATATCGAAGTGATTCTTTATCTAATAAGCATGTTGTTTTTAATGCAATGCATGTTAGATTTTGCCGTACAGGTGGTGGTAAAATTTCAAGGTTATAGTATTCTTTTTCCTGGTACCTAATAATAAGCAGTTAGCTTACATAGTTATTGAGTTTCATAGTAGGCTAGACACAGAATACCAAATCTTAAGGATTTGTAATGTATGTTTATAATTTTTTATGGAAAGTTGGGTAAAAGTTTTTGTGATTTTACAGACTCAGGACATAAGTTTTGCAATGGAAGCTTCTAGAAAATGTCAGAGCGCATTCGCGGTAGCTAATGTGATAATGGAAGAAGCACGGAATATGGAGTGTATAAGTTCTATTAGGAGCGTTATTGATTTCGGCTTCCAGGATGTAGATGAGCTTGTACGTCTGGTTTGGACCGCAACAAAAGCTGTAAGTCGCGCTGGTCTTGGTGGTGCTAGAGATTAACTGGATCCTGTATATAATTTATTTTTTTGGTTTTTCTTCTCTACTGAGATGGCATTGTGAAAGGAAGAGGCTAAAAGATATCTACCAAGACTAGCAGTTATAAAGCATGGCTGGTTGAAGGTGATCTGTTACCCTTGTGTACATTTGTACAAAATGTGATTGATTGATTAGAAAATTTTGTAACTCATTTTCAATTAAGGTTTTTGTTAATGTGGATAGGGGTACAACACACACCCTTAAATTTTATGGGTTAGAAAGAGGGAAGGGATTCCTGGCTGTCAAGTGAAGCCGGATGGATTGGATATTATGTTAGTTCAGTGCCACATTCTTTGCTCCAACTTAACTGGAGCCCCGGGAACAAGAATATAGAGTCTGGATATGTTAGGCAACCATTTTTGAGGGCTTTCAATACTGATATAGTTATAATAGGTCCATTGTTTATCACAAACTCTCCTTTTATGATATCATATCAAAGTTTTGAATGAATACAAATCATTGCAGAAACTTTCCCCGTGTGTGCTATCACTTATCGAGCAAGCAATGCTCAACTTCTCTTTCAATTCTTTTGCTTTATGTTCAAGTGTTTGTCATCTTCCTCCATATATGTTACGTATAGCATGGGTTAGTTGTTAGCAATTTTATGTGTCGTTGCCATCTCTATCTTTTATCTTGATATTCAATAGTCAATTTTGATTTGTTAACTTTTCTCTAGCATACCAAGGCTAGTTAATAATTATGGTAAAACAATGTGTTTTATTCTGGGTTTAATATGTAGTTTTGTTGTTTTTGAATATTGGTTTAGTAGTTCCATTGGGCCAGAATTTACGTCGCTAGTTTTCTCCAATAATTATGTCCTGGAATAAGTGGCCATGCTGAAATGGTTATGTTTCTATTCTTCCGATGTTCTTTGTTAATTAGGCTTGGTTCAAATAGAAATTAAATTCTGTGTTGTGCACTACGAATGGAAATTGACAATGGATTTATACTTTTAGTTTTAGATTTGGATGTTATCTGGCATATTTTCTTGATCCAATCTGGCATATTTTCTTGATCCAATTTTCTATTCCCATCGGAACGGCACAAATTCAATACCCCATGTTTATCAAGAATCTCTCCGCATCCTCTTTCTCATTCAAAATACTATTAATATCTACTTTTACCACTTTTTTCTGCCCAAATTATAATGCGTGCATTTGTGTTTATAATATATACCTACTTTTTTTTAAAAAAAATATTTTAATAAGTTATACGTTGAATGTATTTTTAGAAAATTGAATTTACATTTTGTTGAAATATCATTCTAAAAATTAAATGTGTTCTGTTAATGTACACTTTTTTTAAAACAATTATTTTAGTATTTAAGTGTACTTTAAGAAAATTCAGGTTATAACTTTGTTAAAATACTTACATATATATATATACACAAACTAAGTTTTCCTTAACATAAAAAAACTTTTGTATTATCATATATATTAATTTTCCATATAGTTGTTTATCGTTAAATGTGACAATACCCTGTTTTGTTCGTTACTGGTGCAGTACATAACTAATATCCTAATGTGTGTTTTTGGTTGGTGCAATTTTGGCCTTGGTTTTTCGTGTTTCCTTCTACATGTTTGGGGAATTTTCACACGGGTGGTAAGGATGTCAACTTCTGGTTTGATTCATGAATAGCTCTATTTGTTTTATGGGTTAAGCGATCGCTAATTCATGGTGAATTTGCTTCCATCCATCATATTTGAGATTCGAATAAATTACTTGTCCATTTTTTTGTGGAAATGTGTGTCACGTGTAGCAAACTAACAGACAAACATGCAACGCTACTAGAGATTTAGGTTTGACATGTATTTGGATATAAATGGGTCTAACGAGTTAGATATGATTAATAAAAATGGAATGAAGATGAATTTAATTTTTGTAACATGGAATTGGTTCTCTATAATTAATGGTGTATTTTATAGGTAAAGTACTGTATTCATTGCTTAAAGAATTATAGGTTATAATTGGGAAAAGATACTCTCTATTTAATTTTCTTTTCATTTTTTTCAATTACTTAGTCATTCAGAAAATAAATATTACTTTACATAAGTATGACATCTCCATTTCAATTATCTTTTAAAAAATTTGGTATTAAAAAAAATGGAGAGACAAAATAGAGATATATTCTCATTATATATATATATATAATATTATTTCCCATCACAAGAAAAGTCTTTGTTTACGTCTCTATTTATATAATATAAAATTATTAAGATTATTTTTACTAAATTTTTAATAAAACATTACAACTCGGTACTTCAATATATATTATGTCTCTCACTTTAAAGTAAATAAAACATTAGTTAACTTGCTTATTGAATTGGGTGTAAGTGGGTTAATTAATATATTTGTCAACTTATTTCATCATTCTTTTACTTGTAAACATTACTAAATCAACTTAAATTGATAATTTTCTACTTGTTATAAAGATATTAATCCTTTTAGGTCATTTTAAAAGCAACATTTTAATTATTTGATAAATTGATTATCAACCCTTGAATTAAAGGTCGTTAGTTTAGCATCAATAATCATGAATTCAACTTTATCAATGAAAAAAAAATTAAACGTGACTTGTAAAAATAAAATATATTTTAAATTAAAATATGATTATCAAATAGGGGAATTAGGACCCAATAGAGATTGGTAGTAATGAAAGTGAATTTTAACCCATAACAAGCTTTTGCAATGATTAATGTTTTTGTGTTTTAAATTTTAGAATGGCTACTTAAAGATAAAACTTTATCTAATCATCATTATCTTCTCAATATTTAATCTTTTATTTGTGAAAATATTCTATTAAAAAAAAGTTAGGAATATTAAACAACTTTGTCAAGGGTGAATTTGATTTTCTTAAAGTCAGTTTTTATATTTGTTTTATTTTTAATATGTACTCTTAGTGTAATTTATTGTATGGTGACTACCACTCTAAAATATATTTTGTTTTACTATTAACATATACATATACCTTTAGACTTTAGTGCTTTATTATTGTTATTGTTTTTTTGGGAGGCAAGGACTGTGATAGGGTAGATGCAAAATGGATTTATTGATGTATTCATTATTCGTTGTCACCTCGTGTATAAAGTGTTACATCAATAAAAAGAAATATCAAAATATTTCTGTTTACAAGCTTTAATGGACTTTAAAATAATTTTTTGGACATAATGGTAACAATCAATGATCTTTTTCACTAAAGATATTTTGCGATTGATAGTCAAAAATTGATTTCGTTTGAGGTGTAGATATTACTGAACTAAGTTTTGTTTGTTTTAACAATTTTTTTTATGCACATAACAAAAAATCAAATCTTTGAAATGTTTAAATAATTTAATTATTTATCAATTGTGTTAGACCTTATTGATATTTGTATAATTTAATACCCTATAATTCATAAATAAGAGTTTTTTCGTGACATATTTTACACACATGTATATTATCACCGATGAACATTCTAATAAATAAGTTTTTCCCTCTTCTTCTCACTAGTGTAAATTTTTTTAGGCAATATAGAAATTGTAATATGGTAAAATATTAAATTTAATAAAATGTACAAAAAATAATAAAAATATTTTATAATGTCATCTATTTACATGATAAATTTATTGATTTTAAAATTATATTTAAAGTCATTTTTAATTAATTAATATTGTAAAATATTTCATACTATGAAAATTAAATTGGTTGAAAATTAAATCTCTGACATTGACATTACACTCAATTTTTTAGAAACTTGGAGCTTTACTAGTTGAGCACAAGCTCATTTGTCATTTTTTAAAAATTTATTAATGTAATATTTTTTAGGTGAATTATAAATTAAAATAAAAAAGAAGTTATCTCATTTTTAAAAAAATTATAATCTACCTATGAATCTTTAATTCATTATCCACAATAATCAATTTTTATCTATATAATATATGTAATGTAAATATAAAATTTCTTCTATAAAAATTATAGCCTTCCCCCTCTTACTTGTTTTGATGCATTATTAATTTTAATATATATATCAATATTTAACAAAGAGAAATATGATATAGATTGAGAAGTAAAATAATCAAAATAATTATGTATAAATTTGTTAAATTTTATAATAATTATCTTAAAATTATATTAATAATAATTTATTATTAAATGACAATATAAAAATCATACAACTACACTAATCAAGTCACAAACTATTATATATAATAAATTTGATAATTTTTTATGATAATTATCTTTAAATCATACCAATAATAATTTACAATTAAATAACAATTTAAAGGTCATACAACTATTCCCTCAACAAATATTTAAGCAAAGAAAAATAAAAAATAAGTCCTAAACATCACCTTACTTGCGCTCTCTAACACGCATTGATGACCAGCATTGCTACATAATTTAAAAGTTTTTGGTCAGATCTATCACGAATTGAGGCAGGGTTTGCAAATCTTGTAACTATGAGTTAGTATCATCATTATTGGGTAACTTTGGCTGCCCTTAAATTAATTTATATATATATATATATTATGTATATATTTTTAAACATTAACCTTTTACTTATATTTTATTTTAAAATTTAATTATTTTCTTTTTTACTTTTGAGTTTTTGTAATTTTATTTATATTTAGCTCCCTAAAAAATATTTACCTTTTAAGGTTGGCCTCCTAAAAATAGAATTTGCTCTGTCCCTGAATTGAGGTGGTTGTATTATAATGGGCAAATATTAAATTTGAGAATATTTGAAAATTATGGAATTTGGTGAAAACCAGCCACTTCCTAAAATGTTTTGTGAAAGAGATAATAGGATTAGGAATCAACATTTCTTGTATAAAGCTTAGTCTAGAGTGGGCTATGAAGAATAGTCGTACTCCAAACGAATCTTGTAGTGGCTAGAAAATGGTAGAGATAAACAAAATGATTCGTACCTAAAGCCACAACAGGATGCTTGAATTTCAAACCCTTTCCTTTGCAGGATAAGCACTCATTCTCTAGAGTAGTATAAATGATTTGTTTAGGGTTAAAACCAAACAGAAAGCTTCATTTTTAAAAGTTCAAATTTTATAATACATTTACCTAAATCTGATATTCCTTAAAAAATGACTAAAAGAAAAGTTAAAGATGAGTTTTATGTAAAAGAATTGAATGAAGAATCTCACTTCATTTACTTCAGTATTTTATGTTTTTAAATAAAGATACTGAATATTAGAATGTAATCATTCAAATTCCAGATTGAGGTCTCTTTTTGAATGCTGGCCTGAAGAGATTATCATAATAAAGGATTTGTTCATAGTGAAGTTTAAACTTAACAGATTCGACAACCACTTGTGTGATTAAGAATCATTTATTGTTTTTAAAGTCAGCTAATCACGTATCGGTGAATATGTCTTTAAGTATTTTTCTTATACTATATTGGTCGTGGCTTAGTTTTTGCTACATTCAAATGGTTAATTGGTTATATGCGAGAGATTTCAATTTTTTAAAATAAATTTTAATACTTTGACAAATTAGTCTTTAATTCTCCACAGACATGATAACGTGGTGGAACTGGACAAAATAGGTAATAGCTTCGTCTTGCATTTGTATGGGTATCTGTTAAGCGAATATTTTTAGATATGTATAGATATTTGTTAAAATATAAATTTTAAATAAAAAATTAAATTAAATTAAAAATAAACTATTTTAGAACATATAATTATACTACAAACAAATAATTAAAAAACTTACTGATTAATTTAATCATCACCATATCACTGTTTCAAATATACACTCGACACTAGGTATAAATTTGAACAAACTTCTACCGTTTATATATCTTATTATTCTGTCACTGTAATATTATTTTGATGCTGATATATACTAAATTTTAGTCTAATTGAACATTTGTATTTATAAAATTTGATATTAGAGATTTATTTATATTCTAAATAATATATTATGGGTTAAAAATTAAAATAAAGTGATGCATGAGTATCAATTAGTTTTTAAATAGAAGGTAATTTTGTAGAATTGATATTTTATATTTCAATTCAATAGTTAGATTTATGAAATTTATCATTTATGAAAATTTATTAAAAGTGTAGGTTTGCCAAAAATTTGTATTAGTGTTAATGGATTTTATGTCGTCGTGCATGGGTGAGTGTGTTGAACATTTGTATATATAAAATTTGATATTAGAGATTTATTTATATTCTAAAAAAATATATTATGGGTTAAAAATTACAATAAAGTGATGCATGAGTATCAATTCGTTTTAAAATAGAATGTCATTTTGTAGACTTGATATTTTATATTTCAATCCAATAGTTAGATTTCTGAAATTTATCATTTATAAAAAATTATTAAAAGTGTAATAAGTTTGCCAAAATTTGTATTAATGTTAAAAAGGTTAACGTGCGTTTTTTCTTTAAATAGTCACATGAATAGTGCTCAAAATACATTTTTCTCAATTATCATGCTAACCAAATATTATTATCTAGAAAACTATAGTCCTTTTTGTTTAATTTTTTTTTTCTTGGGTTGGATGATCAGACAGGGATATTTTGAAAGCAAAATTTCTAATGAGGAAATCTTTAGTGCTTTGCGCAAGATGAGAGGTTTCAAAGCACTTGATCCTAATGGTCTTCAGGCTGGGTTTGGGTTGCCTCAAAACTTTACCCATATGGTGTGGCATCCTAGGATGTGTATCCTCTAGAGTGAGGTGTTGGATGAATTCAAACTGTCCTAAGACATTAAATATGAAAACCCCTTGTCACCTTACTTTTTTTTTTGTTCTTTGCATGGAACGTTTATTCCACATTATTAATTTATCCGTTGACCACAAGCTTTGGGACCTGATTCAATTATAATGGATCAGGTTGAGATCATTCACGCATGTCTTAACCTATTTTGTCATAACTGAGGGCAGAAGATTAATTAGGAGAAATCCATATAATTTTTTATTTAATTATTGAAAATTGATAATCACAATACTCTTTATTATTAAGTAAAATTCACATAAGTGTTGCTAGATTTTTTTTATTTAAAATATTTCACATATAATGTTATAAAAATTAGGTTAAATTATAACTTTGATCATTTAATGGTAAAAATTTGTTTTGATCATTTAATTTTAAAAAATTATTTTAATTCTTTAACTCTTAAATTTAAGTTAAAATTATCCTTTCGAAAAAAAATATTTATTTTTTATTTTGAGACACAATTTTGAATTATTTTTGAACTGATTCATAACATAAAAACTTGTTTCGTTAGATTCATTTACATGAAAATGAAAAAATTAACTAATATGCAAACAAAAAATAACCACAAACAAGATAAAAATCATGTGAAAAATAAGCTATATCTAAAATAAAAAAACAAAAATTTCATATAAATTTCTTTTTCAGAGATTATATGACTTATTTTTTATATGATTTGTACCATGTTTATATTCATTTTTTATTTGAACTTTAATTAAGTTTTATAATTTTCATATAGATAAATTTAATAAAAAAATTTCATATTTTAAATTAGTAAAAAAAGGTTCAAAATTGTGTTTAAAATAAAAAAAAATTATTTTTTTAAATAAAAATATTGACTCAAATTTGAGAGTTAAAAGATCAAAATATTTTTTTTAAAAGATTATTAAACATTATTAAAAAAAATACATTGCCAACCTTCTTTAAGAGGTTGTTGGTTCCTACTTAGCAAAGTTGACTTGGATGATTCATTGGCTTATATTGGAGGGAGTGCAGAGCCGGTAGATACAACAAGGTAAGTTTTGCCTCAGGCTTAAATGAATGTCTTTATGTCCCACTTTTTTTAAAAAGTTTGTTGTTCTTTTATGACATTGTCTAACATGAGTGACTGTTTGAAGGATGAATGACCATCAGCCAACATGTTATGTGCTTGTTTCTTAAGCACCTTATTATTAATTAACAAAATTTAATATTACCTGATAGTCATATTTAATTATTTATTTTAAAAAATTAATACTTTTTCTCTCAACTTTCTTACCTTTCTCATTTTCTTCTCTCTTCTCCATAATTTTTTTATGCAAATCTTAGTAATAAGACCCTATATTTAGTTGAAGATTATTTTTATATTAATTATTTTTTATATATGTTGAACCAATTTATTTTATTTATCAAGATCCAATTTGAACCATTTTTATAATATGTACTTTTATTTTAATCCAAAAAATTTAAAATTTTGGAGGAGAATAAATTATAAAAATATTATATTAATATTTAAAAGTTCAAGTTTTAGTAAATTCTTTGACATAGATGATTTTAATTAATTTTTTGAAGTTACAAGTATAGAGAAAATGTCAACAAAGTAAATTAATATTTCAATAAAAGTTTTTTTTTCCGAATATATACATTGTTTATTGAATAGACAATAACTATAAGGGTTGTTATTGACAAAATTTCCATTTGCCTAAATCCCATTTGAGATAATTATGTCACAATACCAAAAATGAATTGTTAGAGCTACGTACACGATTGTAAAACTTTGTCGTGGCTAAAAGGTTGAGGAGAAAAATATAAAGGGTGATAATTTACATTACATTATGCTCCTCAATAATTCGGCCTAAAACTCCAAAAATTGTAGATATGGCCACGAAGAAATTAACGAAAAGGAGAGTAAATGGTTCGTTTAGGAAGAGAAAGCTAGCAAACCTCTATTAGTCTATTGTGTCCACAAGTGGTGAACTTATTATATTCATTGCACCACCAACCTACTTTTAGAAAACCGGGTAAGACAGTGAAAAAGCAAGTAAACCTTTGCTTGTTTGTTGTGTGTACATCTTTCAACATGGTTTTATCCTCTCCACAAGATTCCAAAACCTTGTTACTTTTTTGTGGAGATATTTCCATTTCCGTAGACTCTAGATAGCAGCATGTATATCCTTTAGTGGCAGTGTCCACCCAGAAGGTTTTGTTTGTTTTTGTTTGTATCATTGCCAAGATAAGAAAACTTGTGGGACTAAAACTCCGCAAGTTATGGATGTCTGTAGCAGCTTATAAATGCCATGGGTCATTTATTAATAGTGATGCCTCCCCCAACAATGAGGCATGTGGGGGAGGTGGAAACCAACTTTATGTTGGTTTGTGTTTGAATTTTTTAATTAAGATTTTGAGTTTAATTTTGTAAACAAAAAAGAAATATAATTGGTAAAAGAGACTCTATCAAAATTTTTCATAAAACTAATCATTAATAAAATTGATAGATACTTTGTATTTATTATCTATTTTATAAAAAAAGAATAGAAAAAAAAGGGAGAATTTAAGCATGGAGGGTGGACAAAGGCACCATGACAAATTACACTAGATTTGGTCTGCAGAATGGGGGCATTTTTTTGGGGACAATTGAGAATGGCCCTACTACTAGTAGTATCTAATATCACTCACATAAATCTTCTATAGCTTGTAGGGTAATATGTACCCACTAGTGTCTAATATCACCCACATAATTCCATTGTTCTTAATAAACTATAATACAAGGCCCTAATTTTTTTTACATGTCCCTTTTTATGATGTGGTTGATGATATCATGCATATTAGTTAATTAAGTACCGGAAAAGGGGAAAAGAGATGCAAAGCTGACGCTATAATTTTCATTTGATTGATTAATTATTTCACAAATCAATAGCATGGAAACAGAGTTGAGCTTTTAAAAATGTTAAATTGTGGCACTAACATCACTCCTGAGGAAAAGGACGTGGTGTATGTTACACCACTTACCATGTGGCATGTGCACTAGGATAGATATTTTGTTCCTTTTTTTGATAGAAAAAAAAAAAGCATTAGCAAATAGGTTTGTGACTCTTAAACTGTATCGATTGGCGAATAGTTATACTGGGGTCACAACTGATGGAGTCACAAAAATGCACCAAATGTCCATCGATAATGATTTGAGTCCATTATGGCATTGGAAGTTTATAATGTTTGGTAGCACTAGAAATTTCACTTCCCCAACTTGCAAGTCAGTCTCAACTGCTTGCCTTCTTGCCACCAAACTGCTGCAAATGGAGGTTTTCCATTCTAAGGTGTAAGTGTGAAGTATGTCACCAGCTTTAAAGATAGTTTGCATCGGTATTTATTGAACATTTAATAAAGAGTACCGATGGCAATAAGAATTGAATCTAAGCTTTTAACGCAAAGTACTTCAAACCTTATTAGCTATGTTGGTACTTTAATTGATGCAAGAGTAAATGTTAATTTTAGTAGTATTTTATAGGTAAATTTAGGATATACGAGAATCAATTACTAATGTATTGAGATTGTAATTAGATCTATACAAGGAGTTTGACATTTTACAATAAATATTTTTTTTATATACAACTTATTGATGAATTATTGATTATATATTTAAGAGTTGAAGTTATTTGCTATTTATGTTAAACAATGTTGATGGCAAATGTTATACTATATTTCTTCTTATATATAAAGAGATATGATTCACGAATAATAATTTATATTATATAATTTTTTAATTTTATTTTCTTTCATGGAACAAGTACAATTGGAATCCAAACCGTTGGTGATAAGTCTGAGGAAGATAAGGATGACGTTAAGTCATCATGCTCCTTATGTCCTTGGTAACACACATGCTATAATGAACATAACAAAAGATTGCAATCCCATGAGGGTAAGCCAACTCCAAAAACCTATCCTCAATTTAGATTATAGGTTGCAATTCACCTGTATAAAGTCGGAATTGTTAGTAATAGTTGGTTAGTCATTCGATGGTGATTTTATTCCCGTTCCTTATACACACTTATATACACTACTCATAATTTATTACATTATACATTTATCTCTTTTTATCATTGTATGAATTGTTATACAAATAACACTTACATGTAAAACTCTTTTTTAAACTTTATTTATCCCTTTTTGTAAGACTTTAGATCTCTTGTATTAATTATTTTTTTACTAAATTATTCTTAATTATCTTATGATATAAATTACAAGATAAATTTATTTTTTTACAAGAATTGAAAAAGATGATTATTGTTTTAATTAATTAGATAAAAATAATTAAGTAGAGAGTGAAATAATTAGTCTCAATAATTTTAAAAAATAATATAAATTATGAATAAATTTAATAGTGTTAATTATATTAACCAATTTTTACTAGATATTAATTAAGTAGTTATTAGCGGGAGCTGCTCACTTTTTCACTTATTGCATTAGACATTGAATTAGGAGGGGAGAAGTGACAACTAAATCTTTGAGATGGTAAAAATAATTCTTTTGAGAGATGGACATGTCAATGTCATAACTCACAATTTAAATTCATTATTATAAAATAGATGTGCCTGATGTCTGTGGGTCCCCGTGGATAGCTCTTTCAAATTTTGTTAAAAGTAATGCTATTTACGCCGTATTACAATCAATACCGCATATAATTCTCACACGGTTTCATCGAACCTTTTCTAAAAGGTAAAAAAAGAAAGAAAAGTGATTTTACTTAACCTCATGGATTCATGTGCCAATTATTCATAATTATGACACAGTATAGCTTAGGTAGCAATATTTTAATATGTAACGTCATCAAGCTCTAAATTCTTCTATAAATACAAGCATGGTTGAGAGGGTTGAGATAGGGTTGGGATATAGAGTAACGAGTGTGTAAGGTCCAAATTCTGTTGCCATGCCTCCCGTACCCATTTCTCCTATCAAAGTTGGGCACATTGATGATGTCCAAGAGCTAAGAAAAACTAAGCCAAGGACAATTCCTCAAAGATTTGTACGAGACATGACAGAAAGACCAACACTCACTACACCTCTTTCCCCACCACATAATCATATGCCTGTCATTGATTTCTCTAAGCTTAGCAAAGGGAACAAAGAGGAATTCCTCACTGAACTTTTCAATCTTGCAACTGCTTGTGAGGAGTGGGGATTTTTTCAGGTAAATACCATTTCTTTTCTTCCACTACTACAGTTTCAATCTCACGCAATAAATATTTTTATTAAAAAATTACGTAAATTATGAAAATGAAACGCTTATTTTAATTAGAGAATAGCACAAATTAACTCTAAGTAACTATATTTAAGTTTTATTTAAAAAAAAAAAACATATTCTTTCATGGAAACAACTAATGTTTAGTGTGGTGATTAGGTAATTAATCATGAAATTGACCTCAATCTGGTGGAGAGCATAGAGAATCTGAGCAGGGAGT
This sequence comes from Mucuna pruriens, assembly GCA_025330945.1. Taxonomy (NCBI): domain Eukaryota; kingdom Viridiplantae; phylum Streptophyta; class Magnoliopsida; order Fabales; family Fabaceae; genus Mucuna; species Mucuna pruriens. The sequence continues at coordinate 3,143,049 of JAENHJ010000040.1, read as the reverse complement.
TTTTCATGCTACCTTTGGAAGAGAAACAGAAATACCCTATGGCTCCAGGTACAGTTCAAGGGTATGGACAAGCTTTTGTTTTCTCAGAGGACCAGAAACTGGACTGGTGCAATATGTTTGCTCTTGGAATTGAACCTCACTATGTTAGGAACCCAAATCTATGGCCAAAGAGACCAGAAAGATTCAGGTAACATATACAGTAGTACTGCCATATATTTCTTTTTATGTTAGTTAAAGAAGGCTCAAACCTCAAACATTGATGCAGTGAAACAGTGGAAGTGTACTCAGGAGAAATAAGGAAACTGTGCTATAATCTGTTAACATACATAGCTTTAGGCCTTGGTTTGAAAGGGGATGTGTTTGAGAAGATGTTTGGTGTATCAGTGCAAGCCATAAGGATGAACTACTACCCTCCATGTTCAAGACCTGACCTTGTTTTGGGACTGAGTCCCCATTCAGATGGAAGTGCCCTCACTGTGCTGCAGCAAGCAAAAGGAGGTCCAGTGGGACTTCAGATACTCAAGGACGATACATGGGTTCCTGTTCAGCCAATTCCAAATGCTCTTGTCATCAACATTGGAGACACAATAGAAGTAAGGCCACTACTTCACTTTTCTCTTTTCCTTTTTTTATTTTGTCCACAGAACTTTCAGTTACATAACAGGGAACTTCACTGACTTGTCTTTCGTTTTTTAATGTTTTTTTAGTTCTTTAAATTTCTCTCCTTGGTTTGATTCTATAATTTGCATTATGCAGGTTCTTACAAATGGAAAATACAGGAGTGTGGAACATAGAGCTGTGGCTCATGAGGAGAAAGATAGGCTCTCAATTGTGACATTTTTTGCTCCTAGCTATGAGGTAGAGCTTGGTCCAATGCCAGAATTTGTGAATGAAAAACAACCATGCAAGTACAGAAGATACAATCATGGGGAGTACAGTAAACACTATGTAACTAACAAGTTACAAGGGAAAAAGACCCTGGACTTTGCCAAAATCCAAACTAAAAACACAAACTAGGAAGCTCCCCATCTAGCTAGAAGTACTATAATTAGAATGACTATGTGTGTATATAATTATCTACCACATAAAAGCATCAAGGTCAAATCGCTCAATTCTATTTTTGTTGAAAAATAGGCAAAGGAATTAGTTGGGTGATGTAGGAGAGTGTGATTGTGGGTCACATACACAAGACTCACTGTTTCTTATTCTATATGTATATGCCATCTTTCAATGGAAACTAGTGACATTATTTTATTAGCTTTTACCAAATTGTCTTGTTATGTGGACATTAATGGTCTAAAGCACAGAAAAAAAAAAAAGAATAAAGTAGAATTTAATAATCACTCTATAATATTTATTATACGGAAAGAAGCAGGCAATCATGTGGTGCACTTCCACACAAATATTTTATGAGAGAATCAAACAAGAAGGGGACAAAATCATTGGCTGTCTTATTGTTCTTAAGAGGAGAGCCTTTTTCTTTGTGATTAGAGAGAAGGGAGCCCCACAAGTCATTTATGAATGTGTTAGTTGATCATATAATTGGAGGGAAGCACCAACCGAGCAAGTTGTGATGGTTCATAGTAATTCTGAACTTAAATGACATTTGGGTGCTTTAAATTAACAATTAATTAAGAATAATTATCGAATAACATCTAAATCTGGATGACACAAGAGAGAAACACTCATATATGAAATATAAGAAAAAAAATTATGCATAATATTATTTTATTTAATGATATTATCTTAAAGTATTTTTTATTTAATTAATATTTTTAATGATTTTTTAATGTCAAATTCTAATAAAAATAGTTTAAAAATATTTTTAAATAAAATTAAATAATATAAATGTGAATTAAAAAATATTCAAAAAAATAAATATAATAGATCATTAGGTGATGAAAAGAAACATAAATAAATTTAAAAAAAAATGTTTGATACTTTATTCAATTCTTACAAATAAAACAATCAATTAATATTAAATTATTCTAGCTTAATAAATAATATAAAATTCGAATCCTAAATATACATAAATATTTAATATTTAGAGAAAGAATTTTATACACTAATAGCCCCAAACTGAATTCTTTAAAAATATTATATGTCATCTATGTAAAATATATATATATATATATGACTTAGTAATTGTGCAGCTTAAAAGCAAACCTCATTTTTCACATGTTACAAGTGATGCATACAGGGAAAAAGGATGTACCTATGTACTTTAATTGGTGGCAGTCAAAAATAAAGGAAGGTGGAGTTGAGTGGGATAGTACCTTTAGCCCATGCGTGGTCTGGTCACTAGTGAACTAAGCAACTTACACACACAATGTCTTGTAGAGGAGCAAAGGTTTGAGGTATATTCCATGTGTTCTTTTTCAAGTATCGTGTAAGGTTTTTATACCGTAACCAATATATATAATAGATATTTAATTCCTCCTTTAATTCTATATTCATGTATTTTATCTTTTAGTTCTTGTATATACAATTTTTATATTAAATATGATTTATGTTTATGGACATATGATTTTATTTGGTTTTAGCTTTTGTAAATATTTTTGTCATTTTTTAATTTTTGACATTTATTTAATATTTTTTTAAAATTTTATTATCGATCTTAGTTAATTTAGTGCTAATATAATTAATAAAAAGAATAATGTTAATTAAAATAATAATAAAAATTTTAAATTAATAAAATTATATTATTTTTAGATTTATAATTCAATTAATTAATATATTTATAATTTTATATAAATAAAATAATTATATAATTTAATTTTATAATTTAATTTTAATATATTATAAACAATGACTATTATTACTTTTAATATCAATTTTTACTTTCTAATTAACTAATATATTTTTAATTTCGTACTTAAAAAAATTAATTATATTCTTATAATTTAATTTTAATATATTATTTTCAATATTATTTTTATATTTTAATTCATTAATTTTGATTTTTTATGATATAATTTATTTTTTAATATATTTCAAACATTGATTTTGTCTCTAAAAATAAAAATAGTCAAAATATAATATATTAAAAATAAATTATATCATAATTAGTCAAAATTAATAAATTAAAATATAAAATAACATAAAAATAGATACTAAATTAAGTTATAAATAAATTATAACTTAAAAAATATAATATTAAATATGTAAATTAGTAAATTGAAAATAAGAATAATATTAAAATTAATAAAATCAGTAGTTCATTGGTTCCTCGCAACATCTTAAGTTTTAATCTTGTTGACATTGTTGTATTTTCTTACTTTATAAAAAATTATTATTCATAATATGTTAAAAAAATAAGTTATAAAAATAAATTATATATAATTATCTTGTTTATATAAAATAATAAACACATTAATTAATTAAATGTAAACCTAAAAATAATTTATTATTTAATTTAAAGTATTTTTTACTATCTTAATTATCTTAATTAATATTATTTTTTTAATCATGTTAATATTAAACTGATTAAAATTAAATAAAATACTAAAAAAATATTAGGATCTAAAAATAAATTTTTATTTTGCAAAGACATACAAACCTTTAGTTTTAATACGTGTAATTATTTATATTTTCGTCATTGTAATTAACTATCAAAGTTCTATGTTCTTTAAAATCTCACAAAATTAAAAGTGTCAGAAATTTTATGGCGACTGTGAAACTACACAAATTTTTTTTAAAAAAATCATTGTTTATGTGATAGTTTTACACAAACATCCACAAAGTTTATGACGATTTTAAAAAATAATAGCGAATGGAGCTGCATGATAATTATAGATAGATACTCCAACATAAAAATTTTTGGAGCTACTTGATAACTATTGATAGATACCTCAACATTTTTTTTTTTTGATTAAAACGTATAGCATGAAATTAGTAATTAAATTTATAATAAAATTTCTTATTCTTGATAAAATAGTTATCAAATTTCCTGTGTTATACTTTTTTCATTTATAGTTCACAATAAATACAATTTTTTTTTTATTCTTGATAAAATAGTTATCCAATTCCTTGTTATACTTTTTATTTATACTTCACAATAAATACATATAAATTATTTTTCATTTCAACTTTTATGATAAATGTGCAAATTAATTAAAAATTAGGTAAAAAATAAGAGTATAATTGACAAAAAAATATTAATATTATCTTATATTTTAAAAATGACAAATAAAAATAGAAAAATTTTAAAAATAATACTTAAAAAGGGAGGGAGGGAGTAAAATGCTGCCTAACAAAGGTGGAACATGAAAGTCAATAACTAAGTGGGAAGTAAAAAAATATCAAGAAAAATACAGCCTCAAGACTGTTTGACTATGACATAATTACTGAGCACCACGATGAAACAAAGAGTTGAGTTACCTTAGTGGACCCTAGTTAATCACCACAAAATCATCTTCCACTATAACCTATAGTCATAATCATACAATTCAACTTACCCGAGTTAAAATTATACCCCATTTTTGTTTGATCTAGAAACTAGTATCCAAAATGATTGATTACTTTGATGGGATTTTTTAAAAATAAAAAATGGGTTTGGGAGGAGATTGTTCATGATTTGTCTGATTATATGTGTGTTTTGTAATCAAGTTCAGATTATTAATTAACCTGTTACATAACGCATTTTAGTTATATCAGCCAAGCTTGATAATTTGTTCTGTAAAATTAAGCATGCATCTTTTTGAAGAATATTTTCAGATATCTAATGTGTCCTTCTAAGCAAAGGACTCAGACGCAAACCATCGTCTATCACCATTTTCTAACTTTCTAATTACAAAATAACACCTCAATAAAAAACCTAACAATTATGATAGAGAATTTTATTTTTTATTTGCTGACATTGTTTTTCAGTTAAAATAAGAGAAAGGACAGTGGCATCAGTCCCTAAATAACATGCATGGCTTAAAGAAATTATAAGTTACATTTACAGATGGAGAAATGATAGCAACATATTCGGTAACTCATTCTTTTGGGAAAAAAAATTATTACTTAAATTTAATAATAGTTATAAAATGACCTAAAACATTTTTAAATCGTTATAAATATAATTTTATCTAGTTTTAATTTTTACAATCTTTTTTTTTGTTCTATTTAAGTCTTGTCATTTTTTCAGTGTTCTTTTTTTTTATCTTTATTATTAACTCTAATTAGTTTAGTGTTTTTATAATTAATAAAATAAATAATATTAATTAAGATAGTTAAGATAATAAATAATATTTTAAATTAAGACAATTATATTATATTTAGGTAGGCACTTCAATAAGTAATGTATTTATTATTTTATATAAATAAAATAATTATATATAATTTTCTTTCATAACTTATTTTTTAATATATTATATTACTTTTAATATTATTCAGTTCTTATCTTTTTAATTCACTAATTTATTTTTAACATTTTATTTTTTAAAAATATATAAAATGTATTTAGATGTTTATAATTTAATTTTAATATTTTTATGCTATTTTTTTATTTCAAATCATTAATTTTAAAGGATTGTAATATAATTTACTTTTAGCATATTATATTTTAATTTATTTTTATCTTTAAAGACAAAATCACTGCTTGAAATATGTTAAAAAATAAATTATAATACAATAAGTCAAAATTAATGAATTGAAATAAAAAATAATATATTAAAAATGAATTATAAACATCTAAATAAATTATGTTATAAACATCTAAAAAATTATGTATTTTTAAAATTACAAATTAAAAGTAAATTAGTTAATTGAAAGTAAGAACAATATTAAAATTAATAATAACTCATGCTCATAATATAGTAAAAATAAATTATATAATTATTTTATTTATAAAAAATAATTAATATATTACTTAATTAAACTACATATTTAAAAATAATATAATTATCTTAAAATCAAATAGAATCATTTGTAGGAACTTAAAATATATTTAAGCTTTATAAAATTTTATAAATTTTATTTCTTATTCATAATTTTATAATTTTTAATAAATTTTAATCAATAAAAAAAGTATTAAAAGATATATTAAAACCATCTTCAACAATTTAAGATTGTCATTTGAATTTAATTTTTTTTAATAAAAAGAGAAATATGATAAGAATCTTTATTATAGATTGGGCTAAGGTCAATCTACATTTCATCTATTCACATATTATAATATTGTTAAGTTTATCAAAATAATTAATCTAGTGTATGGATTATCAAACCATACATCTATCAAGAATAAAATTATGTATTAGTACACTGAAACAAATATAATTTATCTATAAAAAACCTTAAACTTATCGCTAATAAAATGAGTCAAGTTCTGGTGTCTATATATATTACTAACATAACAAATACCTATTTAATATATTGTGTTATTTTGATGTTATTGTTATTAACTTGAGCGTTAAAATATCTTTTGAATTTGAGTATAAAATGTCTTTCACAAACATTTGGTTCATTTTCTAGACATTTTGGTAGTATCAAAATCTTAGCCAACTATGAAATTCAAACACCGATCTTCCACATCAACAATCCACTCAATTCACCACAAATATGTCACCAATTCATTTCGAATTTGTCATCCATGTTCATTTCATCAACCTCGATTTTAAAACCAATCTTCTATTCTATTTCAGCTAAACCGGGGAAGTGGATCGTAACTAACTTGTTGATCGCACAATTGTACGAAACGTGGAAACCAACACCTTTTTTTTTTGGTTATTTTTTGGCCCCTTTAATTGCAATGAGGAAATAATTCATATTTGACTAAGTTATCACCCCAAGTACGAGGAACGTGAAAATAATAGCTAGCAGGGCCTGTAGTTGCAAACCTAAGTTACTTGATACTACCCACTATAAAATAATCGAGTGCTTACGCAAGGTTATTTAATATTCTAGATGCACAACATGCTACTAATTACTACCATGATGTTTCATTTCCAACACCAAGTTGAGCAAGAATGAGGCATGAAGTTTGAGGAAGATGACCTCTACAGCTACAAGTGGAGGGTCCCATTGTCCAAATTTGAGGAATTTTGTACGTCACATGACCCAACAACGATTAAATAATTTGTAGCATTGAAAAGTTTAGACCAAGTATACCATTGGGATGAAAAAGTGTTTTAGCCTCAGAAGGAATATTCACGTTTATAAAAAAAAAATGCTAGTCTTTTCTTGTTTAGTTAGGCAAACGAATGCAACCGTTTATTTTGCTTCGTTCACTACAATATTTGGCACCAAATATCATTCGACAAGTTTTCAAGTTCAAAATATCAGTTGAATTCGAACCACTTTCTAGACATATTCACTTGCACTAAAAAACAAGTGATTCTTTACGATCCCTTACCCACCTCTTTGTGTTCCCTACGATTTCTCAAGTATTTCTATTATGGCTTCTCAAAATAAAACTGTGGCCATTGAGAATTACGGTTTAGAACTTTAAGAGATACATCTTTATTTATATATATTAAAATGTTACTTACAACATATATAGTACCACAAATTTGTATACTCCAGCAAATATATAATTTCATAAAGATGTAGCCCTCTAGAAATTATAACCTTTCATATTTTATAAAACTTCTAAACAACAAATAATAAATATACAAGTATTAATTATATATGACATATTGTTAATATCAATTAAATATGTCAAATTAAAATAATAAATTAAAACTTTAAAATTCATTTGATAGTCATGATAGGATACGATAGGATATGAGAATAAGATATGATATAATAATAATAGGATAAGATAAGAGTATGATAAATTTTAATCATATTGAATGTTTGGTTCCCACCAAGTAATGATAGAATAAAATACAAATAATATTCAAATGAAAAATTATTATTTCGTTAAAATTACATATAATTTTTAAAAGAATTTTTAATTTAATTGTTTACTTTTTTAAATAGTAAAATTGTAATTTTTATAATTTTAATTAAATTATACAAAAATATTATTCTAAATATCCACTCACTTTTTTTTTACAATTATAGTGAATTATATAAGAATTTTAAATTTATAATTATTATTCAAATACTATTTTGAAAAATATGTGTATTATAATTATTTAATTTTAATATTTTAATTAATAATATACTTTTAATTAACATGTCTAAATTATTACAAATATATAAGAGTGTATTCTAAATATATATATATATATATATATATATATATATATATATATATATATATATATATATATATATATATTTTTTATTTGGCGTGTAAATTATATTATTATATATAATATAAATTATTGTTACATATCATGTAAATTAATATTACTATATTTTATATTTTATTATTATTATATATGTGTATATTATATGTAAATTTTACATAATAATGTTATATATTCATTTATAATATTATATGTTATATATTTTACATATCGTGTTCCTTTCTTATTAACACAAAATTTCCCTAATTTCTCATCATTCTTTTTTGTATATTATTGTGTCCTTAACAAAAAATTGACATCTTAAGTAATTGCTATTAATTCTTTTACAGATGTTACATTTTATCAATCGATGTTGAATTATATGCTATTGTTTTAAAATTGTGTATACCAAATTTTAAATGATTTAAACATTAGTGATATAAAATTTAAAATAATATCATTTAATCTACTGATATTTTTAAACAACATACTATAAGTTAAAATAAAATAATAGAATCAACTAATTTTTTATTGAAAAATAAATTATACACCAATAATATAAAACAAATCAAAGACATCCAATTATATATATATATATATATATATATATATATATATTTGTTAACTTTATAATAATTATTTAAAAAATTATATTAATAATATTTTTTAATTAATTGACTATGTAAAACAACTTCTCATTAATTATTAATTTTTTGTTATTTGTCTAACATTTTGTAAGTGTGTAATTAAATTGAGTCAATTTTAGAAAAAAAAACTTCTAAATAGATTAAAATAGCTTGGTTTTTAGGTCAGTACAAATTTAGTTCTCTTGTGGGCACCTAACAAATCAAATTTAGATTACTTCAAATTAAGTAATTGGGTCGAGATAGATTACTATATGTTTAACAAATTTCATTCAAAGAAATATAAAAAATTAAAAGAAAATTACGCAAAATATATAACATTCTATTCATAAACCCTACCATACTCAGATCAAATTTTACTTTTAATAGACAAAGTCGATTAATTTTTGTATTTTTTTAACCAGAGTCAGGTAGGTAATCCAAGTTCATGCTTCGGCAAGGAAACTTCTTCGTAAATCCTTATAAAAAATAAAATAAAATAAAATAAAATTTTATACATAAATTAATTTTTTCTAAAAAATTAATATAAAAATGTTATTTATAAACTAATTTTTTAAGTTATAAAAAAAAATCCAGACAAACCCTACACCTCTAAAATTTTATATACTTAATATATTTGATAACTTGAATTTTAATCTTGGTGGTTAGGTTAACAAAATCAATCACTTCAAAAAATTATTAAAGGTAAATGTTTGCTAAAACATATTTGGTGTCAACAAATAGCTGTTAATTTTAAAAAGTAATATATTCCCAGGCCTGTCGCGTTAAGTGCTTCATAGTGTATAACTTTGAAATCGAGCAATACAAGACAACCAATTTAGTTTCCAAAAATACAAAATTACCATTTGATCCCAAAATTACTAATCTGAGTCATTGACGACAAACCATGATCAGTGCTTATAATTTCACCACGTACCAATTTGATGCATGTTTTGAATTCAAAGCCTTTTCAATTTTCACCGAAAACAAATTTCATTGCCACATAAAGGGGGACTATAAAACCTTACGAGGATAATATTATTCAGCACCTCTTGGTACGACATCCAAATATTCCGAGATCACAGCATTATGATATAAAGCATTGACCGGAAGAATATAAAACAAAAGACGACGACGACGACGACGTGCACAATCTTGAAATCCTTGTTCACTTGACGACAATCAAACTACAATTTAACTGAAACTAGAGTTACACGATTTCTATTTCCTTTATGGGGGTTGGTTGAAATAATTAACACAGGCAAGGCATCAACTAAAGCAGCAATCAAAAGAAAAAGGAAGTGAAGGTACCAGTGAGCTGGACCTACTTACGGAATTCATTACAACTTCTCCAACATGGGCACACATCTACAATAGTAATCCATACCTGGATATGGAGGCAAAATGTACAAGCACTCGCAGCTCCTCCTTCCCGAGGAAACTATGGAGGAACTTATACTTTGCATGTTCAAATATGATCCTCTTGTTTTGCCATTTGTAGCAACTTCAGTAACCACTTCATTTGCAAAATCCTCAAGATCACATCACGCCAAGTACCTGAACAAATTTGCATTATCTTTGTCTCTTTCCAAGTAGTCTCGAGAGATCAAATCTTCAATCCGCTTCTTAATTGCCTTGACATCCGGCTGTGCAAATGCAAATTCATTTTTCCATGTCAACTATTCAGCATTTTGAGAATAAATGTACTGTTAGATAATGGGTGAAATACGAACCTTAAACATGCGACCTAACTGCTCAACACACTCCATTACTAACTGTTGGTAATTTAGAACTTTCCGACTCTTCATAATACGCACAATTGAGGCATCAATAGCATATCTTCTGTCCTTGTCAACATCCTCAATTACTTTTTTCTTCTCATCAACGGGAGGAAGAGGAATCTGAATGACAAATTGTGCATCCGTCTCACTCAAAAGTCAGTAAACTGAACAGAGAAATCAAGATAACTAAGCAAATAGACAATATTCTTTAAGATAACTGTACCTTGATCCTCCTCATTTTGTCTGTAAACTTTGAATTAAATTCGAAATAATCAGTAGAAGATATTGTTTTCGTGTTTGGTTCCTTGTTAAGAATCTTGTACTTGGCACATGACAAGGAGTGGAGCAGTCTAATAACATCATCGTCAGATAAGTTTAACTGAGTCATTATCTCCGAATAACTCAGTCTATCCGAGGAATTAAATAGAAGCAATGCCGAAGCCTATTGAAAAGTAAGAAACAACATTAGGTAAGTAGAAAGAAATCCATACAAATATCTGTAGACATTCAAAAATGAAGCAACGACGATATAACAGATACACTTCAACACATGAAAAGGGTGTCAAAAGAAATATAACCTGGTAAGTTGTTACAATCAACTCCACAGTTTTTGGTTCAAATTTCCCACTTATGTTGCAGGTTCCCAAAGAATAAATCCAAGTAAGTTTTCTGTGCTTAGTTTTTGTTTGATAAAATTCCTTGAAAACTTCAACGCATCTAACCTAAAATAAATAAGAGGTGTTAATTGTAAACCAAAATGAACCAATCCAGTTATGTTGTATCAAACACTCGGCCAAATAAATTCTCAACAGTTATTATCAACAAAACCAAATACCATTTCTGCTGGAAGATTGAGGTCAAAAGATTTGTAACTAGGCCAGAAGCCAGTAGTCAGAACTGTAACTGTCAAATCTATTCCAGGGTCTGCATTAGGATTATTGCTTAAATACTCCTCAAAGCTTGTTTGGTTCTCCTTTGCCAGTGTTAAATCTGTAACCTGGTAGAAGCCACAAGCAAATAAGTTTTCTTTCGTCATTCTACAGTAGTTGAATATAGTATACCAGCTCCATTTACAAAGACTTAAAAAAGACTAACCATCCCTTCCATCTTTGAGGTAAATTGACCACCACATTGTTGCTTCAGTTTTGTTAAAATACTTCTCTCATGGTCATCATTGGCACTCTTGTCAAACAGGAGCCTTCGAGCAAGCTTCTTCCTACAAGCAATCAGGCAAGAACATGTTTGACTATTCTATAGCAAGCATCTTAACATTAGAGGAAAAAGGGAAATGACACTCGGCCACAGAAAACAGCACTTCAATGATGAACCACCACCGTATCATCAATCATGTAAAAAAGGTGCAACAAAGCTTTATGTATCATAAAATACAAATAAACTGTAAGAAGCATGAAAAGCAATCCACTTCGCAAAAATAACCATCCACTTTTTTTCCGTTACATGCAATGCAAGAAAAAACAAAAAACTGTGGGACAACATCAAGTATGGTTCTTAAAAACAACTTTAGAAGCAATAGCAAACAACTTGAAAAACATTTCCAACATTATGATCATTTTCCTTTTGTAAGCTGTTTTACCTATAAAATTCAGCAAACAAATCTTTGTCGCTAATATAGGCAAGCAACTTGACAACCTGCAAATGAAACAAAAGAAATCTAAATCTCAAAACCACAGAAATCATGTTTATAAAAGTATATGGTACACCTAGACCGATGTATTGAAGACCTTTTCAAGAGTTTCTTCAATTGCTTCATCACTCAATTTTTCACTTCCCCCTTTCTTAAGAATATTATCACAAAAAGTAGCAAGTAGTTCCGCACTTGAGCTTCCAGCAACACCCTTGTTGCAAAAGATCTCAAAAGCCTCCTTAAGAGCCTATAGGATCAAAACTTTTTAGATGACATAACATATTAATTCAATGTAACAATTTCAAAGTCATTTTATGATCATAACCTTGTGGAAAAGAGTGTGATTTTGGAAACAATCATTCACATATGCCAGGTACTTGTCATGCAGCTCAATCACCTTCCGAACAAAAACCTGGAGAAAGAGATCAATTTCAGTTTTCAAAAATGAATAAATTACAGTTAAACTATACAATTAGAAGATTAGGAGATTACCTGCTCCTGTAAACCAACAATATCCTTTTTCTCCGCCTGCAGACAATATAATTTAAAGGGTAACAGAAGGATCAGCAGCAAAGTTAAATTGCTTCAAAAGCATAGCACTATTCACAACTTGATTAGTAAGAAATTTGCTTGTAAAATGAGGATGTTGAAACAACAGTTTGTCTGAAAAGCAACTTCAAATCATGTACAACCTACCATAAAAATAAAATGAATGATAAAACATCAACTTCATGGCAGACTAGCAAAAAAGAAAAAAAATAAGGCCAGGAGGAGAACTACTATTACAGAACCAGTTAGTAACATCAGTGTAGATCAAAACATGTATATGTCAAGTAACTTCTGGAATTGAATGAGATGAGATCTCAGGTTTAATCAAGATGAGGAAGACCAATTCTGTGCCTTTCTTTTATTTTTCCAAATCAGTTATCACAATTCACTAAAATTGTAAACTTGTACATGTCTTTGTCTCGTTCAATGATTGCAGACTGATAAAATGGTCTCTAAATAACAAAAAATATAATGATATTTATTATAAGTATTATATTAATTTATAACTAATATGATTCTTATTATTATTTTGCTTGGTAAACAGCAGTTAAAGGGTTTTCTTAACACCTTTTGAGCTCCACTGATTTCTATGTATATACAAAAATCTAGATTGTTTCTCCATGACACGTGGAAACTCCAGCAATAAAACTAATTCAGATACAACCTGTGTTAAGACCTAAGATAGGTTAATAAATCATATTCATGTGGCTCCAGCTACCTATGTAGAAAACATTTTTAAACACATTTCCAAGTTATAAACATTAATCTGTACTGATTTAGTTGGAAATGTGCCACATCCTCCAGCAATAAAACTCACACATAACATGGCTCCAACTGTTTATGTAGAAAATATTCCTAAACACATTTCCAAGTTATAAACATGTATTTGCACTTCTTTAGTGATTAATGAAATATTCAAGATAACCTGTCAGAAATCCCTTTTACATTCTCTTAGCATCTGAAACAATGGTTCATAAATTAATTGAAGAAAGCCAACTTCATGACATGATACCTGAACAGAAAGGTACTCTACACCAAAGCTGAAAATTATCACTTCATCTTATTTATTTACAAACAGTGCACTATTGAGTAAGAATTTTAAACATACTTCAATACAGAGACTTTGGATTTAAAAGCCAAGCATATCAGTCTTTCCTCAATTATTGAAGAGAGAACAATCATCCCAACCAGAAATAAAGAAAACTACAGAATAAATAAGAAGAAATACCTTTTTGGTACTCACTGCATCTTCAGCCAACTTCACTAATGCCATGCCTTCAGCAGTGACATGCTGTGTTGTAGAAGGAGAGAAACCATAGTATAAACAAGCCATCAAGAGTGAAAGGAGAAAAAGGCAAGACCCCAATTTTAACTGACATACAGAAGGGAAGAAATAGTAAATCTAGGTTCGATGTCACAACCTGCTTAAATATACTGGAAACAGGATCTAAGCCTCGGGGTATTTTAGAGAAGAGCCTGAACATCCTTGACAAGTCTTCAACCTAACCATTAAAAAGAAACATGAGATTATGAGAATAAATTTAAATAGTAGGATAAGTTTAAAAAATTTGTGAACATCATGAGCAGGATAATTTTAAACTACCTTGTCATCTCTAAGTAATGCATGACATCCAGAATGCTCTTTTTCAAGGAGTTGGTTTGCATATACAGATAATAGTTCATGTTGAACTTTCTAAAAGAGAGGAAAAGGACAGAAAGGATCAGAAACTAAAAACTGGAACCATAAAAAATCATCATAATCATTAACAATTGTTTTCTTCAAGTTGCTAGGTATTACTCCATTCAACACAGTAGAGACCAAATAGCCAAAATAATAGCAAACCATACCTCTAATAACTTAGGCTCACTACTAGAGTGCAAATAATGGGCAACCCTATCTTTCTCCCGTTTTAAGCACTCCTCAGCCTGTAATTAAAGACACAATATCAAACAGATGCCACGCAAATACAATATTGTAAATGAATAAACCAGTCAATGCAATTACCACAAAGAAATAATACCTTGAGCATGTAATCAGGACAGGAATCTTCTAGGATCCAATTTGAAGCCTTTCGAGAATAATAAGCAGAAGTGTCTTTGAGCATCGCAGCTTCAAAATCATTCTCATAGTGATCCATTTGCCCCATTCCAATTTCAACAAATATATCTAATACATTCTTCAATAGAGCTCGGTCAATCTGCTCTCCTTCACGTTCTTGATCAATCTTTGAACAAAAAGATAGCTGGATAGGTTAATTAATCTACATTTTTAAACATTTAAATTCTTGTATAAAAGAAAGGAAGAACATACAAGAGAAATTACTGCATCTCTCACTTTCCCGTTCAGTTCCTTGTAAACCTGGAAATAATAAAACCGATACATTTGTATTAAAGCAGCATTAAAATGAAAAGACAATAAAATATGAAAGTGATCTGGTTAGCAGTAGCACAACAAGCCTAGTATGTATTTAGGAGTTCTGACATGAACAAGAATAGCTAATAGAAAAAATTGACATAGCATCATCCATGGTTCAGCTGTTTGTAATATTACATCATTGAAGGTATATTGTAAAATTACCAAATCACGAAAGCATGTCAACCCAACTTCATTAAGTGGCGGAAGTGACCTCCGGGCAATAAAGTAACGGTCCAAATAGTGAAAGAAACGAGAAAGCCACCTAACCATAATTTTATGGTTGGCCCACCTTTTCACAAGTTCTCTTAACATAAATTCATCATGCTTCTCTTTCAAAGAAGGTAATACCTGGACCAAAAAAGTGATACTAATTTATGAAAGTTGAGAACAAAATTAGTAACAGTAACAGATAAAACTGTAAAAATTGAAAACAGACTTTCAAAAAAATTTATGTTTAAAGTGTACTAGAAATTAAATGTCACCTAACAACTCTTTATCACTCACACAGAGAACTCAAATTACGACACAATCACAACACAAGTAGCAACCATAGTGCAGAAACCCTTTTATAGTAAATTAAATGTTGTCCTTAGAAGGGTAAACCAATGTACTCTCAGTATTTGCTAAAAGACTGAAACAATATTGTTTTGTTACTTATTGTCATTTGAACATTGCCAAGAGCAGATAGTAAAATGAAAATGAAGTCACATTGATCTCTAAAACTTCTCCATTTAGTAGATAGTTTCAACAGCCACTTGTATTTACTGAAAAGGATACCTTCACACTTTCTCAAGGGTTTATAAAGATAACTTCTGCATATAGAGCTCACATGAAAATCAAAGCCATATTGCCAGAGACACACACGCACATATCTATATTAGTAGTAGTTCAGTACCATATAAAAATTGTTTACATATACTAGAAAATGGTAGCAAAGTAGTATCTTCGAGAGTAAAGATTCAGTTCCAGACTAATTCCTCTAATATAATGAACTATTCTGAAAATGAACAATGTGTGGTGTTTGATTACATGCTTTCACCGTGACAAACTACAAACACCCTGAACAGGTGCACTTATACCATAAAATATCGATGAATACAGAATTCCCTCATCCTCACACAAATTATGACACAATTGAGATTTGGGTCAGCAGCAATACTTCAACAGACTCCAATATCTCATGAAAGCTGTTAAGAGATCCCACATTGACTAGAAATATAAGCATAATATTCCTTATAAGACTTGGGCAATCCTCCTCCCTTGAACTACCTTTTGAGAGTTAGTTGGACCCAATTTGTTTCTAATATAATATCAGAACATATCCAGTTTTAATCTCAAGTCACCCACAAATGTTTAGTCATGCAAACTCCATGCTATGTCCAGTCTTGGGCATTAAGGGGGCGTGTTAAGATGTCTCATATTGACTGGGAATATGAACAAAATACTCCTTATAAGACACGGGCAATCCTCCCTTGAGTTAGTTTTGGGAGTGAATTAGGCCTAGTCTATTTCTAATAAAAGCCTATGGCTCTTGGGGGAACAAATGAAGATATGAATCTATATAAAACCGTGTCAAATATATATAATCAGGAACCCAAAGCTAGTTAATTTGTGGTGTGCCAACATATGTGGGGGACTTGCCACTTATTAGTTACATCAGGGGGTAGGCTTAATAAGTGGATTAAAAATCCTATAATTAGTTGATCACTCTTCCCAAAATAAAATACTACCAAGCAGGAAAAACTACAACTCTAAGTTATTAGCTCTTTATAATTTTTTTTTTAGTTTTTAATGTAATAGTTTTCAGCTCATTTTTTTCTTGTCTTAGTTGGCAGCGCAAGGACTCAGGACATAGGATTTGAGCTCTTAATTGGTACACCAGTTGAGTAATCAACATGCTGAAAAAATAAAAAAGACTAATTTGCTATAACTTTATGGATGAAAAATCAAATATACATATTCTAAAAAGTTGGAAATTTCATATGACCAATAAAACTAACTGATTATAACACTACAACTTGCCAATTCTTATCAACTATCAAGTTTTAGTTCATTTCATACATTTACTTTTTAAGTTTTAGTCCATTTGAGCAATCAACTAATGGACACACACACTGCTAGTACCATACATCAATTAGAATTTCAATTTTTATAGATAAATGTTATTTTGCCACACTCAAGTTACTTTTATTTTCTTCTTTACTTGGAAGTTTAAAAGGTTATGCATGGAAAGGGAATGTGAGGGAACCATTCTCCAATTTCTACCTTTTATTATACTCCAAATTGGAGGTGATGAATGAAAATAGCTTTGCTGTTATTTTGAGAACTTGTCATCTGCCGGTTCCCCATTAACTGAGATACTCTAAAAAGCTACAAAGGGATACCCTTACCTTCTATTTTCTTCTTTTATTGATGATCCAAACACAGGTGGAAAGTGGAAACCCCTTTTCATTCCATTTTATCCCATTCTCTCAAACATCCAAACCTAGCCTAACAGCATACTTGTACAAGGAACTTTTCTTAACCAAGTAATCTTAATAAGAAATTGGAAGAAATTTACTTTTATCCTCCAGATTTATCGACTATCTTCTTCAAGTTCATGTTTGAGCCTGCCAACCACTGCAGCTACCTACCACTTAATATTCTTTAGCAGATACCTCTTATCCCTTGATCGTCTATGTTACGTTCTTGGATTTGTGGTTGCACTGCACTTCATCCTTCACTTCCAAAACATTCACTCTTATTTTCTAAATTCCACTTACTCAAAAGTCAAAACTATTGTTATCTGGTCATATTGGTGTTGAATGTTCCAAAACATGATTTTAGATAACACAGATTACGTTGCCTTCTTTTTACTTGTTTAGGATATCTTAAAATTAAAACTGCCATACGCTCTGAGAACTACCCAATTGAGGATACCCCTTTTCCTAAAAGGAAGAGAAGATATATCACTGGTATCATGTCCTAGTGTTATTGGAGTGTTGCACACAGCAAAATCAAAACCAACTACATTGTGCGCATTAAACCTAGGCACTTCTGAGGAAACTCTGCTAATGCTCTTCCTTTGGGCTTGTTTGTGATGAACCTAAAGCTATTTGTAATAGGATTCGTTACTAGATGGGCTTTGCCCTCCTTTTCAACCCCCCCACCACCACCACCAAAAAAAAAAGGAAGAAAAGGTCAAGAATATTAGACATGACACCCTAGCACGAAATTAGCAAACCGGTTATCAATAAATAATATACCAAAAAGTATTTCAAATTTATCCACACAGATACCCATTTCATATCCAAATAACCACGTTACTCACTGTTGATACGATGTACTCTTCAAATGACTCCCTGTACTTGTCATACAGTTGTTGAGAATAGTCATGAGGAGGCTTCTGAGTGCACATATTGTATATGGTCCTGCAATAACGTAAAAGAAAACTAATTTATAAAAGGAAATATCCAATCAACTCAAGCAAAACGAATTTACTTAACATAACACCCTCGGTGCAGTGTTTGGATTATCTAATTTTGAGGTAAAAAAAGCTTTTAACAAAAAGAATCCTAACAGAGATTTAAAAAATCAAAATCAATTATTTTTTCCAGAGTGTTTCCCAAACATGCACTTAGGACTTAACATCAAAACAAACAAAACATTGAGAGATAGATACGTGTATAGCATCATGTAGTCCTCCGAACTGAACTGAGGCTCAGGCAGCCCTTCTAGAATGTTCTTCAGCTTCAAAATGCCCTTCAGCATAAAATCCCATCCTTGTTCCAGGTCAATAGTCTTGCGCTCACTCATGGACATGGCGGCAAACTAAACTTCAAGCTTCGATGCCAAAACCTGCAACCAGATGTTCATAAACCCTCGTGAGAAAAACAATTCCTAAACCTCAACCAAACAATCAAAAAGCGTTACAAATTCCAACCAAACAATTTCATTTCCCATCGAAGGAAATCATAGCAAACAGCAGCAATTCCCCCGAACTAAAACCTAAACTGTTCCCAAACGAGGTAAATTTGGAAATCATTTGCAGATTTCCCCAATCCTCTTTCAGGAAACAACGTAATCTATCTTGAACATCCGAAATCCAAAATCCAAGGGTGATGAAGCGATCCCGTGGACAAGAAAACGACGTCGCAGCACTAGGAAAAGAGGAGAGCAGAGGGAGATCAAGAAAGTAAGATTGAGAGAAAAAAAGGCGTTTTACCGTGGAGAGATGAGAAACCGTGACGTTGGTAAACGAAGGGAAACCCTAGGAATGGTGGATGAAAGGAAGAGGAAAATCCAGAAGGAGGAAGAGAGGAGGAGCGAGTTCTCGACGACAACACGGACAAACGAGAAAGAGAAAACAGTAAAAGAAATCAAAAACCAAAATTTGATATTACAAAGTTATATTATTATAGTCAGTATAGGTTCAGTCCAATCTATTTCTATTACACAGTAGATAATGTCTTTTTTCTCTATTTTTTATGAATTTATTTAGAGTTATTATATATGATAAATATCTTTTATATAATTCAAAATTATAATTAATAAATATATTTAAATATATAAATTTTATTATAATTAAAGTTTATAATAAAATATTTTTAAAAATATAAATATCTTAGATTTATGAATTAACAATTTAAGTTCTAATATAAAATATTATATAATTATTATAAATTAAAATAAGAATAATATGTTAAAATATACTATTTAATTTATTTAATTTAACATCGTGAAAACAAATTATTCTCTTGTTCTATGAAATATATGAATATTATACTATCTTTCATTTTATGTTAAAATATAAAATAAATTATATTTTTTCTCTTTAGATGTGTAAATATTATATTATTATTTCTCTCTTATTTTAAAATATATAATTTAGTCTATTTATTTTGATATTAATAAAAAATTTATTATAAGATTTAAAAATATATTTTTAATTAAAATATATGCTAAAGTATTTTAATTTATTCAATTATCATTTACATACTTAATATTTTTTAAAATATACAATTTAATTTAAAATATTTAATTATTTATTGAATAATAATTTAAAACAAATTTTACAAGATAAATTATATAGACTTAAAGCATTTTTTGTCACTCATTTTTCACTTTTTCCAAATTTTGTTACTTAATTATAAAATTTGCATATTTTGCCACCTAGCTTAAAATATTTAAAAACATAAAAAAAATGTTAAAAGTGTGTCTAAAAATAATATTATAATGTTTATAGACTTAAGTTGTCAATGTTGTCTTGGAAGGCTATTGTTTTATGGTTAGAAGGCTATTATTTTGCGATTTCAAGCAATGTTCTTGTCTCTTTTTTAGGTTAGTAAAGATTTGCCATGCGAAGACCGCAAGATCTGTTACGTTGTTGTGCTCGTAATAGAAGATGAAAGTGAAATTTTAGAAGTTTCTTTGTCTTATTTTAGATTGCAAAGTAGGAGTAAATAATATTGTTAAAGTATTGAAGCTATTTTTTGACTCTTGTCATTCTCCATTTTTCTTTCGATTAAGAGATAATTGAAAGATCCAACGAAACTAAGAGATGCAACTCTAGACAAATGACATAAAACTCAACTATGATGATGTTATTTCTCCTATTTTAAAATATTTTAGTTTATTTTAAAGTCATACACATGAGACATCTTTTTAAGCAAAAGGTATTTCAATTACATAACACCATTGTTTCCTTTAAAATTTTGACGAATATTTAATGATAAGGTAAAATGTGTGAAATATTATAAATTGGGTGAAAATTGTGTAAATTTTTTATAATTGAGTTGTAAAATTCACAAAAACATGAAAGATGAGTAACAAAAAATGTATTTAAACCAATTATATATATATATATATATATATAAACACATATATGTCATATCAATATACATTTGAATATTTGTATTTAAAAATATATTTTATTAACTAATTTTTATAATAAAACTTAATTCTATTTTAAATGTGTATATGCATTAAATTTTTAATAATTACATTTTATATTAATAAAATATTTTAATATAAATAGGTTCATTTAAAAATTTGCATAGCATTATATTTATTAAATTTAATAATATTCTTGAAATTAATTATATATTAAAATATAATAAATAATACTATATAACAAAACTAATTTACTTAAATATTTTTAAAAAAACTATATTAATAACGTCAATTAAATATTATTTTAATACTTATGTTTAGTTTTATTTTACTTTGATATATATATATATATATATATATATATATATATATATATATATATATTTTTTAGTTTAATTATTTTAAAATATGTTTTGTGAAAATAATAGTAATTAAAAAATAAATATTTTTAATATATATTTAAATTTACAATAATTCAGTAAATAATAATTGAAGGATTAAATTCAGACAAATTATTATTAGATATATATAATAAAATATTTCAAATTCAATAAAATATTTAAAATAAATTTTATGAACTAATTAAATATATATATATATATATATATATATATATATATATATATATATATATATATATATATATATATATATACGGTAAAATGGATGTATTTGTATTTATTAAGGAAAGAAAATATATATTTTAGCACACTGAGGGAGGACAATATAATGCTTATATATTTGAATAATGATAGTATAAAATATGTTTTGATTAATTTTTTTAATAAAAATTAATAGAAATTTAACGAAAATTCAAAATAAAATAAAATATTATATATTCTAATATGTGTGGGGAAGGAAATGTAATTTTTAAGCTAAGAGAAAAGTAGTTTTATACTTATAAATTTTTTTTAGTTAATTTTTCCAACGCAAGTATTTTTTGGAGATGTTTTTAATAGGTTACTTTTTATAATCTACCATTTTAAATATTTTTAGTTCTAAACTAAATTTTAATATTTTAAAAATAAATTACAATGAATTAAAAATAATATTTTATCATAATATTAATTGTTTATTATAATGTAATATATTTATATATTTAAACTATTTAATTATTGTAAGTTTTAGTAAAATAAAATAATTATTCATTTTCTGATGTCCATCTATATATAAATTAGAATATTTATATTAAATGAGAATATTTTTACTTGTTATTTTTCAATTAGTACTTTTAACTATTTTTTCAATGAAAGTATTTTTAGATATTTTTATTGACCAATTATCTTTATCAATTTATCATTTTTAATATAATTCAAATTTGAATTTTTATATTTAAATAAATTATAAATAATTAAAAATAGTATTGCATCACAATATCACTTATTTATCGTGTTGCAATATCAATTACTGTTAATAGTATGCTAATATAATAATAGTAATTTATATCATAATATAAATTATATATTAATATAAATAATCATAATATATATAATAATAATTTATATTTATCAATATACTATTTTATATCATAGTATAAAGTAAATTATTTTTAATTTACTAATAAGTATAAATTATTCTATTTTATATATTTAATAATAAGTATAAAGTATATATATTATTAAACATTTCAGCGGGTGTAAATTTATTTCTAGGTTATTAATCTTGAAGTTTTTCTCCTTTTTTCAAAATAAAAATAAAATTATTAAATACATGTGTAATGAATGTATTGTTTAGTACTAAATATATGTAGTAAATATTGTAAATGTATTATTAAATGCATGTAATAAATATATTATTATAAAGCATATAATATTAAATTTATCACATATAATATATTAATAATGATAATAATAATAATAATAATGTATTTAATAATAAATATACTTATATTTTATATATTTATATTTAAAAAATATTTTTTATCTCAATATTTTCAATCAAACATAATCTTAATTCATGTACTTTCAAATCAATGTATTGGGTCCCTATACTTTAAAAAATAGGTGGATTTGGTCTCTTACTCGCCATCTGGCACATAAAAAAATGAAGTTAACTCCAATAGTAAGTAATGACTAAATTAACTTAATTTTTAAACAAGAATATACACATGTCACATATTTGTAGTACAAATGAAAAAAAGAATCTAAAATAAAAAACTCACTTCACCATAAAAAAACTAAAATCATGATTACCCTTTATACCCATACAGACCTCAAATTGGAGTTACCATAACACCACTACCCTCCTAAGCCGCTATCACCCAAAACCCTAGAGCCAAAGGGGACACAAATGATTAGAGAAAATAACTTACATAAAAAAATGATTAGATAATAAAAGAGAGAAAATCAAAGAGGAGAAGAAAAAGAAAAAAAAAATGTCCACCATAACATTGTTGTAAATCATTGTGTCTTATTTTTTCCTTTTTCTTTCTTCTCTATCTTCTCCTCCCTCTATTTCCCTTTCCCACATAGAGGTCATAGTTGAGGGAGAAGAGAGAATTTACGATTTCAACACATAAGTGAGAGATGTTGAAGTACGAGCAAGAAGGGAAAGAGATTGAAGGGATGTTGCGATTTAAAGGTTGGTGTGTTGCTTAATTGCTCTTTTAGAGCCTTCTTTGTTTCCTAATTACTCTTTAATGTGAACTTCGTTGTGGGCATGTGGTGGAAGTAGATGGTTCCATGTCTTGGGAAGAAATTGAACCTAAACAAAAAAGACAAAAGTAAGTGGTTTCCACAGTGGAGGAGAAAAATGACCATAAGAAAATGGAAGAGGTTAAAGGTGTGGGGTAAAGGGTGACATGTGATTAGAGTGACATAAGTGTTAAGGGTCTTAGTGTTTTAGATCTAATTAAGGTAGAGGATGCACCAAGTCCCTACAACGTTGGATCAATAATAATTTGCTAAATTATAATTTTGATATCTTATCTTATTGTGAAAATTTGTTTTGGTTCTTTAATTTTTAAAACATTCATTTTGGTCTTTTAACTCTTAAATTTGAGTTAATGTTATTATTCAAAAATAATATATTTTTTTTATTTTAGGACATGATTTTTGAAGCATTTTTTACTAATTCGAAAGGTAAATTTTTGGTCATTGTATTCATTTACATGAAATTTATAAACCTAACTAATGTTTGCACAATAAAAGATCATAAACATAATAAAATTTGTGTGAAAAATGAGTCATCGAGTGATTGAAAAATTGAAAATTTTAATATCAAATTTATATAAAATATTTATTTTTGTGTGGTATAATTTTACTCCAGGTTATTTTTATTTACTTCTATGGTTTAAAAATTAATGTATTTTCATGTAATATATATATTATGTGAGTATTTTATTCTAAATCTTATTATGTTTTTATGAATATATTTAATTATCTTTGTAAAATATATTTTAACTCTTGTGAAAATTCTATCAACCATTTAATTTTGTACCTTAATACTATCTGTTGATCCATTAATAAACAAGTTAAGAAAAATTTATTTAAATTATTTATGAATATCTTTTTAATTATTTAAATTTAATTTGTTATAAAATTTACTTGTGAGTTTTCATAAACACAAATATTTTTATAATCTCTATTAGGCAATTGTCTTTAGGAAATCCATAATGGTTAAAGATTAGTTGAGTACTTGTAATTAGGTAAAATAGCTTGCTATATAGGCTTATGTAATAATTCTTTAGGTGAATTCGTTGGCGATGGTTCCTTGCTTAACACGACATGTGTTAGTGGTTAGGATTTCTTCCTTCCTACTACTTCTCCCTTCATCTTTCTCTTTACTTTCTTTGAGTATGTGAATGGATTTCAATAATTTAATTGAGCTGTTAAAATTGGAGTAATCATAGTTGAACATTCGTACTTCTTTGATGAGGAATTGTCTCATGGACAACTGGTTTTCAAATGGACTTGATTATCTTATCTTATTTTTCATGAGACGAGCCTAATCACTAGTTAAAGGAATATCCTAACTTAGTACCAGTAGATTCTACTTTTCTGTAATTTTTAGTCAATATTATTTTTATGTCATAATTAAAATAAATTTCTGTAAATTAAACTTTTTTTTTTATCAAAGCTAAAAGTTCCAAACACTTGAATTTTATTTTTATTATCAATAAAAACAACTTTTTTATAAAAATTAATAAAATAAAATAATTGATTATGGGTTAAATTAACTTTTTCATAATATATTTTTAATAGTTTATAAGTACCCCAAATAATATATAAAATACTTGCAAGTGTTATATATATTTTGGAATAATTATTAGTCCAATCCACTGTATTTTAAAAGGGTAGATGACTGAAAATGGTTTGAAAAGTTATTAAAGTGAATTGTTAATTAGATTTAGAGAAATTATATTTACACCTCCTTAATTAATAAATACACCTTCCTTCTCCTTTTGTTTTTCAAAGATTTTTTTTAAAATACCCTTCTATTTTATTCCCCAATTTCAAATAATTTTTGTCGAAACTTTCTTTCTGAAAATTACTTTTCCACTCACTTTCTCTGCCACCCTCTCTTTATGTCTCTCTCATCCAGCAATCAAGAAACTCCCAGACTCCAATTCCATCCATTGCATTGGAGGCAAAAATATGATACACCATCTTCATAGATCAAAGCACTTTTCATCACATGTTGCTTGTATAATTTTTATTGCACGTGTGGCTATTTGCTTGAGGGTGAAAAGATTCTTAAAAACAAATTTCTCTTGATATAAACTTCATGGTAGTGACTCAATTCTAGTGTCCTATGCACTGGAATTTGATATCAGTGAATGGCATGTGGCGTGTAAGAGTTCTCTTGGATGTTGCTTAGTCTTATGCCATTTTGTTTTTTATTTGTAAGACCTAATGGAGTTACACATCATTATTTTTTTCACGCTTTTCTTTCTTAGCTTTTTTACGTTGTTGTTCTAAGTGCTCAACATATCATTAATGGTTGGTTACAAAATAAGTAATTGCAAAAATTCATTTTCTTGTTCATATTCTGGAGTCGCTCAAATTTGGTTTATATGCTCATTTCATTATTACTTCGATTTGTTGAAGTATTTTTCAAAGGTACCTGAAACGAAGTCACGTAGAAGCATGAGCGTGTAGGAGGCAAGGCCTTCGCCCTAGGCCCGTTTGAATTTTTATTTTTTATTAATATATTTAGAGAAATTAATTTAAATTTAAATTATTAAGTAATACATTTTATTATGTTATTTGTAGTAAGTTTTTAGTAAAAATATATAATTTAAAACATGTATATATGTTATTGTAGATCATTTAAGAAGTTTTATTATTCATTTAAAAAGTTAAAAATAGTTTATATTTACTTAAACTCAAATAAAAATAGCATTAAAATAAATATAGAAATTAAAATTCATAAAAATAATATGATTCATAAAAAAATATTTTGATGAAAATAATAGGAATGAGATCACACATTTAATAAAAAGCTAATTCTTTTGGTTCTTAATATATATATATATATATATAGTATTATAGAATATTATAAATAAAAAATGGTTGTTTTTAAATATATGTAATGTTATAGAATATTGTTAATATTACTTGCAATTATTATTATTGTCAAGATTTAAAAATTTATATTTAATTTGAGATCAACTATGTGACAAGATAGTGATTAATGAATTATCATGGAGTGAAATATTGGAATTACTTGATTATTAAATTTTACTTAGTAATTATTTTGCATTAAAAGTGGAAAGAATAAAATAAAAATTAATGAATTATACTAAAAAATGACTCGAATATAAAATTAAGCCCTCAATATTTGACCTTGTGTAGAAGGAGAAAACGCAGTTCCCTATATACTTTTTTTGAAAATCATGTATGCAATTGATGAAAGGATTTTGATGAAACACAGTGAAATCCACATATTGAACGAAACAGTTGTCTATCACAATATTAATTTGGAAAATGTGGTATTTAGTATAATCAATAAAATTATGAAAATATTATTTTTTATAGAGAAAAATAGATGTAAAATGTTTGATGAATAATGAGGATAGAGATGCAAAAATAAATATTAAAGAATGACCAAGAAGAATGTGAAAAAATAAGATTTAAAAGTAATAAAAGATAAAAAGTGTAAAATTAAGATTTAAAGAATAATAAAAAAATAAGGTGTAAATAGATAAAAAAATATTTTAAAAAAATTATATAAAAAGGAAAGAGATATACTTATTAGTTTAGGAGGTATCCATAACAAGTGTAAGATTTATTAAAAAGGTTCCAAGTAATCAATTGTAAGCCTTATCCCTTTTAAGTTGGGTTTGGGAAATAGTTAGCCATTATTTTTTTTGATAAAAGTTAATTCAGCATTTTTGGGGAACTGAGAAAAAAAAACACAAAACTCAAATGATATTTTTTCTCACTGAAGAGTTGGAGAAACTATGAGCTTTAACTTTCAGACTCAGTGATCCGAGTCACGTTTACGTGGGCTTTTTATGGACCATGGTCGTAAACTATCTCGAATGGAAAGGTAAATTTTTCAGAAAGCCCAAACTCTTTTTTGATCCAACTGGTTTGATATCCATTTGTCTGAGCCCACGTTAGTAAAAAGATTATTAAGACCAAAAAATACAGTAAAAAGACTAGTATTTAAAAAAAAACATAAAAGTTATAACACATTTTTTAATAATTTTTATTATTAATTAAAGTTTATGTTAGATTTATTAAATAAAAATAAAATTCACAAAATAAAAAATATCCGCATCATTTAATAGACCCCACGTGAATTTCACATATACAAAAATGTGTTTTAAAATATATGTGGAAGAGTGCGTTGCTTATAGTTTTCTTTCTGAAAATAAGTAAAAAATGTATTTGGTGATTATTCTAAGATTTTAATTTTGATATATTATTAATATAAATATCTTATATTGTAAACTAATTAGATGACAAAAATAATAATTTTTAGTGATATAATAATTAAGATTAGTTATTAGTATAAACAATATATAGATTTTTTCTAATATAAAAAGATGACCAATCATAAAAATCTATAAAATCAATAAAAAAAGGTTTCAATACTGTGTAATGACAACGTTTCAAAGTTGTTTTGAACTTATAAGGATCAAATTATATATTGAAATTTCTTAAGGGACTAAATGAGTAATATGTTTTTGTTAGATCTCATATCATTCTTCTAAATCCTTTTTAAGAATGACAACTCTACCCATATACTTTAGGTAGGATAAATAACATTTAATGGAAATAAGTTTGGGATAAGAATTTATTCACAAAATTTAATGGGAAGAGTACAAGTATAGATACTATAGTACTAACTAGGCTCTGAATACACGTACACATTTAATTATTTAATTAAAATATCTTATAAATATATATAAGGAACATATCAAGTGAGAGAAGTGTTACAATGTTAAGGTAAGAGGAGAAAATTTGAACCATACAATCATATATAAATGGTTTGGATTAAATAAAAAAGTAATGTGACTTTTTTAGGTGGTCATGTGAACATATAATAACTTTTAATTTTAACCTTCCAATGTATGATTGTACGATCCATATTTACTTCTCTTATCCTTGGGTAATTTTTTTTTATATCCATCCTAAGTGTGAAGTATCCATCGTAAAAAATAGTATCTAATTTTTGCTAGGAACCATGAACTCACTTGATGGAAAGTTTCCCCTCATAACATAATTTTTTTCATATCCAAGATCAAGTTGGAATCCTTCATATCTTGGTTAAGGGATATATGTAGCTATGATTGTGTTAACTAATATTGGTTGTGCGTAAGGCGTATATAGATATCTAGCAAGTATGATGATGATGATGATTAAAACTACTACCTATACAAGTATAAGAACAGGTATGTATATTTTTTTATTAAATGCAGGTGCGGGATGGTATTATAGTACCCAATCTAGACTTATCAATTCTCTTCCCTAATCTTCTTCCTTTTGCAAATAAGGCATTCCTCCTAGGTAGTCCAATAAAAAAGATAGATGAACACATTTGAGGGCTTAAATGTTGTTCCTCGTACAAAGGTCTTTACAACTAACTAAAATAAACATTTTAACAACATTAACAATGCACAAAAGATGGGGACATTTAGTAGAGGCAAAGGCCATAATCTTTCTTTAATCTTTCCATGTTCACCCATCTTCCTAAGATTAAATCAATATCCATTATTTTACCAAATGGCTCAATATATAGTCCTTGCATTTATACCTAGTAAAATACACTTACATACTTCATTAATTTTGATGGATCTGCTATATGATCCAAGTTTCCACGTCAATCTTATCTTTGTCACTAAACTCATTCATACACTTTGATTGTAACCTTGTTTTCTATTCTAATTTTTTCTTCATTAAACAGATTTCAACCTTTGTAGCATTTAACCAAAACTAGACAAGGGTCAAATTATCTCATTACCATTATAACCTATTTGCTGACAAGTTCATCCCTCTAACTTCAAGTAGCGTAGTCTTTTCTCCTTTCATTTGTTATCCATTATCATCTGCTCTCTGAAACATTTTTTTTAATGTCACCATTCAGTCAAAACCAAAGTTTTATGCACAATCTTTTAAGTTAGACTATTGGAAGAGAGTTATGGCTGTCGAGATAGCAACCTCAGAATAAAATAATAAACTAACTAATTTGTAATTAAGCTAACTAACAAAACTATACTTGGTCTTTAGCTGATCTTCCAACTAGTAAGTAGCCAATAGGCTGCAATAAGTGTACAAAATTAAATATAATGTCATGGCTCTATTGAAGAATATAAAGTAAGATTTGTTGTTAAGAGTTATACCCAATTGGAGGGTGTAGATTACTTTAAACTTTTTCTCTCGAATGGTTAAACTAACAATAATAAGAATCATTTTAACGATAGTTGCAACTAAGAAATGATATCTACAACAACTTGACATTAATAATGCATTTCTCAATGGAAATTTGCATAAAGAATTGTGCAAGACTTTGCCTTCAAGTCTCCACTTCTTCCGATCAAGTTTGTAAGCTTCACAATCCCGTTATTAATTGGTTAAGGTAAGCTAGAAGAAAATAATGGTGTTCTAAATTAACTATTGTTTTACTATCCCTGCATTATGTTTAGTCCATTATAGACCATTCTTTGTTTATTAAACATTACAAAAAAGAAGTGTTTTAACGACAGAAATTAGCGAAGAAAACAAAAGGTCACTATTAGCGACGAAAAAATAGGTAAAAAATAACAATTAAAAATCGACAAAGATAGCGACCGAAATAGAGACGGAATGGAGGAAAACGAAAACCTTACTGTTTGCGATCGAATTTGCGAACGAATTGGCGACCGAAAAAATTTAAATTAAAAATATAAATGTATTTAGCGACGGAATTAGCGACCGAATATAAAAAAATATGTAAAACGA
Organism: Mucuna pruriens; assembly: GCA_025330945.1. Classification (NCBI taxonomy): domain Eukaryota; kingdom Viridiplantae; phylum Streptophyta; class Magnoliopsida; order Fabales; family Fabaceae; genus Mucuna; species Mucuna pruriens. Next base: position 3,112,616 of record JAENHJ010000040.1, on the reverse strand, counting down.
ACTTTAGCCACCGAATTAGCGACGGAGTATAGAGAAACCAATCTTAGATTTTGCGACTGATTTAGTGACGAAAAGTTGAAATATTTTAAAATATGCATTTTAGCGACGGAATTAGTGACCGAAGTTAAAAAGAATAATAAATAAAAGGAACTTTAGCCACCGAATTAGCGACGGAGTGGGGATCCATTATGTTAGATTTTGCGACCGAATTAGCGATGGAAAAGGAAAAACAAAAACCTTTGGTTTTGCGACCGAATTAGCGACGGAACATAAAAAATTTGGACTATGCGAAGGTACTAGCAAGGTTTATTTGTAATTACAAGAGTATTTTGAGTTATTATTTCTTGTAATGATGGTTATGAAATTCATTTTAAATGAAGTGAGTATATTTTTTAAAATAAAAATAAATTATAATATTTGTGTATTTTAATTATATATAATTTGGTTATTCGTGTAAATAATTGTTTTATTTATAATTATATAAGTTCTTTGATTCTATATGTCTTGTAATTAGTGTATTGACGTTTATTTTACAAGAAGTGAGTATAATTATTTTAAAAATAAAATAGATTTCGTAATTTTGTATTTAAATTTTATATATTTTTGATATTTATCTAAATAATAGTATGTTTAGCCTATTTTTTTAATTAAATGGGTCATTTGACTTTATATTTCATGTAATTACGAAGTTGAATTTTATTTTACATTAAGTTAGTGTAATTATTTTTAAAATAAAATAAATGTAGTAATTTTCTTTATAAATTTAATATATTTTATATATTTATCTAAATAATAGTATGTTTCATAATAATTTTTAATTAAATAAGTCATTTAACTCTATATATATTTCCAATAATTAAGGTGTTGATGTTTATTTTATGTGAGATGAGTGTAATTATTTTTAAAATAAAGTAAATTTAGAAATTTTCTCTTTAAATTTAAGATATTTTCTATATTTATCCAAATAATAGTATGTTTACTAGCAATTTTTTAATAAAATAAGTAATTTGATTATATATTTCCAGTAATTAGAGTGTTGAAATTTATTTTACATGAGGTGAGTGTTATTATTTTTTAAATAAAGTAAAGTTAGTAAATTTCTCTTTAAATTTAAGATATTTTCTATATTTATCCAAACAATAGTATGTTTAGTAGCAATTTATTAATTAAATGAGTAATTTGACTCTATATTTCCAGTAATTAGGATGTTGAAGTTTATTTTACATGAGGTGAGTGTTATTATTTTTTAAATAAAGTAAAGTTAGTAAATTTAAGATATTTTCTATATTTATCCGAATAAAAGTATGTTTAGTAGTAATTTATTAATTAAATGAGTAATTTAACTCTATATTTCAAGTAATTAGGGTGTTGAAGTTTATGTTACATGAGGTGAGTGTTATTATTTTTTAAATAAAGTAAAATTAGTAAATTTAACTTTAAATTTAAGATATTTTCTATATTTATCCAAATAATAGTATGTTTAGTAGCAATTTATTAATTGAATGAATAATTTGACTATATATTTCTAGTAATTAGGATGTTGAAGTTTATTTTATATGAGGTGAGTGTTATTATTTTTTAAATAAAGTAAAGTTGGTAAATTTAAGATATTTTTTATATTTATCCGAATAATAGTATGCTTAGTAGCAATTTATTAATTAAATGAGTAATTTGACTCTATATTTCAAGTAATTAGGGTGTTGAAGTTTATTTTACGTGAGTTGATTATTTTTATTTTTTAAATAAAGTAAAGTTAGTAAATTTCTCTTTAAATTTAAGATATTTTTTATATTTAGCCAAATAATAGTATGTTTAATAGCAATTTATTAATTGAATGAATAATTTGACTATATATTTCCAGTAATTAGGGTGTTGAAGTTTATTTTACATGAGGTGAGTGCTATTATTTTTTAAATAAAGTAAAGTTAGTAAATTTAAGATATTTTCTATATTTATCTAAATAATAGTATGCTTAGTAGCAATTTATTAGTTAAATGAGTAATTTGACTCTATATTTCAAGTAATTAGGGTGTTGAAGTTTATTTTACATGAGGTGATTATTTTTATTTTTTAAATAAAGTAAAGTTAGTAAATTTCTCTTTAAATTTAAGATATTTTTTATATTTATCCAAATAATAGTATGTTTAGTAGCAATTTATTAATTAAATGAGTAATTTGACTCTATATTTCAAGTAATTAGGGTGTTGAAGTTTATTTTACATGAGGTGAGTGTCATTATTTTTTAAATAAAGTAAATTTAGTAAATTTCTCTTTAAGTTTAAGATATTTTCTATAATTATCCAAATAATAGTATGTTTAGTAGCAATTTATTAATTAAATGAGTATTTTGACTCCATATTTCAAGTAATTAGGGTGTTGAAGTTTATTTTACATGAGGTGAGTGTCATTATTTTTTAAATAAAGTAAATTTAGTAAATTTAGTAAATTTCTCTTTAAATTTAAGATATTTTCTATATTTATCCAAATAATAGTATGTTTAGTAACAATTTATTAATTAAATGAGTTATTTGACTCTATATTTCAAGTAATTAGGGTGTTGAAGTTTATTTTACATGGGTGAGTGTTTTTATTTTTTTAAATAAAGTAAAGTTAGTAAATTTCTCTTTAAATTTAAGATACTTTATATATTTATGCAAATAATAGTATGTTTAGTAACAATTTTTTAATTAATGAGTCATTTGTCTTATTATTTTAAAGTCCATATTTTTTCTCTTATTATTTTTATTTCATATTTATCTAAAATACTCTATTTTTAGTTTTCTTTAACGTAAGCTTCTATATATTATTCGTTTATAACATAAAAAATTAGCCTTACAAAAACAACCCACCGAAACGTAATAATAGATTTTAACATAACCTTCTATATATTATTCATTTATAATATAAAATATTTGTCTTACGAAAGCAACCCAATGGAATGTAATATTAGATTTTAATGTAAGATTATTTATTATTCATTTATAATATAAAATATTTGTAATTGTTTGAGGTCTCGGTAATTTGGCTCATTTGGTTGACGTTGTTGATGTTTCACATGGGAATGGTGAAATCAGGAGCTTTGTTTGACCTACCATAAGGTTTTTTTTTTAGCAATATGAGATGGGTCCTCTCCTTATTAATTCTCTTTCTCCTTTATAAATATAATATTGGGAGACAATATTAGCATAAGGATCGTAGCTTAGATTTTTTAGCAGAGTTTAATCAAATAATAAAATACAAGGATACATACTCGAAGATGTTAGTTAAGTTGAATATAATTATACATAATATAATTATAATTATATTATGTATAATTATAGTTAAGTTACATCCCTTACTACTTACCAGGTATATAATTTGAATATACAGAATTTATTTTGTAATTATATAAATAATTTAATTTAATTTAATTTAGAATATAGATAATTTAATTTATATTATTTACAATAATATTATAATAACTAGATTATTTTATAAAATTAAAATAATAAATATTTAATATTAAATTATATAAATAATTAATTAAATTGATAAAATAAATTAAATTATGTTAGATTAAATTTAATTAAACATGTATTAATAATATGATATATAATATATAAAATTATATAATATAATTTGACTACATGGAATTTGACTATTTTATATTTATATAAACAATTTAATTTATATTATTTAATAAAATATTATAATAAATAGATTATTTTATAAATAAAATAATAAATATTTAATATTATAATCTATAAAACTATATAATATAATTTGACTGCATGGAGTTTAATTAATTTATATTAAATAAAAAACTTAATTTATATTATTTAATAAAATATTATAATAACATAAATTAAAATATAAATATTTAGTATTATAATAATCGGATTATATAAGAAAAGATTTCCATTATTTTTCCCACCATTCTTAAATCTTTCCCGCACTCATCCAAATCTTCTTCCTTTTCCTCCCTACCCTCTCTTCCTCCCTACTGTGTTATCACCGTCGCCCAGCCACCAGTTCCCAGCGACCACCACTACAGCCACCACACGTTCCCAAGACCTCGGCGACTTTCTCCTCCACGCCTTTAACTGAACCACCGCGACCCACCTTCGATCTGCATCTAGCTTCAGATCTGTGAACAAATTTGGTTTTTCCAGCGATGACCATGTTGTTTCTAGCAAGGAGCTGGTTTTCCGGCGACGACCCAACCATTTCCAACAGTGAGCTGGTTTTTCGGTGACGAACGCAGCATTTCCAACAGCGACGACAAGCCCAGCATTTTCGGTACGTGTTCTTGCTTGTTGTAAAATCCAACTTTGCTTACGGGAAAAAAGTAAAAAGATTAGTGCTTGCTAGCTGCTGCGCACTAGTAAAAAGATTAGTACAGACTGAATTTAATAAACTTAGCAGCTTGAATATTTATTATTGGTTTTTTATATTATGAAGCAGGCGTATAAATAAGAAACAATAAAATACACACATGTTTTCAGTTAATTACTTAAAAAGTAAAATTGAAATAATGTTTATGTCTTTGTGATATAATAATTTGTTTTAATAAAAAATTATTTTTAACCATTTAATTTATGTATCTAGTGTATAAGAAAGTAAAGACGTTTCACCATAAATTATTTTATAAAATAATATGTAGCACTCTTCGGATTTATTTGATCAATTACTAGGGTTTTCTCTATTATCTTTAGTGTTAGATATAAAACATTCATAACATTAGAGTTCCTACAGTGAAGTAGGAAAAAAAAAGAGCTCGAAAACCTAGTAAGAAAGTTTATAACTAGCTATGTATGACCACTTAGTATGGTTTCACACTCATATACGTATACTTGTATGTTCCTTAATTAGTCTATCCATATATACACTTCATATTATATTTCGAAATATTAGCCACCGATTTTAACGACTGATCATTTAAATATAACTAAATTTGAAAATTGATTTAGCGACCGAAATAGCCTTCCATTTTCAGTCGCTAAGTTTCTAATTACATTTACATACCAAATCATATAGCCACCGAAAATTTCCGTCGCTAATTTTGCCACCAAAAAATTCGGTGGCTAATTCGTTTAGCGACTAGGGTTTTACCTACCGACCCAATTGGTCGCTATTTCCGTCGCTAAAGGATTTAGCCACCAATTTCACATTTTGCGACTGATTTATGGGATTTAGCCACCGATTTTTGCGGTCGCTAATATTGAATTTTTTTGTAGTGAAACATACTGACTCTTCTTTTATAATCCTTGATATATGTTAATGAAATAGTTCTCACAAGGAACAACTTTGAGGAGATTAATTCTGTCAAATAGTTCCTTAATGCTCAACTTCGTATTAAGAGTCTTGGCTCCCCCAAATTTTTTTTGGTCTAGAGATGTTTAGATCCAAGTTAGGTATCCTAATCAATAAGAGAAAGTACCCCTTAAAATACTTGATGATAGTGACAAATCAGCAATGATGTTCTCTTTACTTGAATCCATTTGCTTACATATGATTAATTGAGAAACTTATTAGAACAACCAAATTTGACCTAACACATTTTATGTGATCTAACAACTATATGCTTGTAACATCCCAAAATTCAAAATTAGGAATAATTAGACTTTTAGAAATTAATATATAACTTTCAAGTTTAAGAGTGATTAGATGTCTTTAAACTAGTTTAAAATAAGTTAAATAATGTATAGTAAACTTAGTTTTGTATCCTTCTTAAATAATGTATGTATATATATATATATATATATATATATATATATATATATATATATATATATATATATATATATATATATATAATGTAAATAATAATTTATATATTTATAGTAATAAGGTGAGAGTATAATGTGTTGTTAGTTATAGAGGAAAAAAAGAAGTTACTTTTACAATTAGAAAACCTAGCTCATGCTTAGAAGATAAAGTAAGAGAGAGTTGGACAAATTTAGGAGACGTCACCATACTGAGAAGACAATTCTTTAGCATTTGTTTAAGGTGGGTACAACGATATCTTTCTAAACTTCCATCCTATGCATTCTTAAGATGTGATTTCTTTAGAGTTCTTGTTAAGAAAGTTTTAGAGATTTTTCTATAACCTAATTGTGCTTGATTTAGTAATTTTTGGGAAATATAGTTTCTTTTGGGATTTTGATAAGAAAATTGTATATTTAAGGAGACCTAAATGTTTGTTGAAATTCAATTGAAGTTGTTTTTTATGAATATTTTAATTATGATAGGGGTTTGAGAATCCAATTTTTTGCCAATGGGATGACAAAATTTATTATCATTAGAGTTAGTCATTACCTTCCGCGAATGAATGACGATAGATATTATATTCTGGGAATAGGATGAAAGATATTATCATTCATAATGAGACATTTAATTTGTTAAACATATCTACATTTAAGATGGAGAAGTGGCGATATGTCATTGCATGAATATGAACTCATAAACCATAGTGAGTATGGGATTTACAGTGAGTTTGAGACTCACTGATTTGGGAATAAAAAAGATAAGTGAATATATGAGATTCACAGTGAGTCAAATTTTCACATTGGTTATAAGAACCTAAAAGGATAAGTGAATTTGGGATTCATAGTGAGTTAGAACTCACTTGGATTCACATTAGTTATTGGAACCAATAAGTCAAGTAGAGTGATTATGGAAATCATTAAGTCTTTGAGATATAAATGTGGTTATGAACATTATTAATTTATTGTAATTATATACCTGTAGTGTATGTCTTGCACTTGATTTAAAATAATGCTATTAATGAAGTTTATTATGAGAAATGAGATACCTTCATCTGAGATGGAGAAGATAGGTATCATTATCTTGGATGATATATCTTACTCTGTCACATATTTGCATTCGGGTGAGTTATGTGATACCTCTATCTGAGATGGAGAAAGTAAATTTAGGATTCACATTGGTTCCAAGAATAAATGAGTCAAATTAAGTAATTCTTATTAAATATTTTGGAATGAGATTGTTTGGTTATAAAATTATTTATTTTTAGTACATATGTGAGATAATGTATATACTTGATCTGTAAATGATTCTTTTATAAGTTTAATTCGCGGGAATAATGGATGGGGTTTCTGGTTGCAACATTGGCTGAGAATAAATACTATTTACAAATTTTTTTTTGAACTTGTTTCTATTAACTGTGATTATATTTCATTAAGAGTGATGTTTTCAAAATACGTGGATGCCAATTGTTGAAATTGAAGAAAATTGGAATACTTAATATTTATTTATTTAATTTTGCTTTAGACTGGTTAATATTTAGTTGAATGAAAGTCGTTTGTGACTAAATAAGTTTATGTATTTATTGTTTGAATTTGTAAGTAGATGTTTAGGGTTGTTTCGTACCTTTATATGACTTGTATAAGAAATTATTACATTTGAATGTAATATTTTTATTTTATGTGAGAAATTTATTATTATTGATATTTTATTATGATTGAAATAGTATTTTAGATCTTTCTAATTTTTGAAATTTAAATTTCGATAATAATTTTTATATTTTCTTAATATTATAACCAACAACGTTACAATGCCAATTTGTGTCGAACCCACTTGAGCTATATTTCAACTTTACTATTAAGTTCTCAACTATCTCAAAGCCTATCTAGCAAAAGGACTTTTTATGCTTTAAACTCCATTCTCATGCTCAGGATTTGCAAACTTTGACTAAGCTTATTGCCCAAGTTCTCGAAAGTTAATCATTGGCTTATGTGTGTTTCTTGGATCTTTTGTCTGCTGGAAGTCCAAGAAACATAACACAATATCATAATCATCCCTGAAGATTGAATATCGAGCCTTGTTGATCTCACATGTGAAGCCCAATGGATTCAGTATTTGTTCAAAGACCTCTAACTACCCTTTACTACATCGATACTGTTTATTGTGACAATTGCTTAGCCATTTACTTGGAAAATAATTCCTCTTATCGTGAGCAAATGAAGAATATTGCAATAGATTATCATATTATATTAGTAATGATTTGGTTTATTTTGATTCACTTGCTTCTTGTTTCCACCTCAACTCAATTAGCTGATGTCTTCACTAAACTAGTGCTTGCATTCTACTTATTTTTCATTCATGTATTTCTAAGTTAGGACTTTATGACTTACGTAGTACAACATGTAAAAGGTATTAACTGATAATAGTTATTAGTTATCTTATTAGAAATAAGTTAGTTTGTTATTTTGTTTTGTTAATCGTACAAATGTCAATATACAAGGTTAATTAGTGCTACTATTGGCACTAGTTTATATGATTGATTGATCGTAACCCTATGATCAATGAAAATCATTCTTTTTTGTCATTGATATAAATTTAAGAATTACTTAATGAAAGTATTTTTTAATTGAGTGTTTATTTAAAAGATTAATTCAATTTAAATTAAAAATATATTATAATATGAAAATGATACGTGACTTTATGAAGAAAAAATAATATGATTTTAGAACACCTTAAAAGAGTTGAATTTATATACATGACTTGTTTGAAAAAACATCTTAATTAAGATCTATAATAAATTTTTATTATATAAGAGTTTATGTCATAAGTACTTAAAATTAAATAAGTTCTTTATGTTTAGATATACATGTTATAAATACATATATAATTTAAAATGTTTGCATGTATTATTATATAAATACTTATAAGATATTATCTTATTTTAAAAATTAAAAAATTATAATTAAAAATTTAAAAACTACTAAATAATTATTATACTAACATTATATATATCACAAAAATATTAAAAATAAAAATTACTATTTTCTATTTACCTATTTTTAACTTTTAAAAAACAAAAATTTTAGTATCATAAATTTAAAACAAAAAATTATTAAAAACACACAAAATATTTCAACATACAACTATAAATAATTTTAAAAGTTAAAATATTTAATAATTAAAACTTGACTAAAATATAAATTAAAGTATTAAAATTATATATATATATATATATATATATATATATATATATATATATATATATATATATATATATATATATATATAAAAACTTAAAAATTCACCATTCATATGTATAAATAAATATAAGTATAAAAAACAGTAAATTATTATAAAAATTCAAGTACTATTGTAGAAGAAAACATAATTCTTTTTACTAATTATGTATAAAAGAAATTACTAATAACATATAAAAATATAAATTTATTTAATTAAATTATATTTTATAGTAAAAAAGAGAAAATATAAAAAAAGTTTACTAACAACAGATGATTATAATTTATTTTATATAAAAATTAATATTTATATTAATTTGAATAAATAAATAAAAAATAAAATTTAATTTAGAGAAATAAAAAAATAAATATAAAAATATGCTAATTCTATATGTATGATCATATTAAAATTCAAACGTGAGTTTTTTTTATAAACTATGCAAAAGTTATTCTTATAAGCTTTTTAAAAAAAATATAAAAAATAAGTTAAAAATATTTTATAAATCGTCATATATCTTCATAGACTTTTTAAATATCCTCACAAATATTTATAATGTAAAGTAAGTTGAAATGAGTTAAAAATGAATTGTGTATATATACATGATATATAATAAAGAAAAAACTTGCAACTAGCTGGTGACATAAAACCTTCCAAACAGATCAGACCATCCGTAAGCAGCGAAGAGCCATCTGACCTCTAATTCCAGCTAAAACGCCCCAAACGCTACAAACAGAGCCACAAATCACCTCACATCATATCCATCACCCCCAAATGCTGCCACGCGTCTCACCTACTTGCTCATCTTACCAAACGTTAATTTACACTGTTGATGCCAAGCCACCAATCTAATCTAATGAGATGAAGTAGTTTTCGTTGTTTTAATTAAATTGTGTTTTACGATTATATATAACTATGACCAAAGTTTTTGTAACCATAATTATGGCCATATGAATTTAAAATTTTGGTAGTTCCAATTTTAGGTGTGTTTAGTGCAAGGGTAGTTAGGGCTTGGTGGGTGGGGCATTTCTGGTTTGGGTTGTGTTTGTTTAGGACATTGGGTTGCCGTTTTTGCTTGAATTTTTTGTGGTGACCTACAGTGCCAGTGGTTGCTACTCTAATTAATTAACAAACTTCCTCACACCTCAACCTAGAAATACCTCCTTGAACAGGTTGATCGGTACATTCATTTGTTGTTTGCATCACCATATAACTCATCCATCTTTAAGTTAAGCAACAAAAATATTTATATCTTTTTTATCATTATATTGTATATACAAAATATTTATTAATCTTGTTGATAATTAATCTCAAAACCATAAGTTAAATTGAGACTTGAATATCTTAAATAAAATCTTAAGTTCTATCTCATATATAGATAAGGATGAAATGTCTCGATAAACATTTACCAATTTTGCTGACAGCTGAATGTATATATCCAAACGTTTACAATTCATCAATTTACAAATTCAACATACAAGCTGTTAATGTTGAGATGTACGTAGCTCTATAAATTTAAAAAATTTAAATGAATTGTGAGATATACTTTTAATATTAAACGTTTATATATATGAAATGCTTCCCCCAATTAACTCTCTTCCCACTTGTTATTATAAACAATAAATTTTTGTTGAGTTATATATAACAAAATTAGTAGAGATGGTACCCATGATGATGCATGTGGAAAATAAGTTGATAGCTAACAAATCATCACTAATCAACTTTAAAATGTATAATTTGATATGATGCATAATATTAGTCTTTATATCTTATTTCTTTTTCTTCTCTCCTTTTCCAAACTCTGCAAAGTCTCCTGTAAAAAGATGACCATGTTTGTATAATTAGCATGTTATGTACTTATGTGCTCATGAATTATATATAGCCTGTTAACGAGTTGGTAATGCGTGGGTAGTGATTAATAAATGTGCTTATTGTGCCCTAACTGAAACAAAAGTAATATGGAACAGTAAACAAAAATAATGTTGATCACTTTAACAAATCAGTACCATGCAATATATCTATATTAATGTGGGGGCTATAATGGGGCTGCAGAATGCTAATTAAATTTATGAGAATGAAGCGACGGCATTAAAGAATTGCTTATTAGAAACTTGCACAATTAACCCCACTACTCTACCATTATCCTTTCATGCAATTGTTTACAAGATGTAAGTGGCAGGCGGCAAATAAAGGAAGTTTACTTGATTTACATATTGTTTATATATATATATATATATATATATATATATATATATATATTGGATACTCTTTTATATATGTGTGAAGTATCACGTTAAAAGTAGTGATTAATTTTACTGAGAAATTGTGAACATATTATATATGTATTTTTTATATGTGTAAAGTATCTACATTAAAAGTAATAATTAATCTTATTCAGAGATTTTGAGTTTACTAAGTAATAAATAATATTATCCTAAATAAATAAGTGATAGAATTAATACTTTGATCCTTCTCAACCTGTTAACGTCAGACTACAATTAAATTTTTAATTGAAATGAGTGAGACGACATAATATTTTAAAAAGATTAATTTATTATTAATAAAAAATATTATTAGATAATTTTAAAGATAATTATTATAAAAACTAAGCATTCTGTATACATGATTTATGATTAGAAAATACCAGGACATTTAAATTAAATTCTTTATTAAATATTGCAACATTTTTTTCCGCCTATTCAACTATCCTCCCAACATATACATGGAAATCGGAACGGAAGAAAAAAAATAAACAGTCCCGATTCAAGAAAAGCAATGGTTTTTCAGTCTGTACATAAATGAGTGAAATATAATTTTAATTAGTCTTTGAAATTACTGGACGTTGTCAAAATAGTATTTAGAATTAGTAAAACATTAAATAAATTTATAAAATTAATAGTATTGTCATTTTGGTTTCTAATATATACAACTTACTGTTATTATAGTCTCTAAATTTTATAACTTATAATTATTATAATCCACTAGGAAAAATAAGATATTTCGAGTCTCTATTTTAAAAAAATTAAAAATAAAATAAAAGAGATAATGAAAGATAAATAACAATAGATAATTTATAAAATATTTATATAGGGTTAAAAATAATAAAAAACTGAAAAGATAGATAATAGTTTATATAAGTAATTATAAGAATAAAATAAATTATAAAAATATGTACACAAAAACTCCACATTTCTTTTATATATAGTTATAGATAACAAAGTTTGGTATGCACTAACATTACTAACGGATTTCAATTTTAAAAGTTTATTTAACATATTTTTAATTTTAAGAACTACCATAACTATGTCTCACAAGACTAAAATGATAATCTACTGGTGCATAAATATTTCCAAGTTGTACATATTTCTCGATTTACCATATAAACATTGGAGAATGGGAAGAACAAAATGTAGTATACTTTCAACCTTTTCTAGCTTTTAATTAAAATTCACCGTAAGCCTCCCAAAAAGTTACTTATGGGCGTGGAGTTGGTGGTCTTTATTTGAATGCGATATCTCATTTACAGTACTTAACCACTTATTAGTTTTTAGCTAGGCACAATCAGCTATGCTAAATATGTTATATGTTTTTTTTTTCTATCAGTCGAAAATTGGATACAATATAAAAAATTTACAATATTTATGTATTTTACTTAACCAATCTAACTAGACCTAGTGATTATATATTGTATGTTTTCTAAAGCAACCAATTGTGTGCTAGACACTTGGTGTGTAGTGGTTGGCCGTGGCAAAGAGTATCTTGGTCCTTGTTATATAACCATATTCGGTAACAGTACCATATAGGGAAAAGAGTAAGTACAGTGAATCATGCTTTCACAATTTAATTGGATAGTTGTTAGTCCTTCGTTCAAAAAAATAATATTTTATGCTCTTCATAGATTGCCATTTTTTCAACATACAAATCGTTTTGGTTGGTTGATGCCTCCTGGATTTTCGTCCTTGAATAATTTCCTGTGACAGTTGGTTCAATGCAACATTTGAATAGAAAGAAGAAAACAAAACAAGAAAGTACGAAACATTTTTTTTTATTTCTTTTTGTGGATTGAGGGGTTGTTATAAGTTAGAACCCTTCTCCATGTATGACCTGGTATAATCAATAAATCTAAAAACCATAAACTCCATTGTTTTCTTTCTTTCTTTCTCCTTCCTTTTGTTTTTGAGGAGGGGGAGGGGGAGGGGAAGGTGGTTTTCAGTTATATGTTAAACATACAACATATATAATAAATATAATAATAATTAAGGTGGTAGAATTTGTGTTCCCAACATTTGAAAAATGAAACCCTAACCTTAGTCCGAAGCTTAAAAAAGTAACTTAAACATAATTAATTGATGCTTACATATATTCACTATATGTGAAGAAACCCTAAAAAGTAACTTTATGCTAGTGTGCTTGGCGACGGCAATGCTGACTTCAAATTAGTACAGAACAAATTAACCAGAATCTAAACAAAGATATATCAAAACAAACTTAAACACAGATCTTACAGGTTATATAGTACATAAACGTTGGAAAATTCATGGAAATTAATCTTGGGAATTCATCAACCAAATTGAAAGTTTAGCCAGCTCCACGATTCTCTTCTATGAAACTAAGATCAAACTGGTGATTTACTCGCCCCCAGTTTTCTGGCTTCTTACTGTGAACTTTGTTTGAAAGATGAATATTCCTATCCTTGAATCAAGGGCTCTTATGAAAGTACATGCTAGATGAATTTATCATCAATTAGTTACAATAAAGAGCTTATGAGAGTACTGAAAGTTTAATTTGTTGATCGAAGCTACTTTAAAAACTGAATATTAATTTATGAAGAAAAGAAACCATGGCCAAGATTTATTGAGAATGCAAAGACCAGCAGTATGTATATATATAAAAAAAACAAAACAAGTAATCTTGTTAGGCTCAACCAAATCTAATTAAGGCATGATAACTACTACATATCGTCGCCCGGAGAGAAACCTTGGCCTTATAGTATGCTTGGATAAGTTTTATCATGAACATCTATAGAAAAAAAAAAGACTTTTCTAAAAATTAAAATTAGTTTATAAACTAATATTAAACTATAAAGAAGTTTTTTATTTTTATTTTCTGAAAATACTTATGATAAAGTTTCCGTACATACTCTAATTAATTACTACTACACTAAGCACGAATTTGGTCACAGCCTAACACCTGTATTGCGCAATTTACAGAGTTCATCCTTGTCTTCGAGGCTGTTGCCTCTTTGTTGATGATTGAGCTTACTATGGTCAACCTCTAGTTCCCTATATCTATGCAAGTACCTTCTCATTGGTTCTGCATAGTCATCAAAGCCTAGCGATGCCAAGGCCCAACAAATGTCATCACCATTCACGGTCTTTCTCCTTTCCTTTCTGCACTTATCGGAGGCTTCGCTGGTCACAAAGCTTATGAACTCCGACACGCATTCCTGCATCGTTTCCTTCGCTTCCTTCGAGATTTTTGCGTTCTGAGGCAGAATCTGCTTCATGAGCCGACCAACATTGGCTATTGGCAGCAAGCGGTCCTGTTCCTTGATGCCGCCGTTGTCGTTGCAAGAACTGCCTCCAATGTTGTTATCATCCATTTTTCGATGCCCCAGAAACTGTTTTGACTATAATATACTCTCAGAATCGAGGACCAGATCGAATCCCGCTGTATATATAGACAAATCTGCATACATGTGTTAGGCATACATGAAAGTTAAAGTTGTGTGACCTGGGTCGAGGTAATTGTTTAATGTAACATGTCACATGTGAAAATGCGATGCTTTTTGGATGAAAGGGATATTATTTTAGGATAATATATAACCGTTACAAAAAAGAAAAGAAAAGAAAATTTGTACATGAATTTTCGTACTGCAAATAGTTATTAATATTTGACACTTTTTATTTATTTCTATGTCCCTTTTTATAATTATCATTTATCATATCTATAACTTTTTCTTTTTTGTCTGTTTTTCTCCCCGCTGTCAATTAGTATTGAGGTGTTCACAAATATTTTTTCATTACCAAATAGGGTTTTCTATTTTGAATTATTAACAGAATAATTGAAAAAAGTCTAGAACGAAAGTATATTCAAATCCGTAAAATAATATGATGAAAATACTTGTAGTTTTCATCTTCTAAGTTTTATATTCGCAATTTCTATTGGAGAACAAAGACACTTTACTAAAACAGAAAACTGTGTATATAACTTAGAAGTATGTATATTGGAGGGTTATTATATTGACACATTTTTTAATATACTCATCCTAACACATCTCTATTATTGGATATGAGTTCCTAAGCATATACAACTCATTAAATAAGAGGGAGAACTCACACGGGCAGAATTTGATTAAATAATAAAAAGTATATTAGAAAGAATATATTATAGAGTATATACACGGTTAAAATGTTTTTAAATATATATTTTTTAATAAAAAATAATGATTTAATTTTTTTTTATTTCGATTTGGCCTATCTAAAAGTAAAAACAAGACTTCCAATATTCACATACAAAAAAATTCATACTACAGTAAATGATATATCATTAATTCCAATAAATTAATCCGTTTAAAGTAATTTTAAAAGACTAATATTAATATTTTAAATATAACTTATATAATACTTGATTAATCATCTATAAACCCTTCATATTAAATAAATATTAGCAACGCCAACCCGGTGACTACGTGGGGTCTGATGCTGGTGCTCTCAATCCAATTGAGGACACGGTCATTTTACTTTGCAAAATTTAAACAAAGTGCCACCCAAGAATCTTTGATTTCATTGGCTTGCAAGTACTGTTGTTACTCATGGATGCTCAGAAGGCCTTTTGGGACTGTTGGAAATAGTGAAAATGAATAAGAATTAAGAATTAGCCCTTGGAAAGCTCCAAGATACAAGTCAGTTTGATGAGTGTTGGTATCAAATGATATAAAGAATTATAAACGAACAACCCCACCAAAGTGAATCACCAATGAGCTTATACTAACGTGGTTTAATAAATGATTAGGAGTTTTTAGTGTGAGGGTTATATTATTGCACTTTGTCTACAAGGTGGATTGAATCTAACTCCACCTCTAAAAAGAAAAGATTGAAAAAATAAAACTGAAATGGAAAATAAATAAATAAAGCAAAAGTAGAGGAAGGTGAATAATATATTTGCTGGGGGAATAGGGTACGTACAAGTGATTATTATTTATATATATTATATATATGTTATAATGAAGTTTACGTCATTCCATACGACATCGAAGTAATTTAACTCTTAAATAACTGTCCGCGCGGTTGTGGGTTCAATTGGAATTTAGGAGCTGTAAATGTGATCGATGAGGTCCGAGGTTGTTGGGACTTTTGCACCTAATTCATTTTAATTTGCACATTGAAAATGAAAAGAATTGAAGCAGACATCACACCCACTGTTGGGTTCAGTTAAAAATAATTATAATTTAAACTGATTATGAAACTTCCTGAACTTCAGAGAAATTTCTTATCGTCTTTATTTTCAGATTATAAGCTATCATTATTCGTTATTACCTTAGAATCTTCGCTTTCTTCCTTGGTCTTAACGATTTTGGATGTTGATTAATTTGGCTAAATTTGTCTATGGACTTCCTTATCTCAAAGCAATGGAGGTGTTCTTAGTTAACAACTCTCTTTTGGTTCAAATAGAGCTCATGATTTTTAAGGGATTAAGGCAACTTGTACATTTTTAGTGTACTGAAGTCATGTTTTTTTTTTTTATCAGCTATCAACTTTTAGTGTACTGAAGTGGTGTTTTTAAAGCATCACTCTTTCGTGAATGTCCATATTTTAGATATACTTTCTATTTGTGATCACATTGCAAAATGAGTACTAAACTCTAGAGCTCTAAAGACAAACAAACCATCAAAAATAAAACAACCTGCCACTCGAAAGGCTCACATATTAGAAAGACATATTAGATCCTAGCAGTTTACTCAATTTCGTTCTTTCTTCTCTTTCCTCCCTCTTTCAAAAGAAAAAAACAAAGAAAACAAAAAAAGTTTGTGCACACTTTCGTGCATTCATGCACCATCTATACATTGTCATGAAAATCAAAGTTTGACCAAAATGTCTTTAACAAAAGATGAGTATGGGGCAAGTAGCAAAACAAAAGAAAAAATACTTGTGAAATGTACTCCTCCCTAAATATTAACATGTGTTTTGCTTCTTGGTCTCATTATCTCAACCTAAGGTATTAATGGTCAAACTTTGAAAGTTGACTATTCTTTGCATTACATACTCATGACATTCTTTTCATATTTAGAAGCATAATTAGTCGAGCCAATAAAGCATCCTTGCGACACCCTTATGGGGTGCACTCCAAGACAAAGATTATGGAAAGAGTTATGAACAACTTAGAGCAACAATAGGAAGAATTGAGAGGAGACATAAACCAGCTTAAAGAGCAAATGAGCAAGATCCTTGAGATGCTATAATCAATGAAAGGTTCAAATGAAAATGCATCTGAACGATCTCACGTCACCCCTAACCATTCTCCATGATTCATTCCAAACCAACTCCACAATCAAATTTAGTTCCTCCATACCTCCCTCCCAATTATACACCACCTGTGAATAATAATATCGACCTCTACACTTCTACCTCAAACTCCCAAAATCAAGCACAACCCCAAAACCCGAACTTCATGATCAATGGTACACAAACCTTTTTCCCACCTCCCACCCATGATAGCCCAAATCACCAAGTCATCAATCTAACATCAACTATTATCATGCACCCTCGCCAATTTAAAGACCCTTATTCCAACAATTGGCTACAACACCTGGAAGAAAGATTGAAGGCCATAGAAGGAGTTGATTACCCTAATTTCAATGTGGCTAATTTGTGTTTGATCCCCGATGTTATAATTATACCTATATTCAAGTTGCCAAAATTTGACAAATACAATGGGAACACGTGTCCAAAAAATCATCTCATCATGTATGGCAAAAAGATGGCCTCATGTGCTCGCGATAACAAATTGCTTATCCATTTTTTCCAAGAAAGCCTTATAGAAGTTGCTCTAAGCTGATACATGAACTTAGAGCAAGGACACATGCAAACATGGAAGGACCTGGTAGAGGCCTTCTTAAAACAATACAAGTACAACATGGACATGACCACAGACTACGCATAGCTACAAAACATGGCGAAGAAGGGAAATGAAACCTTCAAAGGATATGTTCAATGTTGGAGGGAGGTAGCCGCCCAAGTACAACCTCTCTTGTCCAAAAAAGAAATTGTCACAATGTTCATTGATACTCTTCAATCACCCTTCTATGATAGGATGATTGGAAATGTATCGTCGAACTCCTTAGACCTAGTCATTATTGGAGAAAGAGACAAAATAAGAGTGAAGAGTGGAAATATTGCTCAAGTGGAAACAACAACAAACACAAACAAGCCCTAAATAATTGCATACAAGAGAAAAAAGGGAGAAACAAACATGGTCACATTAGTACCAAATCTCCCCAATTACAATCATTCCAGACTACCGACCTCAGTTCACCTACAATCCATAAGTAGCGAAAATCTCTCAACCTCCATATTGACAACCCTACCAACCAAGAATGGCTTTCCAACTACCACCAATGCAAGTTTCCCCCTCCCAAACCACCCAAGCAAACCTGCTAGGAGTCCTGCAATCCAATATGAACAACACTTAGAGGAGGGGAAACAACCAAACAAGAATGTTTGTCCCAATCCCCATGACCTACATCGAACTCTTGTCCCATTTGATCCAAAACTCTTTGGTTGTGCCAGTCCCTTTAAAACCTCTTCAACCACCATATCCAAAGAATTATGACCCAAATGCCAAGTGTGATTACCACGCAAGCGCCATAGGCCACACCACTGAAAGGTGTTGGGGGTTGAAGCACAAGATGCAAGACTTAATGGATGTGGGATTATTAAGCTTTGAAGAAAATGGTCCGAACGTCGGGAGTAATCCACTTTTAAGCCATGAGGAACATTAGTCAATATCATTGAGGGGGATGCGTCAATAGCTCAGTTGAATGAAAAAGCAGAATTCTGATTATCACATAAGCTTGGCACACCCATGTATCCCATGAAAAGCTTTCAATATTGGAGACCACTATTTTTGTAATCTTTAATCCATTTCAAAATGATTGTAATGAAACTCCTATTACCTTACCCAAGGCTTTAGGATCTTTTGTTAAATGTGCTTGTACATTTCTTTTTAAGTAATCATCAATGAAATGCATTTTGATTTTCACCCTATCTTTCTTTTTGTGCTTTTCATTAATCTCAAACAACCAATCCAAAAAAATAAGCCATCTTTAATGCTAGTATCTCATCTTACAATTTTGATTATCCCATTAATCAAACCTACGAGGAGGGTAACCCATAAACCCTAAGTGAGTCAAAGAGGTTAGTTAAATAAGAGCGAAGTGGTGGAGGTAGCTAAGAGTTTTCGATCTCTAATCTTTAACAAGCAACACTTTTTTTCTAATGGTTTTTCTAAACCCAAAAGCCTTATAATTCATTCCTAGCCAACAATACAAGCCTCAGCAAGTGCAGGTGCAACCATCTCCATGCCCTATTTCCATATTTGCCCTTCACTATTGCTACTACTACTTCGCCATCTCTTCATTTCCTTCACGAGATCAACTTCACCCTCTCTTTTATAAACCTACCGCAACACTTCCACCACTTTCCATACCCTTTCAAAAAATCACCTGAGCTTGGCCACTTGATATGATAATCTAGGTTGTGAGGAGAGATCTATCCTCCTTGTGCATCAATTCTCAAGTCTCAATTCAGTCTATACATATATTACTCAAAAAGAGAGAGGCTCGCTTGACTGAAAACTCATATTGTCTAGTAAAACTTAAGTAAAGAGGGAGTAACTATGAATACCTAATTTTGTCCCCTTCTCTTTTTCGTCAAATATGTGAACAAGAATGGCGAATTAGCTTTAGCCCCTTGGACGAAAGGCTAAAGAGCCAGCAACTCCTACATGGTTCCCAGATCCTTGAACGAGCGTCCAAAAAGGTTCTTTCCTCTGCTTATTCCTCTTTTGAAAGGTGTCCAAAGGAGTTCATTTTTGCATATTTTCCTCCTTTGGACAAACGTCCAAAGGAGTGGTTCCTTCTACTTTATTCCTCCTTTGGACGGGCATCCAAAGGAGTTTTGTTCTGTGCTGATTGTTCCTGGCCATCCAAAGGGTTTGTTCTTGTTCTACATTCCGTTGTTCCTCCTTTGGACGAGCATTCAAAGGAGTTTGTCTTCTTCTATTGCTCCTCCTTTGGACAAGCAATTTTGTATTTTTCTGTTGTTCCTCCTTTGGACGCTCATCCAAAGGAGTTTGTCCTTTTCTGTGTTTATCCTTTGGATGAACCAACATTTTCTACATTTTCTTTAGACGAGCAACCTTTCTTGCATTTCCTTTGAATGAACGTCTAAAGGAATTTGTCCTTTCTTCATTTCTCCTTTGGACAAGTGTCCATAGGAGTTTGTCTATTCTGCTGCATATCTCCCAACCCCTTTTGACGAGAAGACTTTTGGATGAATGTCCAAAGAAACTCTTTTTGTACGTACGAACAACAGAAAAGCATATTCAATAGATTTTCTCTACTCTGTTGTTGACAACTTCAACTTTACGAACAAGCAATTTTTGCTTTTCTACTTCTACTCAACTTTTGGCTCACCTTTTCTACTATCCAGCTTTCTAGGTAACAGCTCTTGGACAACTCTTCGTTGACAATACTTTGTCTTGAACCATCTTTCCATTAATTTCCCTGCTTTGCTGTTGACAACTCCTCATTTTGCATTACGGCTCTAATCCAACCTTATTGTGCAAAACCATGCCCAAAATCTAGCTCAATTAATGTTGTGATTCATAGAGGTCTATAAATAGAGCAAGCCAAGCTTACGGAAGGGCACTTCAGAATTTTGGTGGAATTGGGAGGAGAAAAGAGGGAAAGAAGAGAAGAACCCAAAAGATAGCACTTTGTGAGCATACGAACTCACGAAATCAAGGACAAGTAGAAAGAACTAGTAACATTGCAACAACAACAAAAGTACCCATACAATTAAGTAACATTGCTCACCCTTGTGTAATATTATATTCATGCATGGAGTCCTTTTTTGTTGACATTTGGAAGGTTTCTTAGTTTCACAAGCACTTACATTAGCTTTTGCTTCCCTGCCTAGGATGCACGCGTCTTTGGACGCATCCATAACTTCTGAACATAGGAGTCCTTAGACAGATCCTTTTCTTCCTTTTTATTTGTTGTTATTTACTGTATCTCTTATCCACTCCACTATTCGTCCATTGGAATGGCTCCTTTTTGTTTCTACTATCTACTGTTCATTACATGCATCATTTTCCTCCTTTTGTCTTTTGTTTTTCATTGCCTGATGTTATCTATTTTTCCTGCACGTCCATGCCTTTGGACGCAGGAGACAACAAGTGGCTTCTTTTTCATTTTTTGTTATTTATTGTTTACTATTATTCCAGTATGTTTCTCTCTTGAGGCGCAAGAGAAAACAAGTGGCTCTTCTTCTCTTTCTTTGTTATCTATTTTTTCTTTGGACGCAGGAGCCAATGAGTGGCTCCTATCCCTTTCTATTATTTGTTTCCTGTTCATTTCTTGCTTTTTCATTCCTTTGGACATCCCTTGGGCAGTCCATTGCATTTCGTTTTACTCTATATTTTTTAGCCTTGCTTTGGACGCATAGACTCTTTGGATGCCCCCTCCATTGCATTTTTTTTATTTTCTGCATTCCCAGCCTTGGGTTGGACACATAGGCTCTTTACACGTCCACTGCAAATGGCTCTTTTTGCTTTTATTTTCTGTTTTGTCTTGTTCGTTCATGTCTGTTTTGTTTTTTGCTATCTATTTTTTATTTTGTCTTGTTTGCCCATGTCTTTGGACACAGAATCCAACAAGTGGCTCCTATTTTATTTTCTGCTATCTGTTTTGTCATGTTCGTCCATGCCTTAGGATGCAAGAGCCAACAAGTGGCTCTTTTCTCTTTCTGTTATCTATTTACTATTTTTCCTGTGTGTTTTGCCTTTGGACAAAGGAGCCAACGAGTGGCTCTTCTTCCTTCTTCTTGTCATTTGTTTTTTCCCTTTGAAAGTAGGAGTCAACGAGTGGCTCCTCGTCCTTCTCTATTACATGCATTTCTTTGGACGCAAGAGCCAACAAGTGGCTCGTCATCCTTCTCTATTATCTGCATTTCTTTGGACATGAGAGCCAACGAGTGGCTCCTTATCTTTCTCTATTACATGCATTTCTTTGGAAGCAATACCCAATGAGTGGCTTCTCTTCTTTCCATTACTGTTTCTCGTTACTATCATTTGGTATGACCAAGCCCTTTAGACGTAGAGCCTTGGACGACTCTTTTACTTTTCTGTTTGCTATTATTTGCCATGTCAATTATTCACTCCATTGTTCGTCCCTCCTCTTTGGACGCTGCACCTTTTTTGGATGCAGCCTCCTCTTATGACGTTGGCCCTCCTTTGAATGCACTTCATCTTTCATCTTTTAACTATGTCTACGATAACCGTTTTAAATGCACTTCTTGTTTGCTTATCATTAAAACCCCTTTTTACAAGAGCCATCAATAACTAGATGCACTCCTTACTTGGTTATTAAATCCAAACTAATTCCATAACTATGTAAACTTTGAATTCTCCATTGTACTAGGAGATACGTAGGAGCAAGAAGACATTCTTGTCAAGTTAAAAAAAACAAAAAAATACATCTTTCCTTTTGTAATAATTAATTCAATTATGTTTTTTTAATGGTAAAAATAACAATTTCAAAGTTATATTAATTTCACACATTTGATTAAAGGTAACTGTCTTAGACGAACGTACTTTGTAGGGTGCTAAAACCTTTCCTACATGTAATCGATTCCCGGAACCAAAAATCGAATTTCGCATACCATCCTTTTCCTTCCAAGGTTTTTCTAATGTTTTTTTCTTGAAAAACATTGGTTGCGTCTCCTTTGTCTATTTATTTTCTTTTCGCCATCCTCGCTGTGACCCTGGTTGTAAAAATGGGAAATCTGTGCAATATACATCATGGTAAAATTTATATACTGCAAAAATAAAATACATAAAAA
This sequence comes from Mucuna pruriens, assembly GCA_025330945.1. Classification (NCBI taxonomy): domain Eukaryota; kingdom Viridiplantae; phylum Streptophyta; class Magnoliopsida; order Fabales; family Fabaceae; genus Mucuna; species Mucuna pruriens. The sequence continues at coordinate 3,089,517 of JAENHJ010000040.1, read as the reverse complement.
TAGAAGATCTTCCGATATTTAAGCTGAAACCGATGCTACTGTAATGTGATTGATTGGTAGATCATTAAGGACAACATCTGCTTTCCTTTCCCATTATGATATTTATAAGAAAGATGGAAATCAAGAATGTGCATAACATTAAAATAAATGTTATTAACACCAAAATAATAAAAATAAATATACAAATGAAAATTTTGAGAATCGATAAAAGGCTCATACCATCCATACATTTTGAGAAAAATCCAAATTTTATTCTTTACAAAGATTATCAACATATCCATGTGATTGGTGCTTTATATCAATAGATGAATAGCTGAGCAGAGCATCTACCTATTTCACTTCGACAAAACATGAAACAAAACCGTCTAATGCCACGAACAGTTTCATAAATGAAATGCAAACCTGGTCTGCAAACACAAATGCGAGTTCCTTAACTATATCATAACCATCCATTGCATGTAAGGTTAGGATTCAAGGAACAAACTGATGGCCATTACTGACTTAGAGATTGGCTCAAGCTTAAATGTAGCATGTAAAACCTTATCACTCAACTTTGCAACTAGAGCACAAAGTACATCTACTCTTTTTTATTAGTCTATATAAGTTTTTTTAAAGTGAAACAAGTATACAATAAATCATATATGAAAATTTCAAAGACCCGATCCCTACTCCTAATGGCCTTTTTGGATAGAGAATAGTCAAGTCAATACTGACAACAACCAAAAAGTAAAATATTTTGTTCATTGAATTCACACCTCACACAAGATGATGCCTCTTGAGAATATGTTGAGATGTTACAACTTACTATATTCATTTTCTCAGCTCCAACTCATTGAACTATATGTTGGCAACAAGATGAGCTTCACATGGAAAGTATTGATACATTACACCATAGGATATTAATTAACTGATACATGAATAATTTAAGGACAATTACATGAATCCCTTGAAAAGTTAGTTATGAACTTTACATATCAATAACTCAACCATTAGTAACAAATTATGAATGTTGTTAAGATAGTAGTTAAGAAGGTCAAACTCATCAGTCAAGTGTTTTCCTTCTCTTTTCGTGAGATCTGGTCTTCCTTTTTCCCAATTTATCATTCCAATTGTCAATAAATGTAGGGAGTTACATAAATGGCAAAGGACTTTGTCAAGCTACTTGATATAGAAGGTACAATTACAATATTCATTTTTAACCAAAGATTTTTAGGGAAGGATGTTTTCAATTGTCTCATATTGATCGTAATTTGTGTCTAGCCTTATCATTCCACCAATCATTTCTTTCTATCGACTTTCTAAATATAGCCATAGGATCTTAGGCCAATCTCCACCATTTGATCTCAATAGTAAGATAATAGGTGCAACCATCTGATTTGGGGTTGGGTGGTGTTGCATTCTATATTTAAGAGTCTCAGAAAGGAAAACCAAATATCAGGGAAAGACCCAGCTTCGCCAAAGTAGTAGAGGTTTGATTAGCACCTCTAAGAGTGAGTGCAAATAATATATCCTCCTTGTTGATTAAACAGTAAGACTCGTCCCACCAAAGCATAAGGGTGAAATTTATCAGTGTTGAGGTGTTGGATGACACTGAGAGAATCATATTGGAACAAAAAACAAAATTGAAAGGCCTTTGGTGGTCCCTAAGCACTCTTCCACTCACTGCCACTTCACGAGAGAAGTGTGTGTACAAACCCCATCCAAATTTAATTTGACCTAATTCAACATGGATGGCTTCCAAGATATAAGAGAATTTGCTAATCAAAGAATGTTGGAATCCACATGTATGGAAGCCACTTGGCTGCAGTTTTGAACGAGGCAAATGAAGGATTTAGTTGGCTATTGGTCCTCTGGGATGTCAAAAAGTCAGCATCAGTGAAATTAAAATCAGAACTTCATACTTGTTAAGAGAAGACAACAATCCCTGATGGCATGGATCTCATCAAGGGTAGTAGGAAGCACATTTGTGGCCACTTTCTAGAGCAAGGGTCTAACACATATAGGTCCATTCCACATCTAGAAAATACTACCCCTACCCTGTAAGCTTGACTAATATTCATAATATAATTGTAAGCAGAAGCTACTGTCAGAGTACCATGATTTGACCATTTCCAACCCAAAAATATCATCATCAAGATTTGGAGAGGGAGGCATCATGGGTTGTATATAGTTACAAATCTAATTAGGAAGCTGATCTCTAAAATGAGTATTCCAATCACCATTTTAGAGGATAAAATGCTTAAGGTTTATATCAGGTTCATAATCATCAACTTGGCAGTTGGTTAGCTGAATTGAATGGCCTGTACAAATCTGTTCAGAATCTAATTATCTCACCACTATGAACCCTCCAAATAGATTCCACTTTCTCTTAGATGTTGCAAATACTATGTCAAAAGTTAAAAGTTCTCCTCTTCCTAAGAATGTAAAGTTTTGTGTTGGTTCCACATTGATCTGCTGTTAAACTGTCTTGATATACATATCATCTTAACAATAACTTTCTCACTAATCTAATACTATTAATATCAATCAATTTCTTTTTAATGCATTTTCCTTTGGGACAGCAATGAAAAGTCCTGCACAAAATTACTCAACAACTTCAGTCAAATATCTTCATATTTATTTGAACAACTAGTCAAGTTACCTCACACTTATATTGTTTTTAATCCTGATTTTCCAAAATTTTAAGGTCATCATAACATTCATCAGGGTGTTGCATTCAAGGTTATCAATGTTGAAGCATCACATTCTGATATTACAGTTTCAAATTAATAATCACATTGCAATCAAATCTATCAAGAATAAGGACCCAAGCATAGCATTTCCATTTTACAGAAAGAACAAAGAAATCATCATAACTACAATTAAATATCAAATTCATGATCTACAATTACATTTTGGGCCATTAATTCTCATGCATTTAAACCACAAAAAGGAAATTCGTATTGCAATTGCAATTAAGGTCATAACGCACTACATCCCATTTAAAAGCCTCAATTATCCCATCCCAAAAAATAGAATTTCAATTTTACTAAAACTAATTGAAATCAGCACAACTATATTTGACATCAAGCATTAACCACCCCCCAAATCTAATATCACATTTAAATACAAAATTAACAATTGACAATTACATTTTTGGTCACCAATTCTCCAACATATCCCCTAAAATATAGAGATAATATATATTTTAGTTGCAATTTGGGTTATGAAGCTCAAGCATTCCACCCCAATTTCAAGAATGAATAATAAACCCACATCTGTATACCAATCAACACCCTCAACTTAGGAATAAAAATTCCTTGTCAGATTTTAAATTTTTAGGTTTTATCAAGGCACAACCATACCAAGCATCTCAATTTTCAAATAACAAATCCATCTAGATACATTTGCAATATGAAATTTATAGGGTCCAAATCTCAATTCCAGGGTCCATACGAGAAAGAATGTTCTTGTACATTCAAGAATGAGGGTGCAAACACAACTTTGAGATTTTAGGATCTTACCAAGGCACAATCATATAAATTTTAAATTTGAAATGTTGAAAACAATCAATCCACCTAATTGTAATTGCAATGTTAATTTTACAGGGTGTACCAACTTTTTAGGGGCTCAGATCAAACATTTTTGAATTCAAGAATAGAATGCAGATACATCTTTGAGATTTTAGTGTCTTCTTAAGGCAAAAACATACCCACCATCTCAATTTTCAAATAATGAACTCATGTATGCATTTGAAAAGTTAAGTTTTTAAGGTTCATACCAACATTCTAGGGACCATACGAGTTCAAACACGTTTGAATTTAATAACAGATTGCAAATGCACCTTTAGGATTTTAAGGTTTTATCGAGGCAAAATTATACCCACCATCTTAATTTTCAAATAATGAATCCATCTAGATGCATTGAAATGTTAAGTTTTTAGGGTCCAAACCAACATTTTAGGGGCTATACAATATCAAATACGTTCTTGAATTCAAGAACAGTTTGCAAAATAATCTTTTGGATTGCAGGGTCTTATCGAGATACAACCATATCCACTATTATAAATGCATCTTTAGAATAGTAGGGCAGTGTCTTCTTAAGGCAAAAACATACCCACCGTCTCAATTCTCAAATGATGAACCCATATATGCATTTGAAGTGTTACGTTTTTAAAGTTCATACCAACATTCTGGGGGCCGTAAGAGATTAAACACGTTTGAATTCAAGAATAGATTGCAAATGCACCTTTGAGATTTTAAGGTTTTATCGAGGCAAAATTATTCCAACCATCTTAATTTTAAAATAATGAATCTATTTAGATGCATTTGCAATGTTAAGTTTGTAGGGTCCATACCAATATTCTAGGGGCTATACAAGGTCAAACACGTTCTTGCATTCAGGAACAGTTCGCACAATCATCTTTTGGATTGCAGGGTCTTATCGAGACACAACCATATCCATTATTATAAATGCATCTTTAGAGTAGTAGGGCAATGTCTTGTTAAGGCAAAAGCACACCCACCGTCTCAATTTTCAAATGATGAACCCATATATGCATTTGAAATGATAAATTTTTAGGGTTTATACCAACACTCTAGGGGTCGTACGAGATTAAACACATTTGAATTCAAGAAGAGATTGCAACTGCACCTTTGGGATTTGAAGGTTTTATCGAGGCAAAATTATACCCACCATCTTATTTTTCAAATAATGAATCCATCAAGATGCATTTGCAATGTTATGTTTATAGGGTCCATACCAACATTCTAGGGGCTGTACAAGGTCAAACATGTGCTTGAATTCAAGACCAGATTGCAAACGCACCTTTGGGATTTTAAGGATTTATCGAGGCAAAGTTATTCCCACCATCTTAATTTTCAAATAATGAATCTATATAGATGCATTTGCAATGTTAAGTGTGTAGGGTCCATACCAACATTCTAGGGGCTATACAAGGTCAAACACGTTCTTGAATTTAAGAGTAGTTTGCAAAATCATCTTTTGGATTGCAGGGTCTTATCAAGACACAACCATATCCACTATTATAAATGCATCTTTAGAGTAGTAGGCCAATGTCTTGTTAAGGCAAAAGCACACCCACCTTCTCAATTTTCAAATGATGAACCCATATATGCATTTGAAATGATAAAATTTTAGGGTTCATACCAGCATTCTAGGGGTCGTACGAGATCAAACACGTTTGAATTCAAGAACAGATTGCAAATGCACCTTTGGGATTTGAAGGTTTTATCGAGGCAAAATTATACCCACCATCTTATTTTTCAAATAATGAATCCATCAAGATGCATTTGCAATGTTATGTTTATAGGGTCCATACCAACATTCTAGGGGCTGTACAAGGTCAAACATGTGCTTGAATTCAACAACAGATTGCAAATGGACCTTTGAGATTTTAAGGTTTTATCGAGGCAAAATTATACCCACCATCTTAATTTTCAAATAATGAATCCATCTACATATATTTGCAATGTTAAGTTTATAGGATCCAAACCAATATTTTAGGGGCAATACAAGGTCAAACATGTTCTTGAATTCAAGAATAGTTTGCAAAATCATCTATTGGATTGTAGGGTCTTATTGAGACACAACAATATCCACTATTATAAATGCATCTTTCGAATAGTAGGGAAGAGTCTAGTTAAGGCAAAAACATATCCACCGTCTCAATTTTCAAATGATGAACCCATATATGAATTTGAAATGTTAAGTTTTTAGGGTTCATACAAAAATTCTAGGGGTCGTACGAGATCAAACACGTTTCAATTGAAGAACGGATTGCAAATGCACCTTTGGGATTTTAAGGTTTTATCGAGGCAAAATTATATCCACAATCTTAATTTTCAAATAATGAATCCATCTAGATGCATTTTCGATGTTAAATTTGTAGGGTCCATATCAACATTCTAGGGGCTATACAAGGTCAAACACGTTCTGGAATTGAAGAACAATTTGCAAAATCATCTTTTGGATTGCAAGGTCTTATCGAAACACAACCACATCTACTATTATAAATGCATCTTTAGAATAGTAGGGCAGTGTCTTGTTAAGGCAATAACATATCCTTCGTCTCAATTTTCAAATAATGAACCCACATATGCATCTGAAATGTTAAATTTTTAGGGTTAATACTAACATTCTAGGGGCCGTACAAGATCAAAGACTTTTGAATTCAAGAACAGATTGCAAATGCATGTTTGGTATTTTAAGGTTTTATCGAGTCAAATTTATACCCACCATCTTATTTTTCAAATAATGAATTCATCTAGATGCATTTGCAATGTTAAGTTTATAGGGTCTATACCAACCTTCTAGGGACTGTACAAGGTCAAACACGTTCTTGAATTCAAGAACAAATTGCAAATGCACCTTTGGAATTTTAAGGTTTTATCGAGGCAAAATTATACCAACCATCTTAATTTTCAAATAATGAATCTATCTAGATGCATTTGCAATATTAAGTTTGTACGGCCCATTCCAACATTTTAGGGGCTATACGAGGTCAAACACGTTCTTGAATTCATGAATAGTTTGCAAAATCATCTTTTAGATTGCATGGTCTAATCGAGACACAACCATATCCATTATTATAAATTCATCTTCAAAATAGTACTGTAGTGTCTTGTTAAGGCAATAGCAAACTCTTCGTCTCAATTTTCAAATAATGAACTCATATATGCATTTGAAATGTTATGTTTTTAGAGTTCATACCAATATTCTAGGGGTCGTACGAGATTAAACACATTTGAATTCAAGAACAGATTGCAAATGGATGTTTGGTATTTTAAGGATTTAACGAGTCTAAATTATACCAACCATCTTATTTTTCAAATAATGTATCCATCTAGATTCATTTGCAATGTTAAGTTTATAGGGTCCATACCAACATTCTAGGGGCTGTACAAGGTCAAACATGTGCTTGAATTTAAGACCAGATTGCAAATGCACCTTTGGGATTTTAAGGATTTATCGAGGCAAAGTTATTCCCACCATCTTAATTTTCAAATAATGAATCTATATGGATGCATTTGCAATGTTAAGTGTGTAGGGTCCATACCAACATTCTAGGGGCTATACAAGGTCAAACACGTTCTTGAATTCAACAATAGTTTGCAAAATATCTTTTGGATTGTAGGGTCTTATCGAGACAACAATATCCACTATTATAAATGCATCTTTAGAATAGTAGGGCAGTGTCTTGTTAAGGCAAAACAATACCCACCGTCTAAATTTTCAAATGATGAACCCATATATGCATTTGAAATGTTAAGTTTTTAGGGTTCACACCAACATTTTAGGGGCCGTACGAGATCAAACACGTTTGAATTCAAGAACATATTGCAAATGCACCTTTGAGATTTGAAGGTTTTATCGAGGCAAAATTATACCCACCATATTATTTTTCAAATAATGAATCCATCTAGATGCATTTGCAATTTTATGTTTATAGGCTCCACACCAACATTCTAGGGACAGTAGAAGGTCAAACACTTTCTTGAAGTCAAGAACAGATTAAAAATGCACCTTTGGGATTTTAAGGTTTTATCGAGGCAAAAATATACCCCCTATCATATTTTTCAAATAATGAATTTGTCTAGATGTATTTGCAATGTTAAGTTTGTAGGGTCCATACCAACATTTTAGGGGCCATATAAGGTCAATCACGTTCTATAATTCAAGAACAGTTTGCAAAATCATCTTTTGGATTGCAGGGTCTTATCGAGACATAACCATATCCACTATTATAAATCCGTTTTTAGAATAGTAGGATAGTGTCTTGTTAAGGCAAAAGCATACCCTCTGTCTCAATGTTCAAATAATGAACTTATATAAGCATTTGAAATGTTAAGTTTTTAGGGTTAATACCAACTTTTTAGGCGTCGTACGAGATCAAACACGTTTAACTTCAAGAACAGATTGCAAATGCACCTTTTGGGATTTTAAGGTTTTATCGAGGCAAAATTATACCCACCATCTTATTTTTCAAATAATGAATCCACCTAGATGCATTTGCAATGTTATGTTTATAGGGACCATACCAACATTCTTGGGGTTGTAGAAGGTCAAACACGTTCTTGAATTCAAGAACAGATTGCGAATGCATTTTTGGGATTTAAAGGTTTTATTGAGGCAAATTTATACCCAGGATCTTATATTTCAAATAATGAATCCATCTAGATGCATTTGCAATGTTCAGTTTTTAGGGTTCGTACCAACATTCTAGGGGCTGTACGAAATCAAACACGTTTGAATTCAAGAATAGATTGGAAATGCATCTTTGGGATTTTAAGGTTTTATCGAGGCAAAATTATACCCACCATCTTAATTTTCAAATAATGAATCCATCTAGATGCATTTGCAATGTTAAGTTTGTAGGGTCGATGTCAACATTCTAGGGGCTATACAAGGTTAAACACGTTCTCGAATTCAAAAACAGTTTACAAAATCATCTTTTGGGTTGCAGGGTCTTATCGAGACATAACCATATCCACTATTATAAATGTGTCTTTAGAATAATAGGGTAATGTCTTGTTAAGGCAAAAGCATACCCTCTGTCTCAATGTTCAAATGATGAACTCATATAAGCATTTGAAATGTTATGTTTTTATGGTTCATACCAACATTTTAGGGGCCGTACGAGATCGATCATGTCTGAATTCATGAACAGATTGCAAATGCACCTTGTGGGATTTTAAGGTTTTATCGAGGCAAAATTATACCCACCATCTTAATTTTCAAATAATGAATCCATCTAGATGCATTTGCAATGTTAAGTTTGTAGGGTCGATGTCAACATTCTAGAGGCTATACAAGGTCAAACACATTCTTGAATTCAGGAACAATTTACAAAATCGTCTTTTGGATTGCAGGGTCTTATCGAGACATAACCATATCCACTATTATAAATGTGTCTTTAGAATAGTAGGGTAATGTCTTGTTAAGGCAAAAGCATTCCCTCCGTCTCAATGTTCAAATAATGAACTCATATAATCATTTAAACTGTTATGTTTTTAGGATTCATACCAACATGTTAGGGGCCATACGAGATCAAACACGTTTGAATTCAAGAACAGATTGCAAATGCACCTTTCGGATTTTAAGATTTTATCGGGGCAAAATTATACCCACCATCTTATTTTTTAAATAATGAATTCATCTAGATGCATTTGCAATGTTATGTTAGGGTCCATACCAATATTCTAGGGCCTTTACAAGGTCAAACACGTTCTTGAATTCAAGAACAGATTGCAAATGCACATTTGGGATTTTAAGGTTTTATCGAGGCAAAATTATACCCACCATCTTAATTTTAAAATAATTAATCCATTTAGATGCATTTGCAATATTAAGTTTGTAGGGTCGATATCAACATTCTAGGGGTATACAAGGTTAAACACGTTCTAGAATTCAAGAACAATTTGCAAAATCATCTTTTGGATTGTAGGGTATTATCAAGACACAACGATATCCTCTATTATAAATGCATCTTTAGAATAGAATGACAGTGTCTTCTTAAGGCAAAAGCATACTCACCGTCTCAATTTTCAAATGATCAACTCATATGTGCATTTGAAATGTTCAGTTTTTAGGGTTCATAACAACATTCTAGGGCCCGTACGAAATCAAACACGTTTGAATTCAAGAATAGATTGCAAATGCATCTTTGGGATTTTAACGTTTTATCGAGGCAAAATTATGCCCATTATCTTAATTTTCAAATAATAAATTCATCTAGATGCATTTGCAATGTTAAATTTGTAGGGTCGATATCAACATTCTAGGGGCTATACAAGGTCAAACACGTTCTTGAATTCAAGAATAGTTTGCAAAATCATCTTTTGAATTGTAGGGTCTTATCGAGACATAACTGTGTCAACTATTATAAATGCATCTTTAGAATAGTAGGACAGTGTCATGTTAAGGCAAAAGCATACCCACCGTCTCAATTTTCAAATGATGAACCCATATGTGCATTTGAAATATTCAGTTTTTAGGGTTCATACCAACATTCTAGGGACCGTACGAAATCAAACACGTTTGAATTCAAGAGTAGATTGCAAATGCATCTTTGGGATTTTAAGGTTTTATCGAGACAAAATTATACCCACCATCTTAATTTTTGAATATTGAATCCATCAAGATGCATTTGCATTGTTAAGTTTGTAGGGTCGATATCAACATTCTAGGGACTATATAAGGTCAAACACGTTCTTGAATTCAAGAATAGTTTCCAAAATCATCTTTTGGATTGTAGGGTCTTATCGAGACACAATCATATCCACTATTATGAATGCATCTTTAGAATAGTAAGGCAGTGCCTTGTTAAGGGAAAAGCATACCCACCGTCTTAATTTTCAAATGATGAACCCATATATGCATTTGAAATGTTAAGTTTTTAGGGTTCATATCAACATTCTTGGGGCTGTATGAGATCAAACATGTTTGAATTCAAGAACAGATTGCAAATGCACTTGTAGGGATTTTAAGGTTTTATCGAGGCAAAATTATACCCTCCATCTTATTTTTCAAATAATAAATCCACCTAGACGCATTTGCAATGTTATGTTTAAAGGGTCCATACCAACATTCTCGGGGTTGTACAAGGTCAAACACGTTTTTGAATTCAAGAACAGATTGCAAATGCACTTTTGGTATTTTAAGGTTTTATCGAGGCAAAATTATACCCACCAATTTATTTTCAAATAATGAATCCATCTAGATGCCTTTGCAATGTTAAGTTTGTAGGGTTCATATCAACATTCTAGGGGCTATACAAGGTCAAATACGTTCTTGAATTCAAGAATAGTTTGCAAAATAATCTTTTGGATTGCAAAGTCTTATGGAGACACAACCATATTCACTATTATAAATGCATCTTTAGAATAGTATGGCAGTGTCTTGTTAAGGTAAAAGCGTACCCTCCGTCTCAATTTTCAAATTATGAATCCATATATGCATTTGAAATGTTAAGTTTTTAGGGTTCATACCAATATTCTAGGGGTCGTACAAGATCAAACACGTTTGAATTCAAGAACATATTGCAAATGCACCTTTGGGATTTTAAGGTTTTATCAAGGCAAAATTATACCCACCATCATACTTTTCAAATATTGAATCCATCTAGATGCATTTACAATGTTATGTTTATAGGGTCCATACCAACATTCTAGGGATTGTACAAGGTCAAACACTTTCTTGAATTCATGAACAGATTGCAAATGCACCTTTGGGATTTTAAGGTTTTATCGAGCCAAAATTATTCCCACCATCTTAATTTTCAAAGAATGAATCCATCTAGATGCATTTGTAATGTTAAGTTTGTAGGGTTCATACCAACATTTTATGGGCTATACAAGGTCAAACACGTTCTGGATTTCAAGAACAGTTTGCAAAATCATCTTTTGGATTGCAATGTCTTATCAAGACAAAACCATATCCACTATTATAAATGCATCTTTAGAATAGTAAGGCAGTGTCTTGTTAAGCCGAAAGCATACCCACCGCCTCAATTTTCAAATGATGAACCCATATATGCATTTGAAATGTTAATGTTTTAGGGTTCATATACGAACATTCTAGGGGCCGTACGAGATCAAACACGTTTGAATTCAAGAATAGATTGGAAATGCACCTTAGGGATTTTAAGGTTTTATCAAGGCAAAATGATACCCATCATCTTAATTTTCAAATAATGAATCAATCTAAATGCATTTGCAATGTTAAGTTTGTAGGGTCCATATCAACATTCTTGGGGCTATACAAGGTTAAACACGTTCATGAATTCAAGAACAGTTTGCAAAATCATCTTTTTGATTGCAGGGTCTTATCGAGACACAACCATATCCACTATTATAAATGCATCTTTAGAGTAGTAGGACAGTGTCTTGTTAAGGCAAAAGCATACCCTCCGTCACAATGTTCAAATTATGAACTCATATAAGCATTTGAAATGTTATGTTTTTAGGGTGCATACCAACATTTTAGGGGTCGTACGAGGTCAAACACTTTCTTGTATTCAAGAATAGATTGCAAATGCACCTTTGGAATTTTAAGGTTTTATTGAGACAAATTATACCCACCATCTTAATTTTCGAATAATGAATCCATCTAGATGCATTTGCAATGTTAAGTTTGTAGGGTCCATACCAACATTCTAGCAGCTATACAAGGTCAAACATGTTCTTAAATTCAAGAACAGATTGGAAGTGCACTTTTAGGATTTTAAGGTTTTATGGAGCCAAAATTATACCCACCATCTTAATTTTTTAATAATGATTCCATCTAGATGCATTTGCAATGTTAAGTTTGTAGGGTCCATACCAACATTCTAGCGGCTATACAAGTTCAAACACGTTCTTGAATTCAAGAATAGATTGCAAATGCATCTTTGGGATTTTAAGATTTTATCAAGGAAAAATTATACCCACCATCTTAATTTTCAAATAATGAATTCATCTAGATGCATTTGCAATGTTATGTTTGTAGGGTCCATACCAACATTCTTGGGGCTTTAGAAGGTCAAACATGTTCTTGAATTCAAGAACTGTTTGCAAAATCATCTTTTGGATTGTAAAGTCTTATCAAGACACAACCATATCCACTATTATAAATGCATCCTTAGAATAAGAGAGTCTAATCGAGACACACAACCATATCCACCATCTCAATTTTCATATAAAGAATCCATCTCGATGCATTTGCAATGATAAGTTTGCAGCTACACTTCAACATTATAGGGACGAAATCAAAAGTTCTTGAACATTCAAGAACAAGAATGCAAATGCATCTTTAGAATTTTAGGTCTTATCAAAGTACAATCATGCCCAGAATATCAATTAGGAGATAAAACATTCTTGAATATTATGAACAAGATTGCAAATGTATCTTTGAAATATTTGGTATTATCGTAAGACCCAATGATATCCACTATCTCAATTTTTGAATAATGAATAATAATAAATCTATATAAACACATTTGCAATATTAAGTTTGCAACGTTCAAATCAACAATACATGATTCATACAAACATTCTTGAATTCAACAATGACATTAGAAATGTATATTTGAGATGGAGGGTTTTATGAAAGTTGCGTACCAGGGTGTGTACAAAATCGAATGCAATATAATTTGTAGTTGTAAGTCATATCAAATACAGATATCCCCGAAACGAGTTTGCTGGAACGGAGCCACCACAACCATTGAGACGACTTTTGCTTTCCTTTACCATTGTAGAGATTCCACCTTCCTACATCATAGCAATTACTTCCTCGCTAACGCAAATTCCTGGTTTTGTCATGAAAGGGCGTGGCATAATCTCACTTAAGGGGATTTGAACAACTTTAGCAAAGTCAACTCACACTTGATTTTGTTCTTAATTATGATTTTCCAAAAGTTCAGGTCGTGAAAGCATTCATCTTCTTGTTGTTGCATTCAAGATTATCAAAGCACAACCATATTCACCCTCCCAATTTTCAAATAATGAATAATAAATATATCTATATACAATTGCAATGTTAAGTTTACACGGTCCAGATCAACATTTCCAAGGGTGTATAAGATCAAATGGTGCTGAAAAATCAAAAACAAGATTACAAACTTTTCAAGTCACAATTCAAATAATGAATTCATCTAAACTAAATATATTTGGAATGTTAAGTTTGCAGGTCCGAATCAATGTTACAGAGTCAGTAAAAAAAGAACGTTCTTGAATTGAAGTACGAGATTGCAAATATTTTGAAATTTGAGGGTTTTATCAAAGCAAAACCATACCACGCGTCTGAATTTTTAAATAATATCGAATAAAGAATCTATCAAGAAGATGAATTCCAGGGTCCAAACTAATATTCAAGAGTATGTACAAAATCGAACATTCTTGAAAATTCAAGAACGAGATAATTCGTTATTGTAACCCAGCAATATGCTCGAAAAGATAAGCCATTTCAAATAAATCAAATAAAGATCTCGCAGGCGAGATTGCTGGATCGGAACCTATATAGAAATCCATTAATATCGCAAACGAAGAAATTGTCACAAAACATTAGTCATAAAGACAGTTTTGGGACAGAGTGCGTTTGCTTAAACCAAAGATGTTCAATAGCAGATTCAAAATTGAGCAAATAAGAGAGAAAAACAAAAACAAAAACAAAAAGAAGAGACGTGTAAGATATTACAGTGGTTAATGGCCTGAAAGATCACAGAGAAATCAAATTCAGACAAGTGACACTGTAAAATTTGGCATTGCAAGCTTGAAAACACGATTGGTTGAGCCATGAAGTTATCGAAATAAAATCAAGAAGCTGATCTTGCTTTTTGCACAAAAATCTTGAAAGTTAAAAAACAGATAGAGGTCCGTGCAACGCGACTCGCGCATAAACGATGGAAAAGACAACATTTACCGCCTGTGGTGTTTATAAAGACGTTCTCCCTTGGGTTTTTGTTTACACGGGCCTTCCGGCCCAATTATATGACACATACGCTCATTTAAAAGGCACAGCTTTTTACACTAATTATCTTTGTTGTGATTTGATTTAAAATTGCTGTCTCTAAATATAAAATTAGACCTTTTATCATAGCTTGTTATACGTCTTTATCACGTAGTAATTTATTTTATTTTATTTTTCATCAAATTTCTAATGATAAATACATATTACTGTGAAGAATAAATTATACTATTTTTTAGTGTCGTCCTTTTTTTATTACGAAATTTGACTTTTCACTAATATTATATAAAAATCATAATATATTTTTATCTATTTTTTAACAATAAATACATATTAAAATTGTCAAAAAAAAATCCTTTAAATTAATTGACTCAAACATTCTTGCTGAATTCACCCAAAAAAAGAATGACATTCTTGCTGAGGTTTTGCTTATTAAATTTGAGCGTTCAATATTAATATGGGCATTCAGAGTCTCACATGCCTAATTAATTGACTTCCATTTTATAACTAGTCATTTATGAGTTGCAGTTTTGTTGGAAAAAAAATAGTCACAATTTTTATTCACAATATTAATAATTGATCAAGTTTAAAATTTCTTTCATATAAAAAATAATAAGATATTCTTACATTCTATATTCCTAGAAATTGATACTATGTACCAAAAAAATTATTTAAAAAATTACTAAAAAAAAAGAAATTGACACTTCATTAATCATTAACGGCTTAAAAAACCATGTTAAATCACGGATGAAGTCTCACATTATTTAAAATTCAAATTAATTTTACTTAATGAAAAAATATGTAGAAAATATACTTTTATATATATATATATATATATATATATATAAATTAGATTACAGAAATAAAACTGTAACTATATGATTCACCCTTGTATTTTTTTAATGTATATTTGCATGTCCTACTCATACAACTAATAAAAAATTATCTTTTAATCATGTCAATTATTATTATTTTATTTTTATTTATATACTTGATTTTTAAATTTCTTATTATTCTTAATCTAATTTTTTAATCTTTATTTCTAAATTAAATTTTAACATTTTTTAAAAAAAGTATTTGTCAATAATTAAAAATATTATATCATAATTTAAATTATTTATCGTTAATTCAAATTATAATTTATGTATTGAAAGATATATGTTTGTCATAAAATTTATTTATAATATAGTTTATATATAAAACATATTTATTTACCGTAAATGTAATTATATAAAAAAATGTTTATTATGTATGTGACACCTTATATTTTGGTTGTATTTATTAATAATTTGTTTATTCACCAATAAAGCAAAAAATAATAAAAAAAATTGTAGAAATTAATTAATTAAATTATTGTTATTTAGTTATATCGGCTAAAAGGAAAGATAGTCACTACGTTATGTTTGTAAGCAGAGAAATGAAGGGGAGAGAGGAAGGAGAGCAAAAAAAAAGTGAGGAAGGGAGAAATTCTTTTTATTTTTCTGCAAAACAGCAGAAAAATAATAAAAGAGGAAATTAAAAAAAAAAAAAAACAATTGTGAATTGTTTATAATCAATTGTTGCAGGTTGGTTGTTTGTCGGCACGGGTCTAACTTACGATGTATTTGGAAGCCTCCAACCAAACGATTATTTTACAGAGAGCTGCCAAGGAATTCCATTAATATACAGTCGTTTTGATCCTTTTGGAATAATTAAGAATCCCACATTTTTTCTTACTTTGTGATTATTTTTCTTGTCTATTTTTTTCTCAGTTTAAATTATCTTTTCATACTCATTTTTAACGTTTTTTCAACTGCTTGTAATTTTTTACTCATTTTTTCACTTATTTGCATAATTTTTTTTACCTATTTTTCTGTTCTTTTTATTCATTTAAATGATTTTTTCTGTTCTGACATATATATTTTTGCTCTTTTTATAATTTTCCTATTTATTTAAATATTTTTTCTCACCTATTTGCATGAATTTTTTGTTATTGAATTGAATATTTTTTCTATTAATTTTTCTACTCTTTTTTATAAATTTTTTTTGCTTATTTTTTAGATAATTATTCTGTCACTTATTTTGTGTATATGGTCACTCACAATGTGAAGAACTATGATTTAAATCACTCCATTAGAAGAGTCTATATTTAATGTATGACATGTCTAAAACATAATTATGTTATACAAAAATATCTATGAATAAAGATCACCTTTGGGCCAACAGAGGTGATAGTGGATATAGCTTTTGTGTAATCCTTGGCTATAAAATAAGACTAGTTCAAGTTCCTAAGGCAATGAAGTAAAATTCCATGGACATAGTTTATAGCTAGCAGCATGTTGTGGCTAACATTAACAATGATGACATTTGCATTAGGCTTATGTTGGAGATGGTGAATAGTACACAAATTGCAACAAAGTCAAATCACGCGAAATTGAGCCAACATAATAAGTTAGTTTTTTAGAATGTAATATAATATTGTTATGTAATACAATATTGTACAATTCCCCCTGGCCCTCAGTTGTACGAGGTTCCATAAAAAGCAGCTTTTTATCAATGAAAAATAATTTAATCATATATTTCATCAATTAAAATTAATGGTTCGCATGCACAGAGGAAGGCATATTAATATTACAAGCACAGAACTTTATGGTCAGAAATGCAAGTAACAAGATAAACTACATCCCCAAAAAATCACATCTAGTGTTGTAGCTATGTGTCTCTGTATGCCTATTGACATTCTCTAGTTAAATTAAATTTAAGCCTTTTCGAGGGACAAAATGACATGTTTGATAACCACTTACCATATTATAAAAATTAAGAATAAGAAATTTCCTATTAAAATCAAGCAAAGAATTGTACTTACAGAAGTTGAGGAATTGGACGTTGGGAAAAGCTTGAGCTACAGAAGTAGTTAAAGCTTGCCTCAAAGTAAAATGTAATAATTATATTACAATGAGAGAATTTATTAGCTTATATACATGCTTACATTTTAATTTGAGCATATTTAGTCAAAGTAACTTTATGTACAATGTGGTTACACTTATCAGTGCAGCCTGCAGAGCTAAGCCATAATAACCATGAAATTATCCATAGCTGAGACAAGAGGGTTATGATGTAATTTGGGAGTAATAAAACATCTACAGAGCACAAACTGCACGGAATCAAATAACTCAGTCTTGATTATATAGTTTAAAATATTTACACCTTATAAAAACCATGCAATCATGAAATCAAGTAACTACATCATGAACAATACAAGCCAGTGGTTTCCCAGTTCTACGCTTCTACTAGGTTCACATTCATTGTTTCCTCAAACACATTACATTGAGGAAAAGATTCCTCCTAAAAAAGATTCACAAACTTTTCATAACTCAAAAATCTTGTGATCATGACAAATCACAGTTCCCCTGTGCCCTCTTCAACATTCATTTTTCCCAGGTATAACTCCAATAGCCGAGTACTTTCCTCCTCTTGAAAACAATCCACAAACTTTTCATGGAACATCTTCTCAGATGCAAAAAAAGGTGAAAGCAAGTTGGCACTCATGCTCCTCAAACCTTTGGATACTAGATACTGCACAACCAAATCCCTTGGAATGATCCACTTCTCCAAACTAAACCAAAAATCTATGTTCCTTGGACAAGGTGAGAAGAAAATCAACCCAAAATCTCATCACCCCATTCAATCTAATAATTAAATTAAACTATTTAGTTTCTTAATTAGTTTTATTCATCATTCAAACTTCATAAATCAAGTTACAACATACCTAAATATATGTACTAAACAAATATTACCATGTACTAAACAAATATTACCACGTACTACTACGTTCCAACGTACTGTCATAGGCTCATAACAATCCAACGTAATGTCATACTATTATTACTCGATCTACACAAATTTTTTTTCTTTAAAAAAATGCTTGGATTTGCTAAATTGATGGCAAGGTATGCAACAACAATGTGATATCAATAACAAAAAAAAAAACCCACAAATTAACCTGGATTTATTTTGTTGTCATCTTAATTTGAAAATGTTTTAATTTAGAAAGTACTGACTATATGTTTAGTTCTGATTAATTTAAAGAAATAATTACTTTTTTTATAGTTTTCTTAAAAAGATTTTAAAACAAAAGTATTCCCTAAAAAAAACATTTCCCAACATGCATTGATATGCCTAAATTATCAACTAGTAGATATTTGTGTAATGTCATGTGTCACCATCTTCATGTATTATGTTGAAAAAAAAATTGTCTTACACATTTTGAGAGAAACAAAAATTTCAAAAAAACATTAACCAACACAATAATATGTTCGAGATGCATTAATTATTGATTTGTCCAAGATGAATGTAATTGATGTGTCTGAAATGGACTATTATATGTTTGAGATAAATTGTCGATTTGAAACTGCACTCTTCAAAGGTTACTACTCTGAAATGTTTCAATAGACAAAAATTCAAATACTCCAAAGATAGGATGATACTCCAATATAAATAGTCGTGAAAAATGGATAAGTACGCGTACCTAAGAATTTTATTAAAATGATCATATTAAATACTTAAATGCTAGAGTGATGTTTGTGATATATATAGCTAAATTCATTGACATGGGATTGAAGTCCTCTTGTGGACAATAACATCTCCATTTTGGTGGAACAACAAAGTAAATTTAATGTTACTAATATTGACTTCTATCATCTGTGAATTTAAACCAACTCAATATTTAGGATGTATTAGAATGTCATTATTGGGCCCGTACAAGTTATAAACGTTGTCACTACATAATTTCAATGCACAACTTAATAGGGTAAAAGCATTTGGTAATCTGCATTCACTTTTGAAATCCCTTGACACGGAAGGGATTCACTTTAACCTTTTCTCATGCTCCGAGTAATTCACTTTACTTATATAGGTAAAGAATCTTAGTTATTAACGAAAAAATCCCTATTTGCAGGAGCCACATCCCTACCTGCACATACATATTTAGCAGAATGAGCTCCATAATTATCCACTGACATAGCAAGAAGCTATCGTTTAAACTTAGATGAAAATAGATGTTAACTCTCTTTCTGCATTATTCTTTGAAATCTCCTTTTTTCTCTTTTTTAATAAAAGGAGAATATATTGTTAGAAAGAAAAGAGAGAAAGTACATCTAAGAGATGGATAAAATAACAGTTAATTAAATAAAAATATATCTGATATTTAAACATGACTCCACCATATCCATATTAGTTGACCAAAAGCAACATGCTAATACGTGACAAAATCAACTATAACGTATGACCTGACTATCACACTATACTAACCATTTTAAATTGGGATCAGTGCAATCATGGCTGCATTTAGGCCACAATTTTTTGCAATATTGGCAAAAGCAAAGAAATCACAATTGAAACCACAGTTTAAAATCATTTTGATTATGGATCGGTCGATCGTCTGAGTATCACCAGACTAGTCCATTGTAACTTAACAAGATTTCAGACAACTTGACTAGTCCATTGTAACTTAACAAGATTCCAGACAATCTGTATCAGGAGGGGACAATAGCTAATAGCATTGTTGTTTGGACAACAAGAGACCAGTACCAACAACACTACTGAGGTCTGATAGTGAGCCTATGTATTGCAGAAGTCAAACAATGCAATCCTCGAGGGAGAAAATGACAAAGAAAAGGATAAAAAAAAAAGAGAGAAGAGTTGAAAATGACTCCTAGAATTCATTTTTATATACGTAAGCAGAATCTATGATACCACCAGCACTACATTTGCCCTTGTTATAAGGGTCAGTAAAATGTTGAGATCAATCATGGTTCTAAAATGTAGTCTGTAACCACAATTTTAACCATGAGTGTTGTAGTAGCTACCCAAATAATTTGTTCCAGTTGCAATACAATTCTTTTTTTTTTCTCTTGTATTCTTTTTACGTAACTATGCAACCATGAAATCGATGATGTCCACAACTGCAACTAAAATACCAGATTGACTTGGTTGCCAAATGAACCTTTAATACTCTTGTTCAAACCTCCTATGATGCTGCTACCTACTGAACCTGTATTCTGTTGTATAAGAACAATAATTGAATGGAACAAAACAATATTGAGGTAAAAGGCCAAAAAAGGGTAAGCAAAGCATTTAATAACTGCATATGATAAAAATGTAGCTTCGAAACAATCTCACAATTCATAGTCAGTAAAATTTACACTTTGTTTGAATAGTAGATGAAATTGAGAGGAAAAATATTAAAAGGGATATTAAAATAAAACAATGTGTTGTTTGGATTAATGAAATTAAAAAAGAAATGAAATAAGTTGATTTTATTTTAACTGTGATAGAACTGGTATCATAATAGTGACAAAGAATTTGTTTTTATTGAATGAAACTAGGGAGAAGCCCCTTAGGAACCAATACACTGCTCAAGATATTCCGAGGTATGGATCCACTCCTTACACTGTTTCTCAATCACCAAAAGTCCCCTAAACTATTTACAGTTATTCCTATTTCTAGGAAGCTACTGGGCTGTTAACATAAACTGATAAACCCATCCATAATGGGCCTAATCAGTTGCAGGCCCAATTCCCTTCTTTCTAACACAAACCCTTGTATTTATTTGGCCAATTAACCTAACTAACTAAATACTAACATAACTAACTAACTAACCAATGGGTATCTATCAAGTTGTTTGGTTATATTGATAATTAAGGGAAAGAAATAGGAATGAAATGAGAAAGTCCAGCAAAGTGAGGAGCATAGCATAGGCATGTTTCCAGGTCATTTTGAAACATGTCCCTTCCATGTGAATTCTCTATTTCTCTACCCCTCATTCACTCCAGTTTAGCACCATTGATAACCCAAACCATCATGGCACAAGCACAAGCTCTGTTCTCTTCCTTCACTCCTCGCCTACCTTCTCCCTCTCCCACCCTCAACCTCCAATGCCATTTCCTTCCCATCCGATTTCTCCCAATGCAAAGGAGGACCACCACTGCAATTGCAATTCACTCCCTTCAAAATCCTTCCATTCCAATCCAATGAAAACAGTGTTAGTGCCAAAAAAAGGAAACTTGATGACAAGACCCAAAGTTCCTTAACCTTCCCCTCATGAAAAATTATATGCATTATACTTCTTCAAAAATCAACAGATGGGTCCAACGATACTTTGTAGCCATGTTGCAAGCCCACATGAGTTTTCATGCAATTTAAAAGTGAATTCTTATAGCTTGATGCATCTATCATAATGCAACACTTGAATATTCACTTGTTCCTCATCAAACTACAAAAGTAAATAGTTCTACCTAACCTACGATGCTGTAACCAGAAGCTTTCACACAATATATTTCCCACCTAAACATCTGAGAAACAACTGCTCAATCTCTCAAATTCTGTCTTTAATTGACATTCAAGCAGCAATGAATAAATGAAGGACCTTGATATTTTTTAAATCCCACGATGGTTAAGGAGCTTTGATTTATATCTTTGTTTATCTCTCCTTTACATCTAAGCCCAAAGACAAAAAAAAAAAAAAAACCTTTAAAATATTTCAAGTCACAAGCCAAACCTAATTGAGATTTACTAGAACTAATAACTAAAGGGTCCTCTATAATGCAAACTCAGAACATTCTTATGAAGGCAACAACATCATGCCCATGTCAGCTAGGGTACAAATAAGAAATATATATTCACCATCAAAATGCAATTATGGCGAATATTTATTTCTTACCAAGGCAACAGCAGCATCATACATACAAGTGTGAGCAAAGTTACAAATAAGCATTGGATATTAAAGAATTTGTACTTGTGCTTCAATCATTTATAAAGCATCCAGCAGTTGATATACAGCACAACCGTAATGGGAATTGAAAAATACAACAATTAATAAGTGTTCCAAGTTCCAACCTATGAAAATGAAACAACTCATTTAAATTAATTGCAACTTAGCCAGGATTAACAATAGTACTTGAACAGGATGAAAAAAAAAATATAACAAGGTAGAGTCACAAAATTTGTACTCATAAGTTATCCATTTTGCTAACTTCCAAATGCTACACCATCCTCCCCATTTTCTTTGAAACTCATTTTCTCCTGGTATAACTGTAACAATTGACACATTTCCTCCTTAAAACGCATCACATACTTTTCAAGAAACAACTTCTCAGAAATAGTGAATGGGGTAAACAAGCTGGCACCCGTTTCTCTCAAACCCTTTGCAACCAAATACCGGACAACCAAACCCCTTGGAATGATCCTTCCCTCCAAACTATATCCAAACATGATTGGCCTTTTGGCAAGGGCCAAAGGGTCCCAACCCAACCTATCAACCCAAAATCTCATCACCTCGTTAATTTTATCTCTGGACATTAACATAAAGAGGGGATGCTTCCTGAACGCCTCAAGAACCATTTCTTCAGACCAACCCCAGCTCTTAAAGGCATCAACTTTGGCGTCCCACCGCGATTTTGAAACGCCCCTTTTGGCGTGCAAAGCCATCACAAAACCTATCTTGGAAGGATCAAACCCCATTTCCTTAACTTCCTCAACGGCCCTCCCCAAGTCACTAGACAAGAGAATAGAAGGCCTCGTACGGAACAAATAGGCGATGTTGGAGTCCTTGACTCCAACATCATCAAGAATGTTCACATTCTGTGCGGCAATGTTATAATCAAGGAAATGCCGATTGGCGAGTACACAATCAATAATTTTCTTATCAGATTGAAGGAACCTTCTTACCAATTCGAAGGTGGGGATTACGTTGTTCTCGAGGCTGCAGCCGAGGATTCTGGGGCACCTGTTCACAAGCTGAACAATATCAGAGGCCGAAGCACCCTTGGAGAGTAAAAATTCGAACTTTGGCAAAAGCCTCTTGTGGGGGTTGCATGCGAGCACGTCGGGTACCCTTTTAACGATGCCATTTATGTGGGAGTTGGTGAATCCGTTGTCTCTGAAGAAAGCGATGACAGAGTCGGGCTTCTGAGGGGTCTCGAAGCGAACGCGCTCCGAAGCCTTGAGAGCGGTTTCTGGTGAGAACCCGCAGTTGCTTATGAGGTAGGAAACCGTGAATGAGTGTTGTTGTGAAGTGAGTGAGCTGTATTTCAGAGTATTGGGTTTTGGGGTTTGAAGCGCTGTTCTTGTGAGTCCCTTTAGATACAGAACAAGGGGTTTCAAGCGTTGGGAACGAAACATCTCAACTGTGTTCAACGAAGAAGAATTCTATGATTTCAAAGACATACAGTGTAGGGAGATTCGGAGTCTGCCTTGCTGTGTTGTGTAGACGACCAGTAATGAAGAGGGGGCTCGTTTGATTCAATTTTTTATTTTTTTTTATTTTTTAATTATTGTATTATTGTATTACTCTTTTATGGGGCTGCCACTTACAAAACATCGGTTATGTGAGTTTTTTTGTTCATTTTTTTTTTCTTTAGACAGTAATGAAAATAAGAGTTTAATTTTTATACAGTATAATGATTTTATATTCTTAAATAATAATTTTAAATTAATTATTACCAAAAATTATTAATTTTACTATACATATCAATCCATTATTAGATCATTATATTCTAACTAATTTTTTTAAAAATCAATTAAAAATATATTTTTTTCTAAAATCAAGGATTTGTGAAAAAAAAATTAAAATCTTAGAACTTAGAGTGTCTAACCAACCATACAATCTCAAGGACTAATTAAGAAGATTAATTTAGCAGTTTAACTAAAGATGAAGACATCAATTACTCATTCGTAAAAAAAAAAAAAAAAAGACACCAATTACTCATTAAAAATAGTATTATTGATAAATTTGACTTTTCATATTACAAAAAGTAATTTAGTCTTTGGAATTGGTGAAACCAATCAATTTTTTATTATGATAATTGTGAGTAAACTTGATCCCTAACATTGGTTTACACTCAATTTGATCTTTTACCATCCTTCATCTAAATAGAATCCTCTTCTCTCTGGCATCGACTTGCAACAATATTACCATGGAGCAATGATTGCTCAACAACATCAACACTTAATTGAAGTAAGTAGCTTGTCACTATTATCGTTGAGTGTGGGAAGGGCTTACAAGGACTTATCATATGAGAGATAATTACATTATCAGAATTAATCTTATCAAATAATGTCTAAAAAGGCCAATAAAAACAAAGACACCTCGCATATTAAGTACAATTTCTTCTTCAACTAATTTATACCTCTGACGTAAACTAATTTGAATATTGAAATTCTTTCATGTGGGCTCCCCCACTCATCTAATTAGAACATCTCACCATTACACCAAAAGACCAATTTAAAGACTTATCAGAAACACATGCACCTAACTTGAACCCGGAAGGAACAACAGTAACACGACTTCAGCAAATATATATATATATAATAATAATGCTAGGCGTGAAGAAGCTAGAAATATGTTATTAATAAACTACTGGTAAAAAATTATTGTCCACCACAAACCACGTGATCCACTCGACCACCTTAGCCATCATTTGCATTTTAAATCAAATAAAATGAAATGTAAATACACTTTTACTTGTTCATTTTGATGCCTTCAAATCTAAATATGATTCGAGGAAACATGGCATCCAATCCTTTGATAGGGCCAGAAGAATTCCAACAAAATATCATCACTGCATTAATTTTATCGCCCAATAAGAACATACACTAAGGCTGCTTAATCAATGCTTCAAGAATGGCATCTTTGGACCACCCCGTTCATACCCACAAGGTTTTTTGCCCAAGGTTTTACAGCTTCTGCAACTATTTGCTTACGAGGGATGGTTCTTAACATATTGCTCATTACACTTCAATCAAACATAAGATAACAAAGGTATGCTAAAACAGGATGTGTGTTTGGAACTCCGTTGAGTTCAACAGAAATCCAAACCATCTGCCTCATTCCTTCTACATTTGCTGCTTTGGAAAGTAAGAACTTCCATTTACATGGCTCCAAACACATATGTCCCTTATATTTTCATATACCTACCCAGCATTCCATAATAATGCTATACCAGTTGCCCTATATTAGGTGACATAACAAGTAGCTATCATTCAAATTTCAATAAATAGGTGATGCCCCATACTCTTTTTGCATAGACTCAACCAAACAACCTCCTAAGTCCACAACAAAAATGAATGTCTTTCTTTTCCATTTTTTTATGGAAGGAGGATATATTGTTAGAAAGAAAAGAGAGGAAGTACATTTAAGAGGTGAATAAGAAATTAACAGCGAGGTTTAGTGGCTCAAGAGGGCAACAAAAATGTTAAATTCATTGAATATCAGTAAAAAGAAACTACCATAAAGAAATAAAAGTTCCTTTAAAAGAACGAGTGCAGAAAAAAAGAAGTATTTTGAAGAAGGATGACTAACCATTCTAATAAAGCATATATGCCTTACTCGTGAAACCATGTAAGCCTGAAATGAGTTTATACTGACAGATATTCGGAATAGTAAGGCAAAAAAAATAAGTTCAAGTGTTAAATAATCAAATGACTCAATCAAGGTAGTTCAAGTAATTCTAGATCTTTATGCCTTAAATCAGAATTAACATGTAAATTCTTCTTTTCTTTACTTTTCCATATACTTTCTAATGAAAAGCAGTTCTCACATCATATTTGCAAACCCTGAAAAACTATATTGTAGCATAGAAGGCCCAAGTTTTCTTCATCTTCCTTATAGGTAAGAATGCTTCTTTTTAGTT
Source organism: Mucuna pruriens (assembly GCA_025330945.1). Lineage (NCBI taxonomy): Eukaryota > Viridiplantae > Streptophyta > Magnoliopsida > Fabales > Fabaceae > Mucuna > Mucuna pruriens. Next base: position 3,063,406 of record JAENHJ010000040.1, on the reverse strand, counting down.
TTCAGAGTCAACATGTAAATGTATAACCGAAATATGCAGTAACTAGTAAGAGGTCCAGAGTTAAAATTCCCACTAACCGCATCTGCAAAATACTCTACCAGGCTATAAATGTTCAGCCAAGACACGACAATATCCAGAAGTAAATATTTCCTCAAAAAATACATGGGGACAAGCTGTTCAAGGAATTCCCGTAGTTTAATGTATCATGTACTCAAAAAAAAAAAAAAAACCTGCAGAACAAGGACTAAATGGCAGATAATTAAAAAAATAATAATACCTCTAATTTTAAACTTAACTCCACAATATCAAAATCACTTTAGCCAACGGGTAAAAATAACAAGCAACTTGCCAATGTGTGACAAAATTAAGTACGATGTATGACCTGACTGTGGTACTATTAAGACCAATACTGAGGATTGGAAGCTCTTCGATCATAACAGCATTAGTGGCTGAATTTGCTCATAACTTTTTCATAATTTTGGCAACCGCAAAGAAATCACAATCACAACTAAAAGTCTAAAACCACAATTTTGCCTATCTCTCCTATAAGACCCATTACCAAAAATTTTTAAACCATTTCAAGCAACAAGCCAAACCTAAAAACTGAGATTTATAAGAACTAATAACTAAAAGATCCTTGCTAGTGCATACTCAAAATACAAGGATCGTATATACGTATTTGTTACAAAGGCCACGACAAAACATGCCTGTGTAAGCTAGGTATCCAAATAAGCATTGGATATTAAAGAATTTGTGCTAAACTTCTCATGCTTCAGTCACGGGTTCAAACCCAAGTAGTTGGTATAAATCACAAATGTGATGAGAATTGGAGAATGCAACAACCATCACAGGTTCCAACCCATCAAAATGAAACAATTCAGTTAAATCAGTTGAATTGAATTTAGACAGGGCTAACACAAGTAGTTGAATGGGATGAAGAAACACAACAAGCTTGAACCAGAGAAATTTGTACTCACGAGTTAACCAATTTGAGAACTGGCAGATGCTGCACCATTCTCCTTTTTTCCTTGAACACTCATTTTTTCCTGGTACAGCTTTAATAATTGGCATTTGTCCTCCTTAAAACATACTACATACTTTTCAAGAAACACCTTTTCAGAAACAGAAAATGGTGTAAGAAAGCTGGCACTCTTTTTCCTCAATCCATTGACGAGTAAATAGTGGACAACAAGAGCCCTTGGAATGATCGTTTTTTCCATACTCAACCCTAAAATCTTTGGAGCTTTGACAAGGGCCAAAGCATCCCAGCCCAACTGATTGACCCAAAAGCTCATCACTATATTTATTTTGTCAATGGAAGTCAACATACAGTGAGGGTGCCTCTTAAATGCTTCGAGAAAGGCTTCATCAGACCAACCCCATTTCTTAAAGGCAACAACTTTCTCCTTCCAACGGGTTTCACTCATACCTTTAATGGCAAGCAATGCAATAGCAAAAGTTGCTTTTGAAGGATCAAACCCCAAACCCTTTACTTCCTCCACCACCTTAAGCATATCAGTCGCAGCGAACACCTCCTTACTATGGTTCCGAAGCAATCTTGCAATGTTCGACTCTCTCACTCCATTCTCAAGCATCACTTTGATGTTGCGAGCCACACGACGGCCACCGAGGAAAAATGAATTACCAAACATACAAGCAACAGAGATCTCATCAGATTGCAAGAATCTATACACCAATTCATAGGTTGGGGCTATATGATTCTTCAGGCTTGGAGTCAGTATTCTAGGGTACTTACTCACTAGGTCAACAATTTCAGAGCTGGAAACACCTTTAGAGAGTAAAAATTCAAACTTGGGCAATACCCTTTTGCAGGGGTCGCATGAAAGCAGCCATGGTGCTTTTCTAATGACATTGTTTATTTGGGAGTTAGAGAAACCTCGGTCTCTGAAGAACCTGATTACTGACTCAGGCTTTTCCGGGGTCTGGAAGCAAATATTGTAGGAGTTGGAAGTTCTGGAAGCAGATTCAGGGGAGAACCCGAAATTGTGGATGAGGTAGGAAACTGCAAATGAGCGTGAGTTTGAAGTGGTTGTGCAGAAATGAAGAGAAAATAGTGATGGGTGGTGGTGGAAAAGTGAGTAACGCGAGGTTGCTGTGAAAGTGAGAGCTTTCAGATAGAGAAGGGTGTTCAACATATTGTTTTCGAGGGAAATGGCAATGGATGGTTGCCTAAGCTCGTTCTGCCTTCACGAAGATACAAGTCCCAGCTTCAATCCTCACACCTTCGTATTTTTCTGCTGTTCCCTGTGATGTCATGTAAAAGGGCGGAGTCAGTGAATGCTTAAGGACAAAGAGGGTTCCATTCCTGATCTGAAAAAAAAAAAAAACAGCTTTGTAAGAGGTAAAGACTGGTAAAAAAAAGAAAACAAAATAAAATAAACGAGTCATATACAGGAAATAAAAATGGGTTCAACCTGGGTCTACTAATTTAACCCAGGAAAATGAGATGGGTTAACTTACAAAATTTTTCATATAATCTGATAACTCAATAAGGAACCTTGTTAAGTATTTTTTTTTTTTATAATTGATTATTTAATTAAATATTTTTTATTAGATAAAATGTTATGTGAATTACTATAAATTTCATGTTTTTTTATTTTATATTTACTGAATTTATAATGATAATTTTAAAAAAATATTTATATTAAGACAATTTTAAAAAAATAATATTTTGTAATTATAATTTTATATTTAGATTATTTATATTTATTTGATATGTCTTCATTATTTTTTTTATCATTTTTTATTTTCTTTAAAATTTTGCAGTTAATTTCACTAAATTCTCAATATATAATGAGTTGAATTGAGTCAAAACAAGTCCTCAATCCAACTATTTTTTTTATACTGACATAGCTTGAGTTGTATAGACCCCTGATCATATAATCATATAACTCAAGTAATTCCAATCGTTAATAAGAAAATTAATAGTTGATTTAAATACACATTTACTTCTATATTATAAAGAAAAATATAAAATTAACATTATATTAATATAAGTGATACTGAGTTCAGTTCTTTTAACCTAGATGTTCAAGTCAAGAAAATGTACTTAAAAGAAAAAACTTACTAAAGGTGGTCTTTGCGAAAATTAGTAACCAACAAATTGATAAATCATGTCAAACTTCTTTTTTATCTTTATAAACGTATACTTCTTTTTAAGTTTTTTGTGTTAATTTACCATTCTTTTTATGTTCAATTTTAATAATTTTATTTAAAAACTATAATTATTAAAAATAATCTTATATCACAATTTAATTATTTATTATAAATCTAAACTATAATTTATATATTAAAAGATGTTTATTTATTACAAATTTTAATTATATAAATAAACATTTGTTTTATACAATGTATAAGATAAAATATTTGTACATAATAAGCCATAAACAGATTGAAATATCAACTATCAATTTTGTATTAATAATTAAAATTACTTACTTTATTCTACTCATTTAAAAAGATTAAATTACGACAAAAAATTTGAAACATTTTGGAGTACGTCACTCCATTATCATGCAAAAAATTTAACAATTAGTAGTGCCATAAAAAAGAAATTCTGATGACAAGCCCAAAAAGTTCCTTAGTAGTCCCTTACGTATGGGATTGCAAGCATACAGTCCTAGCTTACTAATCTAATGAATAATCATCTCCACTAAACTTCTTCAAAAATCAACGATGGTCCCTAGAGATTTGGCTTCCATTGCAAGCTCCGGTGAGCTTTCATGCTTAAGGTGTTTATGAACAACACATAATTAAGAACCACAACTTGATTTGTGAAATTAGTTCCAAAACTGAAGCAACAGGCCAACTAGTACATGTACTAGTAAAGGCATACCTATGCTAGTACTAACATGCACTAAATTGCCAATAGAGCTTGTAGCTCAACTGATATTGGTCTCTAATGGGAACCAAGAATAGAATTCTGGTCTAGAGTGATTTTATTCAATTAAAAAGAGAGCTTTGAGACAAACAGAAAAGTATTTCCACACAGAAAATATCCTCTCCCAACCCTGCATCAAGCTAATCATTTGCCCAAAATGCTAATCAACTGCCACCTCAGCTAACCAAATCTAAATCCAAAAATATGAAACCCTTTTCTGCATCCGCACTAGAACCACAATCCAATCAGTCTTAACTCTCAATTTCTAAGACGTTCAACTTCCCACTAGCAATCCCTGGGTCCTACTCAATGTTTGCACCTCCATTGGCCCAGTGCAGAAAGCTAGGTGGTTTAGAATTTAGGATTTAAGTTTAAGGAAGAAAGAGAAATCCATCTCCGCCTATAGCATATATATAGCAGCTGGTAAATACAGTTCATCAGATACCACCCAGTGCATTGAAGATTCAACCCTCCACGCAACAAAAGTTGAGGGAGTTTGGAGAAAATCAAATATATGAACCCTATCCCTATGACCAAAAGGGCAGGTTCTACGACTTAACATTTGAACACCAAGTCATGAAGCAGAACCTTGCCCATTATGCTGCAAATACGGACACAACTTTTCTTCACATAAATTGAATCATATTGAAGCTTCTCCCCCAAAGGTCAAAAGCTTCTTTCAAGCACCATTTTCAGAGGAAGAAACACAGTAAGCCAGCTAAGTTTTTTCTTGACCAAACCTGATGAAGGAGCTGCAAAACTGAAGCAAGAAGCAAGAAGTAAGCTACTGATCCTTAGTTAGTATCCTCTCAGCCACACTTAACCATCTCAAGATGATACAAACTACAAAGGAGACAGTTCTACAAAGCCTACAATGCTGTATCCCAAAGCTGTCCTACGATATATTTCTCAGCTAAATATCTGAGAAACAATTGTTCAATCACTCAAACTTTGCCTTTGCTTGACATTCCATTAGCAAGGAACAAACGAAATATTGACCTAGATATTTTTTAAATTACACAATGGTTAAATGAGCTTTGATATGATATCTTGCCTATCTATCCTTTAAAACCCAATTACCAAATTCGTACCAATATTTCAATCCACAAGCCATACCTAAAAATTAAAATTTAAAAGAACTAATAACTACAAGAACCTTGCCAGTGCATGTTCAAAATACAATGATCATAAATACATATTTATTACAAAGGAAACAACAAAAACATGTCTGTATAAGCTAGGTTCCAAATAACCATTGGATGTTAAAGAATTTGTGCTAAACTTCTCATGCTTCAGTCATTAATAAAGCATCAAGTAGTTGATATAAATAACAAAATTGACGGGAATTGGAGAATGCAACAACCAACAACGGTTCCAACCCATCAAAATGAGACAATTAAGTTAAATCAGTTGAATTTCGACAGGGTTAATTAATGGGATGAAGAAACAAAACAAGCTTGAATAAGAGAACCTTGTAGTCATAAGTTAACCATTTGACAACTGCCTGATGCTGCACCATCCTCCTTTTTCCCTTGAACACTCATTGTTCCCTGGTACAGTTTTAATAGTTCACATGTGTCCTCCTTAAAACGCATCACAAACTTTTCAATAAACTTCTCTTCAGAAACAGAAAACGGGGTAAGGAGGCTGGCACTCTTTTTCCTCAAACCTTTGGCGAGTAAATACTTTACAACAAGAGCCCTTGGAATGATCCTCTTCTCCAAACTAAATCCAAAAATCTCTGGCTTCCTAGCAAGGACCAAAGAGTCCCAACCTAACTGATCAACCCAAAAACTCATAATCCTATTAATCTTATCCTGGGAGACTAACATAAAGAGGGGCTGCTTCCTGAAGGTATCAAGAACCAATCCTTGAGACCAACCCCAGCTCTTAAGGGCATCAACTTTGGCCTCCCAACGCGATTTGGGAACGATCTTTTTGGCGAGCAGTGCTATGGCAAACTTCAACTTGGAAGGATCAAACCCCATTTCCTTAACTTCATCCAACGCCCCCTTGATGCCAGAGGATAAGATTATAGAAAGCCTCCTGCGTAACAAAAAGGAGACGTTTGAGTCCGTTAGTCCATCATCAATCAACAACCTCACATTCTGCACCACACGATCATTGCCAAAGAAATGTCGACAAGCGCGTACGCAATCCATGGTTTTCTTGTCGGATTGAAGGAAACTCCGCACCAATTCATAGGAAGGGATTATGTTGTTCTCGAGGCTCGAGTACAGAATTCTGGGGCTCCGACTCACCAGTTCCACGATGTCGGAGCTCGAGGCCCCTTTGGAGAGTAAAAATTCGAACTTGGGGAAAACCCTCTTGTGGGGATCGCACGTGAGCACGTTGGGTGCCCTTCTCACAATGCTGTTTATCTGGGAGTTGCTGAATCCGTTGCTTCTGAAGAAGGCGATGACTGAGTCGGGTTTTTCAGCAGTTTCGAATTGAATGAACTTGGAGGCCTTGAGAGCGGTTTCTGGCGAGAATCCGCAGTTGTTTACGAGGTAGGAAACCGTGAATGGGCGTTGCTCTGAAGCGATTGTGGTGTATTTCAGAGAGAGTTTAGGTTTCGGGGCTTGAAAAGGTGTTCTTCTGAGTGAGTTCAGATAGAGAAGGGGTTTGAAGCGGTGGGAAGGAAACATCTGAGCGGTGTTTAAGGAAGAATTGAATGGGATGTATTTTAGGGTTTAGCTATTATATTTCTTTTATTTTGCTCCATATAAACTTTTACCTTTTGCTAGACTTTAATTTATATATTTTGAGGAACTCTAATAAATTGTTAAAAATTTACAAAATAAAAAAGAAAATATTTTTCAATCCAAAATCATTTACTTTTATATTTCAAATTAAATAAATGTGATTACCTCGATTATTTTTATATGGTTTATTCGCAATTAGGTTATACATATAGTTAAATCTTTTTGGTTTGGTTGTGTGACGAGTAATAAAATTAGACATGAGAAATATGTCTGAATTCATGGGTACTTGCTTCAACCACTCCAACTCTGGTAGATTTTTGCGATTTTGACTAAAACTAGGATCAACATTGGGATTTTTCCGAGTGTCAAAGTCAAGGCTAGGGAAGTAGTCCCTAAACGCGAGTCCGTGTGATTTTGCTCCACGTTTAAATGAATTGAATTGGGTATGTGATTTTGTTCCAAGTTAAAATGAATTGAATTGAGTTACGTACTTTTTAAATAGATTATATTTTTGTGTGTAATTTGAGTTTAGCCCATTTAACCTATGGGTAAATGAACTGGACCAAAAATAAAAATATATAAAAATTATAAATTATAAAGAATTATTAAAAACTAGAATTTTTTAAAAAAATAAAAAAAATAAAAAAATATCCAACATAAAATTAACGAAAAATATACACGAATTGGTAAAATAGTACAATTTTATAGACAACTTCATCTATATTCATATAACATAAAATGAAACATAAAAAATCTCAATATATCTAACTCTTTATATAAAAAATTGTACATATTTAAATATTAAGAAAGAGTTGAATTTATACTAAACAACAAGAAATAATCATTCAAATACTAAATAATAATTTTAACCATACATTAAATAATCTTAAGTAAAAAATATAAAATACAAAATAATAAATAATATTTTTAAAAACTATTGGTTCACACACTAGTTTATTAACCCATAGATAAATTTATTGGTTAAATAGATTAGATTAAATAAGCTCATTTAAATAAAATTTTAATTTTAATTGATTTTAACTCAGTTGCTTTATACATATCTAAATTTATATACTCACTTCTAATCCATATATATAGTGAGTAAAGAATTTGAAATGTTTATGAAATGAGAAATGATATTAATTTTTGAGTTAAAATATATTCTCTTGTTTTTAAATAATGATTTTTTTAAGTCATTTAAGATTTTTAAAATTTAAATAAAAATCATATATTATATTTAAGGCTTAAGTATTATGCTTATGAATATTATTTTTTTCCTTATAAATTCTTTTTTTTCTCTCTCTAATGTAATAATGGTATGACACTTTTTTAGTAGACTTTTTTTTTATTAACTAGAGATTAATCACAGCATTGTAATGACGTGTTACTTAATAACATTAATCTGATATCATCTTTTATTTTCTTGTTAGCTTTTGCTTTTTAGTTTCCGAAAATTATTAATGTTGTGACATATATAATAATGTGACATACTTGATGTTTTGGCATAATGACATAATCAAGGTTAATAATACAGCCTCGTCATCAAGCCATTTGCCACATAACAATTTCTTACACATACTAATGGAAGATAAAAAAAAAGTTTGAAATTGCAGGGGTGAAGTACAACTTCTTTTAGGACCAAATAAAAAATTATATAATTACATTAACTAAAAATATATTTATTATTTTTATCTCTCCCAAACTGACCCCATCCTTGAAATAAACTTGTACGCTATTTTTAAAAGAATGATAACTCTACGGGACCTAGCGAAATTTTGAAGTAAAAGGTTAAGAAAGGGGGAGATTGAGCCAAGCATTAAAGAACTGTCTTACAAAAGGACGTGCATATTAAGCAATGTGGCAATTTTGGAGTTGGTCACTGCATTATCGTGCAAAAATTTAACAGTTAATGTCATAAAAAGTAAATCTTGATGACAAGCCCAAAAGTTCCTTAGCCTTTCTCCTTCTGGCATTGCATGCATACAGCATAGCTTACCAATCTAATGAAAAATCATCAATGGATTGGTCCCCAGAGAACGTGTGCTTTCATGCAATTTTAACATGTTTATGAACAATACACATTTAAGAACCAAAACCTGTGAAACTAGTTCCAAAACTGAAGCAGCATACTGCCTACTCTACAATGTTATATCCAAAAGCTGTCACTATATTTCCCAGCTAAACATCTGAGAAACAACTTTTCAAATACTTTAACTTTGCCTTCGCTTGACATTCCATTAGGAAAAATAAATATGACCATTACTTACTCATCCATTTAATCATATCAAATTCACCATTATTTTTTTTATTTTAAATTAAGAATTTTTTATAAAAAACTAACCAACTCTTAATTTTTTTAGTTATTCTCCTTTCTCTACTACTTCTTCAACTTTATTATTTTTAGATACTTTTCTGACTCACTCTTCTATCTTAAAAATCAAACTCCTATTTTTTTTGTTACTTTCTTCCGCCTCGTTTTTTCATTTCAAAATTTTAATTCTTACTTTTTAGAAAATTCTTCTTTATCACTCTCTCCCATCTCAAACAATTTAGTCTTCCATCTTTTTTTGCTACCCTCCCATGTCATACTTCTTTATTTCAAAACTCAATTTTTATCCTACTCATCGTGCTTTGTTTGATATCGTACAATTTTAATATACTTCATTTGAAAGTGTTCTTCTGGTTGGTTTTTGGTGTAATGACTCGAATTTCCTTGGATCTTGTTGGATATTTTTTCCTAATTGGGAAAACCCAGTGCCTGTGCTCGTTTGTTTCTTTCTTTGTACTTTTGTTTTTGTTATCTTGATACTTATTTTTATTATATTTAATTTTTCTCGATTGTTCCTGGAATCTGGTTTCGGGTTTGAGTGTTGCAGATTTTGTAACAATTATTTTGGTTTTGGGAGTAATGTGTCTAACGGGTTGTTGTCATATGCATTTGTGTTAAAGTCTTTCACTTTGGGATGTCGAATGCTCCTGTTTCATTTGTCGGGTCACGAAGTGAATATTTACCCACCATCGTCGACGTAGTGAGGGAAGTTCGGATAGTTTGTTAGAGATGAAGTTCAATTCTCATTGCTAAAAGCAATGGAATGTTGTTTAACTTCTAGTATATCCTTGAGAAAATAGAAACTTGTATACAACCCCAACAAATTATTATGTGTGTTTTTTTTTACATAGAGGCCTTGTAGTTCTTATACACTTTTTTTTTTTGATAAATATAAATGTTCCTTTTTTTTATTCAATGTTTTCTATTGTTCTAGTCTGAAAATTAAATACAATCCCAATAACCTGATTTTCTTTTATATATATATATATATATATAAAAAGTTATTTTCTCAAATCCCTAATTTATACACAACACGACAAAAGGTGTCAAAGACATGTCAGGTGCAAAACAATATGCTCGGACTCTACTTCCTAACATGTCAGTTACAATCCGCCTTTGTCAAAACGTAATACAAGTCGTTATGCTACCTCTCCAGTGTCGTCTTTCGATCAGGCCAAGATAAGGCAAGAGTTTGGGATGGACTCGGCTGTCGGATTGGACTCAACTGACTGGGAGGGATCCGATTCTTCAATACAGAGTGGACTCGACCACCTGGAGTGGACTCGGCTTGGTTGGAGCGGACTCGGTTGGCGGAATGGAGTTGACTTGTGGAGTGGAGCCAGTGATGGGACAGAGTCGACTGACGGATGGAGTCGATTGACGGATGGAGTCGACTTGTAGAGTGAAGTCGGTTGCGAAGCGAAGTCAGCTGGCAGAGTGCAGTCAACTTGTGGAGTGGAGTCTGTTGGGGAACGAAGTCAACTGATGGAGAAGAGTTGATTATTCGAGAAAAACCTTGACTGTTCGATAGGGTCATCATGTCAATCGGTACATCTATAAATTGATTTTTTTTTATTTAATAGCTAGATGGATGTGGTTGAAGTTTAGGTAGGTTAGCAAGACCAAATTGAAATTCCATCTGTAATGTCTAGAGTTCCAAGTAAAATCACATTATGCAAGTTATGCCTCAGATGAAACAAAAGAAAGCAAATTCTTTCTTGGCTTGTATATAGTTGGGAAGGAGTTCAACGAAATGAAAAAATTTGTTGACAACAAGACAACGAGAGATATACTGACATTCTCCTATGAAAATTTTTATAAATATGTCATGTATTGAAAATGAAATGCATATAAGACAACGAAAAGCAAAAGTGACAAAAATGTGTCGAAATTTTGCACAAGACATAGGCAACAAGAGCTTTTATCTCGTTTAATAACCAATGTACAAGAGAAATGCTGCAGTAATGTACTTAAGGTATTTACTTAAATTCTTCCCAAGTTTAATTATATACCTTTTTAATTTCATCATTTCATGGCACCAACTATATAAACACTTCACTGGTAAATCCATCTTATTCTGGAAATGAAAGCAATCTTATTTTTTCTACTAGCAGAAAACAGTGACTATTCACTTAGGAACGTGTTGATACTAAAATTATATTGAATTGCATGGTAGGTGTCCAAGACATTTGCGAAGAGAAATATGCCTCTAAAAGATTGTTTCAACTTTAAAGGCTTCAGTTGGACGCAATACTCCCTGAAGTTAAAAGACGGAGGACATCAAACACCAGTAGTTATTATAAATAATTGAATTTAATATTGTTTATTTGTGATCATTTATTTAAATTTTATTATATATATTTTATTGAAATATGTTAATTAATATAATTTTTTGGCTACAAGTTAATCAATAGATGGATTATTTTTTATTTTCTATAAATATATAAGTTAACTTTTATTTCATAAGAGATTTTATAATTTTTTAAGTTAAATTCTCAATTATTTATGTAACTCTCTTGTAGATAAAAGTGTTGAACATAAAGTAGAAGCGATTGACTCTTCAATTTATACAAATGAATCAATATTTTATTGAAAGCAGCACAACTTTTCAGAAAATAAATTTTAAACATTTGACTTTTTAGACTTTTTTCTAATATATTTTTTTTAAAAAAACTATAACTTTAATCCTTTATCTTATAATAAAAATTTATTTTGATTATTTATATTTTAAAAAAATATTTTAATTTTTTAACACTTAAATTTGAATCAATGGTATTATTAAAAAAATAATTATTTTTAATTTTGAAACATAATTTTGAATTATTTTTTAATGATTCAAGACATGAAACTTGTTCTATTAGATTCATTAACATTAAAAAAAAATAGAATCCAACTAATGTTCAAATAAAAAAATTATAATCAAGATAAAAAAAATATTCAAAAAATAGTCTCATGAACAATTAAAAAATTGAAAATTCTCTTATGAGATTCTTTTCCATATGTCCGATGAGACTTATTTTTCACACAATTTTTATCATGTTTATAACCTTTTTTTAGTTTGAACCTTGATTGAGTTTTATAATTTCATGTAAATAAATTTAATGAAACAATTTTCACGCATTGAGTCAATTAAAAAATAGTTAAAAATTATATCTCAAAATAAAAAATATTTTTTTTAGAAAACAATATTTTCTTAAATTTGAGAACTAATGAAATAAAATAATTTTTTTAAAAGATAAATGATCAAAATAAATTTTTACCATAAAATAAATTATCAAAACTATAATTTAACATATATTTTTTTTGTCAAACCTACTAATATTAGTTTTCCTAGGAATTTGGATAGTTTGTCCGATATCTTATATTCCAATATCATTACCTCCATTGTAAAAAAAAAAAAAACACTAATAGTCCAAGGTTAATATTGAAATTTGAACATGTATAAATTCATAGACAAAGTCATACATTCAATAAATGCATTTTACTTTGTTAAATATATTATACTATGAAATCTATTATTAAAGTTAATTGTATATGATATTTAAAAATATTAATACTATATATATAGTTTTTATTATATTTATATAAATATTATATTAATACTTGTGCTTATGTATATTTTATTTCTTTTTAATTTGATCACTCTAAAATATTTTTTTTGAAAGATAATAACTAAAAATATTTTTTTTATTATGTAATTATTTTTTTCCTTTAACTACAAATTTTAAATTAAAAACTTTTTTTAATAATATCTTAAAAAATTATTATTTTTTAATTAAAATTAAAACAATTTTTTTTAATAATTTCTTGAAATTAATAATATCCTTTTTATTTTTTTTTATATTTTACTAAAAAAATTATTACATCAATAATAATATCACATTTTAGTCAATAAAATAATTTTTTAATTTTAATTTTATATAACTTCTTTAGTATTAAATTAAAAAATATTATTGTAAAAACTTGATTATAAAAATATAATTATATTTAAAATTCTTTTTAGTAAAATAAAAAAAATATTACGTAAATAACAATATCTTATTTCACTTGGTAAAGTATCTAGAGAAACATAAGAAATAAAAACAATGCGTTTTTATAAAAGAAAAAATTATTTAAAATATAATGATTAAATTATAATTATGATGTATATTATTCAAAAGTCATTTATTCGATTTTATAATATTATATTATTTATTTAATTATATATATATATATATATATATATATATATATATATATATATATATATATTTTTTTTTTTTTTTTTTTTTATCCATATATAATATTATATATTTATACAAATACTAAATTGATTGGATGGTCTAGTGATACTTGTCAAATAGTGTTACTGCTTGAACACTTTTTATTAAAAAAAATTTAAGATAATTTTATAGCGTCCCCCGCAAGGGTCATATCATCTGTATATGAAATCCATATCACGTAGTGTGTTAAAAATTTAATAATAAATTAAGTATTGAGTTGAATCTCATCAATTTAAAAAGTAAGAGGATTTGACTTAAACAATCGAAAGTTTGAAAGTATAGGATCAAAATCACACTTTTAATAACTATAAGAACAAAAATATAATTAAACTTAAATTTGATAATAATTATTTTATTTAATAGTACAATTTTAATATAATATAGAGTCAAATGAAAAGTCATATATTTAATAAGTATTTATTACATTGACTAAATTTAATAAATATATTTTTCATGAATATTATATTTAGTAATATTATTAATGTCATTTTTATATATTATATTAATAAATACAATAAATAATAGTGTTTAATATTTATATAAATACTACACTAGTATTAAATTCATAAATACTACACTAATAGCATTAAATACATATAGAATTTTAATTTAATTAAATTATTGTCATATTTTTTATCATTATTTTTATTTATCAATTTTTATAATTAATTAAAGCACAAATAATATATATCAGTATAAGAAAATAAATGATACAAGTATTACAATTATTATCTAACGAGTAAAGGGTTTGGGTTCGAACTTTATTTTAAAATACGTGTACAAAATTCATAGTATTATATCCAAACTTTACCTAATTTCGTTCCTACTTGTATGCTACAATGAATAATAAATTATGGATAAATCAAATGATAAAGTCCACCTTTATATACATTATTTTTTTAAAATATTTTCAATTATTACAATAATGTAATAATTAAAAGTAGCTATTTTTTATGAACTAATTATAGATATTTTTAATATGATTATATTCTAACTCCTCTCATGTCCTTTGTTTTAATGTATACATCGTTTGTAACCTATGTTAATTTTGTTATGAAATATTATAAATTGTTGTCAACATTAATTATATTCTACCTGCAAAATTTTTCAAACTATTTTTACTTATATAATTATAAATATTATTTTAATACTGCTCGCCTTTGATATTGTTGAAGATTATTTAAATTGTTATTATAAATAATTGAAGTAATTAATATTTTCCGATAATGGAATTTAATATTTTTAGTTGTGATAATTTATTTAAACTTTATTATCTATTTTTAATTAAAATTTATTAATATAATTTTTTGGTTACAAGTTAATCCATAGATTATTTTTTTATTTTTTCTATAAATATATAAGATAATTTTTTTTCATAGTGATTTTATAAATTTTAAAATTAAATTCCCAATTATCTATGTAACTCTCTTACCAAGAAAATTGTTGGACATAAGCAGTAAATACATTTTATTTTTTAAAATATATTATATTATGAAATATATTATTAAGTTAAGTTAATTGTATATGATATTAAAAAAGCATTAATTAATATTGTATATATAGTTTTTATTATATTTATATAAATATTATATTAATACTTGTTCTTAAGTATATTTTAATTTAATCACTCTAAAATATATTTTTTGAAAGATAATAACTAAAAATAAGATATTCTTATTGATGTTTTGTTGTATTTAGCTACAAAATTAAAATTAAAAAACATTTTTTAATAATGTCTTGAAAATTTATTTTATATGTTAACTAAATTTAAAATAACCTCTTTAATAATGTCTTGAAAGTTAATAATATCCTTTTTATTTTTTTTATATTTTATTAAAAAAAATTATTACATCAATAATAATATCACATTTTAGTTATTAAAATAAAATTTTAATTTTAATTTTATATTTTCTTTAACCAACTTCAATAAAATCCATCTCGCATGTTAGAAATTTGATGGTAAATTAAGTGTTAACTCTGAATTTCTTCAATTTAAAGCATGGAAATTTGATTTATTAATAATAACATTTTAGTATAGAGTTTAATAATTATGAATTAACTGTGTAATAATAATTAATTTTACAATAAATATCTTAAAAATCATTTTAACCACAATTTGTAATTGAATATATAGAAATATTTTATAATAAATAATTATTACATCGACTTAATTTAATAAATATATTATGTTTCATAAATATTATATTTAATAATATCATCAATGTCATTTATGTTATATTTAATAAATACAATAACTAACGCTGTTTAATATTTAAATAAATACTACACTAATAACATTAAATACATATATTAATTACAGTAATAAATATTTTTAATTATATAAAATAAATATTACATCTTTTTTTATGTTTAATATATAGATATTTTCCTTTTTAAAAAATATTCTTTATTTTTATTTTCTTAAATAATAAATATTTAGAGAAAATTATAAATTATAAATCAATACAATTGATAGGGGGTAAAAGTTGTGGTAATGCCACGTGATTTGTCATTATTAGAGTAAGAGAAACCGTGTCTATAAATAAAGTAATTTTCTCCCGCTTTCTGAATCAATTATGCATCTATGTGCTCTTGTGGAAACTAATTATGTTGTTGGAAATTGCCACACCAAACAAAGGTGACAGCTTCCAGAAGGAAATGCGGAGGTTCAGGTATCAAAAATCTCTTTCTTCAGTAATATTTTGTAACATGTTGTAAGCTTTGCCATCATACAAATCAGAGTTTAGATTTCGCATAAGGCTATTGCACTTATTTAATGTCAACTAAATCAACATAATTGCTGGTGAGCTTCAATTGTTTCTGATTACAAGTTAGAATAGTGTAATGCCAAATTTTTGCAGTTTTGATGAATTTTTTTGACGTGTAGCTTTATCTGGTGATTCACATCGCATATGTTCTTAGAAATGTGAAGGGATTTGTTGATTTGCCAAGTAATTAGTTTTCATTTCGTACGTCCACTGCAAACACCAAGTTTCAGTACTGATGAAAAGGAGTATACTGTTGTGGACACAAGTAATTTAGGTAGTCAAGGGATGAGATAGTTGAGAAGGTTGCCAGAAGGTGTTAAGTGTTCTAGTTTGGAAAATGGTTCTCACAATGAGGATACTTCAAAGCAACAAACGATGGAACCTGACTTTGTTGATGCAATGTGCGTGAATATGGGAAGACTAGTGGTGTTAATTGCATTAAATTTATATTTGGTATAGAAATGGTATAGAAAGCAACCTTTCAAAGAAAATGCTTCCAATAAGAAGCATTGGTTATGCTAATCCATATGCTGCCTCCAAGTGCTAAGACAAATTTATCTCATTAAACTTTCTTTCTCTAACCTCATATATCATTTTTCTTATTAATATATTAATCACATATGCTTTCTTCTTTTCTACCTTGGCACATTTTGGTCACCTTTGTTTTACATTTTCTTATATACATACCATCTTTGATATCTATGAGATTTATAAAATTTTCCTTAGTAGAATGCCAGTATATCTTCCATTGTTTTGTTGTCAACAAATCTCTTTCACTTTATTAAATTCGCTCCCAAATATACACAAGTCAAGAAAGAAACTGACTTCTTCTATTTCACTCCAAGTGTCACTTGCACAATGTGGTTAAGAATAGTCAAATTTAGGCATTAAAGATGGTTGAGACCTTCCCAAATTATGTAATAATTTCTTCCTTTTCTAATTAAACATTCTCTATCTAAACTCATATTTTTACTCTTATCATTATATAAGTCACATGTTTTATTCTTTTCTATATCGACTGCAACTCATCCTCTCTTTCTCACTACATCACAAAATCTCTTCCAATTCAATCTTTGTGTCATGAAATCTTAGCTTATAGGTACCACTATCTCACTCTTATAAGAGTTCCATATGTATGCACTCAACTTTTGTTATATATGTATCTCAAAAACGGTGCTTGATTATGCTTTTTTTATTTGTATTCTACAATCATGTTCATAGGTACGTAACTATGAACAACTTTTTTTATAGACTATTCTTCATAGACTTCAAGACTCTTTTTCTTCTTCCATATCTAAGTAATACCAATAAAGGTTATTATATGAAGAAGAAGAAAAGAGTCTTGAAGCACATGAAAAATAACCTTTGAAAAAAGGGTGTTTATGGTTAAACCAATGAATATGCTTATAGAGTAAAATAAAGAAAATGGAAACTAATAGAGTTTTCGAGACACAAATAAAACAAAGTTAAATGTATAAACGTGGAACTTTATATATAAAAGGAGAGAGAGTGGCACCTATGTCAAGGAAACTAAGGTTTCTTGGACACCGATGTTGAATTAGAGGAGACTATGAAGTAGTGAGAAAGAGAGAATGAGATGCAACAGGTAGAAAATAATAAAATATGTGTTATATAATGATATGAATAAGAATATATGAGTTTAGAGAGAGAATGTTTAATCAGAAAAAAAAGAAATTATTACATGGTCAGAGAGAAGGTTCCGAACATCTTTAATGTCTATATCTAATTATTCCTGATTCCAAGTGAACCCACATTATGCAAGTCATAGTGAAATAGAAGAAGTCACTTTCTTTCTTGGCATGTGTTTATTTGGGAAGGAATTTAATAAAGTGAAAGATTTGTTGGGAACATGACAATGGGAGATATACTAGCATTCTACTACGGAAAATTCTATAAGACTGACAGATATCAAAGATGACATGCATATTAGAAAATAAAAACCAAAATTGACAAAAATGTGCCAAAATTTTTCACAAAATAAAGGCAACAAGAGCTTTTATCTCGTTTAATACCCAATGTACGAGAGGAATGCTGCTGTAGTGTACTTAAGGTAATTACTTAAATTCTTCCCAAGTTTAATTATATGCCTTTTTAATTCTATCATTACATGGGACCAACAATATAAACATTTCACTGGTAAATCCGTCTTATTCTGAAGTTTTTTTTTTTTTCTACCAGAAAATAGTGACTATTCACTTCGGAACGTATTGATATATATATATGCCTCTAAAAGATTGTTTCAACTTTAAAGGCTTCAGTTGCACTCAATTCTCTTGTTGAAGCAGTTGGAAAAAGAAAAAGATCTTACACGTCTCACTACATATTCTGGGAAATCCACTCATGCACTTCCCTTGCGCCCAAAAATACCAATTGCCAAAGATTACACAAGGTTAACACCTGCAGAAATTATGCACATTCTAACATATTAAGTAAAGTTCAATCAGATTATCTCTTCAGGGAAGCTGTTTGGTCGCGTTTAGTTGCTAGAGGTTGGCACTGTTGCTATGATTCGAAAATACATCGACAAAAACTTGTTTGAACATGTGTTGACTTATACCAATGCGTATGAGTTGTGAACGAATCTTGAATCTATGAGCCAATGATGGAATTCCAACAGGCACTTTGAGCAATCAGGTGGCAATAGTGATGTTGTTGCTTCTACAAAGGCTCTACTTTGTTTTGTCCCCGAAGTTAATGAGTTTTCAAGGACACTGGTGAAGAGCAGTCACTACTTTGATTCTGTTTGGGATGTCCTGATTAAAGTTGCTTCAGATCCTAAGCTAATTGAGCTTGTATGATGTGGGTACAAAAGAATCAATCTAAAGTGTGGCACCTGATGACAGAACTTTTGTAGTTCCTCCTGAAATTAAAAGATGAGGTGATGGAAAGTTCTACATCAACTATCTCTTGGGAGGTGTTATTTATATACTTGTTGGACAATCTTATTTATCGTCAATTGTTCTACATTACCAATTCTAGCAGGCATATGTGGCATATGTGGAAAGAGGGTGTTGAAAAATTCCACCTCATCTGTCTCAATTCTTAAGAGTTGCAGTTTATATACTTATTAAACCAATTGATTTTAAATTGACATATGATAGGGAGGACATCAAACACCAGTTGTTTTGCACAGAGAAAGACTTCGATGATACAAAAAACTTCTGTACTGAAGTGTTTCACAACGAGCACCAGTGTGACAAGAGCACAAGAACCACACAACCAACAATAAGGTTGCTGGAATCTTTGGCCTTGGATCATCAAGAGACAAACGACAAGTAGAAGGGTAAGGATTATCTCGATAAAAATAATTTGAAATCAAGACCTTCCCAATGAAGATATAGCAGCCTTTTTAGTCATTAAATTGATGCATTACATACTTGACGTTAGATACATCATACAAGCCTTAAAGAAAGTTTCTATAATACAGAGTCATTGCAAGACAAGGTGCCATTAGTCTTTCTTGCACTTAGCTTGAAGTTCTATGCTTTGTTGGGGCGTCTCCACCTCGTTGTCTTCATGATGATTCCAATTATTGATTTTAGATTCATACATAAACTGATTTACATGCATATTTGGTGGTTATTTGAGGCTTTCCTTTACTGTTTTGATTTATGATTGAATTTATACAAATAAATAAATATTTTTATTGAAACCACACAACTCGATCTACAGGAAAAACAAAATTAAAGCTTTGACCTTTGAACTTCTTTCTAGTATATTCTTTTCTCGTTTCCAAGACGTACTAGTTGGCCTAGTGACGAAAGAATTTGAGTAATTTGGACAATTAATTGTACAAAAAAAAAGTAATAATAGTTTTTGTGTAATATTGAATTTGGAATATGGATAAATTCATATTTAAGGACATGCAGTTAATAAATACATTTTACTTTGTTAAATATACTATATTATGAAATATATTATTAAACTCCCTTGTATTATTTAAAATATACAGTAATTAATACTGCATATAGAGTTTTTTTATTATATTTATATAAATATTATATTAATAGTTATGCTTAAGTATATTTTAATTTTTTAATTTGATCACAAAATATAGTTTTTGAAAGATAATAATTAAAAAATAAATTCAGAATATATAACTAAATTTAAAGTAATTCATAATAATTTACTTAAAAATAATTAACAATAAAGAGCACTCTAATTTCTCACATTGGTTTCACTTAGGGAGTGAGATAGTTTGTTCAACAAAATGAAGTCATAATGACTTCACATCTTGGCTATGCTCATTTGGTCTAGAGAAGACCTTTCTTCGCTCAACGAGAAAAGTTATAGAGAACATCCTCTCAAAATCACTAAGTGAGTGGGATGACCTGCTTAGCGAATGATCTCATAAAAACTTAGTAGATTTTAAGTCTCATTTCCTTGCTTAGCGATTAAGAGCCACAAAGAGCAACCCTTGACTAGCCAAACCCAAGATTCACTTAATGAATCTATGAGTTTTTTGGATTTTCTAGAAACTCGTACAAAGTGTTTTTTTACTAGATTCATAATTTTGCTCAACAAACATTCATCATGTTCATGTTTTTTGAGTTCACTCAATAAGAAAGGTCTTCGCTCAGTGAAAACTTATGTTTTCCATAAATTTACTTAGAAATGGAAGGTTGCTTAGTGAGAGTTTCCCATTGCACAGTGAGCCTTCAAACAAAAACCTAGAAAATATTGTTTTGCCAAGTGAAAGGTTGTCTCACTCAACGAAAACGAGAAGACACAAAAACAACATGTAAAACAAGAAACTTATTCAAACTCATTGAAATCAACATAAAATCCTTTCAATCAATTCAAAACATCATATAAACATGAAATAGACATAAAGATGACAACTTTCAACACATGCATGGTAGATTCATCACATTTTGACATTTTTCATAAAAAGCTTAAAAACTTCAACAATGGCTACTAAGGCTCAAATAAATTGCATGCATGGACTCCTAAGTAGTTAAACAACATATCTACATCACAATAACCACAAAATATTAACAAAATCATATCAAGGTTATCTTCTCTTACTTGGTTGAAGCTTATGAATAAACACTAAGAAAGAAGGGAGAAAGCTTGATTAACAACTTAATGTTTTAAAGCTGGTTGGAAGGGTCACGAAAATATGGAGAAATGAGAGTTTTTGCTCTCTGAAAAATAAGCCTAGCAACATCAACCAAGTGATGGCCTTGGGGTGTATTTATAGGGTTTCTGTGGGAAGGTTTAGGGGGAAAGTTTGTAATTTTGGGAAGTCGGCCCACTTAGTCACATCATTTAGCCATTATGAGGGATTTGTGAGGTTTTGTAGGTGACGGTTACAAGGTTCTAAGGTTTTCTCTAGAACTCCAGTCAGTTGGAGTTCTATCTCGAAAGACATGTTATCACATGAAAAAATATGCTAACAACATCAGGTCAACTAAAAGACAGAGAAACACTCTCAACTACTACACAACAACTCTCAATATTTTATTTGACTTGGTTAATTATTTTCAAAGAAAACTTACCTTATTATGTGCTATCTCAGCCATTATGAGATTTTTTTTTCAAAAAACGTGCTACACTAATAATACAAAATACATATATTATTACACTTATGAGACATTTGCTACAAGAGAATATTGTTTCACGAGAATGATTTTTACCCTTATTTCCTACAAGATCATTTCCATGGAAATGTGGAATCTAACTTTCTTGAGTTAAGAGAAAAATTTTAGTGCTATAAAAATATCCATAATACTCTTATTGACTCATTTAATACAATTATATAAAATTAACAATTTATTATTAAATATAATAAATAATTAAATTTGACAATAAGAAATACTACTAAATATTCTTTGTATACATTTTATAATTTTGAAAATATTTTTTTAATAAAATATTAAAAATTAAGCCAACATATTTATAATTTTAAATTTTATGAAACTATTTTTGCAATAAAATTTGTCCAAACCTATTATTTGATTAAAATATTTTTTAAAATTTATTTTCATTTACGTATAAAAAATATTATAATAAATATTTATAAATGCTATTATCCATATATTTTTGTAACATATTATCTATATAAATTATTTAGGTTTAAATAGCAATACTAAATAATTTACATAAGAAATAAAAATAAAAGTAACTATAATTTACTTATTCTTAAATTTAATTCTTATAAAACAACTTAATTATTATCTTTTTTAAATTAAATATTTTCTAAAAAAATAGGAAGGAATTTGCAACAAAACAAATAGATAGAATCGAAATTATAATTTAAAAATGGAAATGAATTGAAAATTTCGACCTGAATTTCAAAGTTTTTTTTAAGGAATAGAAAAAAAAAAATACATTCCATCATTTCTATCATTATTATGATATTACATATTCCAATTCAATTACATACCATTTCGAGATTTGTTTACTTCTTATTTATCTTAGGTAAATATGCAATGAAGCAGAAAAGTTGGATGTCATATTAGAAAGAAAGTAAATATGCAATGTGACAAAAAGTTCAATGTTGTATCAAAAAGTAAATATGTGCAATAAGGCAGAGCAGTTCAATGTCACGCAGTTTAATTTTTTTAAGGGAATAAAATAAAAGCAATTTTGAAAATAAGAATATTTTTTATAATTTTATTTTAGTTTGTGTTTCTTAATTGATTGAATAAACAAAAACTTTAAATTTGAATATTATTATATATTTATTCTATTATTCACTTTATTTTTTTATATGAAAAATTATTTAAAATAAATTTATGAATGTAACAAATTAAAATAAAAAATAACAACATAAATATATCCATCATAATTATATGTCACATTTTAATTTAAATATTGAAAAGAAAATCTGATAAAAGAGATAATAAATCCAACCATTTATAAAAATAACATAAAATAATATAAAAATTACTACATAATTATATAATTATTTATTTAACTTTTTAGGCCCCTCCTGCTTTAGGCCTGGGCGATGCCCCGTAACCTACCCTCACGGTCGACCTTGAGTGGATCCCATGGTTTTCAAATGAATTTGAGAGAAAACAAAAATTGCCCTCTTCATACCCTCAATCAAATGATTCTTTTTGTTTTATAATGGTACTACCAACTTCCTTTGCACCTTTGGCAAGGCATTTAACGGAAACATAATTTCACTTGGATCTAAGATAGATTTTATATTACCTTGCTTTTCCCAAGGTTGAGGTTTACTTTCATAAAAATCATGCAAATACTAATGAAAATGTATTTAAGTGAATTAGATTTATCCCAAAAAAAAACATTATGTAGATATAAATCAAGTTCTCTGCTCCTAAAACTTTGCTTGCTCCCAAATAAAAAATAATAGCCAAAAGAAATGAAGAAACAAGGAAATTCACCAAATAGATACACTACAAGAAAATTACAAATTAGCGTGGGCACAATTTGTTTCTAATCTGTCACGTGTGGAAAATTGCAACGAATTAACAAGTTGCTATTCTCTTGCTAAATTCGTGTTTTAATTTGTAAAATTCAATATCTTTTCTATGACTAAGTCTATAAACATCATTAACAAATCTATTGCTATTGCTAATTCTCTCACTCATTATTGATCCAATCTAGACTTTGCCCTTGCCAATTAGCAACAACTTTCCAAATTAACAACTTCCTTCATTAATGCATGGTAAATCCTTCACTAACTCTCTATTGCCTCTCTATTGCCACTCTCTTGCTAATATCCCTTGCAAATGTATGCATTGAGGATCCATCCCTGTATAAGCAAATATATGCATTGTGGATTTATTGTAAATCTATTGTGATTATTGTGTAAATATTTTGTTGTAAATCCCTTTTAAGTCCTTGCTATTTTCTTACAAAGTAATAACGTATTTTTCTTGCAATTCTCTCGCAAATTCTCAATTATATTTTTTTAAATAATCAAAATTGTAAATAATATTCCTCTATATCCAAAATTTACGAATCATCAAAACAAAAAATTAAAATTACACTTGTATATCCAAAATTTGGCAATAATCCATCATCAAATAAAACATCTTACATGAAATAAATGTCACAATTGCAATAATATCACTAAAAATCAAAATACTCGATAAAGTGCAAAAATTTATTATTACATGTTCTTAATCCTTCCCAAGTTGTTGAGGCAGTTGTAGTTGGTATTGAAAAATATATTACAAGTCTCACATCTAACTCCAATAGTCATGTAGTGAGAAATTTCAACGGTGCCAGCATATACAACAATTCAGAACCTATTGAGAATGTGAATGTAAACCAAGAAAAGGCCAGTTACAAATTAAGAACCTATGGCTATCCATTGACTATCAATGTAACAACCAATGTTGAAGGATCCCAAAACGATTTCCTTAAATAAAAAAAACTCCATTAATGTAACATATTTTATAATACACTTTTATATCATTAGGTGATTTTTAAGTAGATTATCCAAAAAGGTAATAAAATATACATTTTATTAGTAAAACCTGTGTAAAATTTATTCAATAATAATAAATAATATATTATAAAAAATTCATCAAAAAGATATATTATAAATATTTTTTTAAAACACAAATATCCACACTCAAAATTCCTAAGTTGTCTTTTGAGACTACAAATAATGAAGAATTTAAATATAAACTATAATTGAATATAAATTTTTAAATTATTTATTAAGGGACAAATCCAGGTAGGTTTCTTTGTTTGTAACTGCGTACCTACCTCCTTATGACCTTCTTCCACAGCTTTATGACAAATCAATAACAATAAAAATTATGTTATAAGTTTTAGAGTTATAATACAAAATCTAAAGCATATGTATTACAAGTAAATACTTACAATTCAATTATTTTTTAGATGTCTTTGCTCGATTTCTTTCCTAACAAACAAAAGAAGACTACAACATTGCCCCTAAGACAAAGAACCAACAATTGCTAATTAGATTTGCATTAAGAAACAACTAATGACATGGTGACACAAATTTAAATCAATTGTAAGAATTGTCATATCAATTATAAACTTGTACTTACGGATAATAGTAAAGTGATAGGTAATACATTTTACGTCATTCATGGAGCCTATTTTGCAAGTATGTCTAAGATTTAGTCGGTTTATTACATGTACTCTAAATGGGGAGAGAGTTCATGAATTCATACATATGTTTGCTCTCCCTTGACATAGAGGGTCAATGTAAATATCTAAGATATTCAAATTAGTGTTAATTACAATAGTTTGACAACTAATTAGGTAATTAATTTACAAGACATCAACCACAATTGTATAGTATATATAAAAAGCATGTTGCCACCTATACATATTTCCATAACATCCTTTGACATATGTAAAGTGAGGTAATAGAGTTTTTACCTACTACTTTAGCATTCAACTCTAATTGTACAAGTTGTTTCCCAATTCTCATGACCGACATCTATAAACATTGAAGTAGATCAAGTTGAGGTTTCAACCTTTTGGATGGAACATCTTTCCATTTGTCAAATTCCTAAACATCATAGTACAAACCTTTATTATAATCTCTTAAGTATTAAGTAGGTTCCTTAATTTATTATTTTTAAATTATTTGTTCCCTCTTCTAATTATATTTAACAATAAAATTTAAAAATAAATAAATTAAAACAACTACAATTATTTAAAATTTAAAAATATTTTTATTTTTTTAATGGATTAATGGGTCAACGCAACTCAACCCATTATTTGACTCGTTGAATTGATAGTTGTACTGGTTGAAAAATTAAATTACATAACTCAACTCAACCTGTTTAAGTGAGTTACACAAATCATTCTACCGAGTCAAACTCTTTTTGACACCCCTAATGAGTTGCACAAATCATTCTACCGAGTCAAACTCTTTTTGACACCCCTAATTCTTAGTTATTGACAGGAATGAATAGTAATATCGTAGCTACTCACCATTTAGGTGAATTAGTTGGATATTCATATCAATTTAGTTAGTATCGTTCAACATGTATTTTTCTTTTTTGGCAATATACTAATACCAATGATTTTATCAATTAAACAACACTATATTTTTTTCAAAATTTTCTCCTACTAGTTTTCCACTTTTCCTAATACAATTTATAAAGAAATCCATTTAAATCGAGAAATATCCTTCCATACTTTTAACCATATATTGTCGTTTTAATTAAAACGCTTTACATGGAAAAGTAAACGGCATAAAAAAATTAAATAAATTGGTTGAGGTATAGTTACATGTATTTTCATAGAATATATGATAGTTTATTTTTAATTTATTAAACTAAGTTTTAAACTATTATTAATAGTAGAAACTAGAGACTAGTCATGGTTGATTTTGTTTATCATGTAATTTTTATCTCTAACCACTTATTTTAGTTCAGTCCCTATTTAAGACTGCACTACGGTGCCACGACTCATGAGCTGCACACCTACATCAATCAGAATCATAAACAAGCGTTTGCATGTACAGATTTCACGCACTCATATTTCACACACTCGCGTACAGATCTTTGTTCTGAATCACAACCCATACACTCTCATTCAAGCTCATTCATACATTAGAGAGAGATTATCACTCTTTTCTTTCAGATTTGTCCATTCGGTTTTCTTCATCCTTTGTTGTTTCACTTGTTTGGTCCTTAGTGGTGGTCAAACTTGTTTTGTCCATTTCCAACTTTGATTTATGCATGCTAGCAGCTAACATTGCGAGAGGACATCATAGTTCTACTTTCATTGCAGAGTCAGGATGGTTTAGGGTGTGCTATGCCAACATGGATGATATAGGGTCGAGCAAGAAGGTAGGTTAAAGGATTTTATTGGATGAAGTGAAAACACTTATAATATATATTATTAGTTAGTTTTATTTCTATTTTTTAAAGCTAGATGGTGATATTAGTATGATTGTCATTTATTAGAATAACTATTTAATGGAAGACCTACCTTGTATATATTGGACGTTAAGAAAATAATACTAATGTTTATTTTATCTTCTGAGTAGCTCTTTAATAGTAGTTCTAGTAGAATAGGAGTAGTTATAGTTTTAGTTCATAACAAATACTTTTTATTCATCTCTATTTGTTTAACGTTCATGGTACATAATTTCCCTAGCCTCCTGCACCACCTTTTTCCAAGTCTCCAATATCATAAAGAAGAACTATGCTCCCATCCAACATCGACATGACCATTTTTTTCCCATATTGATGCATTGTCCACAATCAAATACCTTTCTATCTCCATCCTTCGTTGACAGCACAATCTGTGTTTTCTCAATGGTTTCAGAACCTTGAGGACAAGGTTCTATTTAAACCCAACGACAATGTTAGAATGTGGCTAGAAACACACAAATATGCTCTAAACCTAAATGGTTAAAGGATTTTATTGGATGGGATTAAGTTATTTATAATATATATTATTAGTTAGTTTTATTTTTATTTCCTAAAGTTAGATAAGATTGCCATTTATTAGAATAACTATTTAATGTAAGACCTACATTGTGTATTGGACATCAAAAAAAGCTTATGAATGTTTATTTTATTGCCTCCGTAGCTCTTTAATAGTAGTTCTAGTAGAATAGGAATAACTATAGTTTTTGTTCATAACATGGACTGAATGAATAAACTGAATAAACGGAAGGTGTAAACTGATACCATATCGAGAATAAACTCAGTATCTTATTTATTGAATGAACATCATACAGGTAGCACGTGCTTATTTATATATAATTATACACTGTTACGCTCGAGTAATGTTACAGAGTAAAAAATGTTACACAAGTAGAATGAGACTCCACGTAAACTGCACCAGTAGCTCTCTTATGTAAGGATCAGCCGGCATCAACATACTGGTTTATTATTGGTCAGGCAGTCTCTTCCTACAATAACAGTATTGAAAGCAATTTTTCAAAAAAAAGTTCTTCCATTAAGAAGCATTGGTTCTACTAATCCACCAAGGACTAGAACACTGAACTGTTTGGTATTACTCAGAAAAGATATTGTTTTTACCAATTGTCAAAGCTGTTCTTAGAGTGATTCACAAAACTTCTGAGATTGTTGCTACATTATGACCATCTGATTCCTTCCCTGTACTATTTTGTTGTCCCTTAACTACTTCAGTAATGAAGATGATGAACCTTTCGTTACTGAAGTTGTTCTAGGACAACAAAATAATAATAGGAAGGAATCAGATGGTCCTAGTGTAGAATAATCACAAAAGCTGTAAATAACCCAGCATCAGCCTTAGATTTGCTAAGAAGCATATATCTTTTCTGACCAAACAAGTCTATCTTTTATGACCAAGCAGGAAGCAGACTGATCTATCGACCCGATGCTTCTTATTGGAAGCACTTGTTTTGAAGGATTGCTTTCTATACTATTAATGGGAGAAGAGTCTTCCTAGCCAGAGATAAATCTAATGGAATAATATAATACCGCTAATCTTCCTTCAATCCGTGCACATTGCCCCAACAAAGACATTTCTTTATTTGTACTTTTGGAGTAACCTTACTGTCAGAACAATTTCTAAACCTACCACACTTCTTGACTACTTCTGGCAACCTTCTCAGTCCTCTTATCCTTTGACCACCCTGACTAGTGTCCGTAGCAGTATACTCCTTAGCTGAATTTATGATGTTGAATTCCTTATATCTTCTTTTCTTGTGCATGTTCCTAATGCCATTATTATTGCCGTATTTGGCAATAACATCAATTATGGAAGTGAATTACCATAAGCTCAGGGTGTAATTGATCTTTTCAATTGTCAGCTTCGCCAAACAGCATAATCTAACATATTGATAAATTACCTGTAAAAGATAGAATAAAAGATCACATACTATATATAATATACAATTTACGTGCAAAACATTTCAGATAATAATTTACTCTTTTACACGATTTATGTGATTTAAAAAGTGCACAATAAAGAAAGGCACTAAAATACTATTAGAGTGTTGTTAGCCTGTACACACACTATGGAATGTCCCAAAAAGTAGAATGAATAAAATTCGAAAAGTGACCATCTTTAGAGAACCAAATATAGAACATAAGCCAACAAGATGCAGTGAATATGGAAAATTTTCTGAAATATAAGCAATTAAATAAGAAAAAACTGAACAGAACCATTTTATTTTGGAATAGAATTATCTTATGAGGATAGAAACTTCAACTAGGTGAAAACATACGTGATTGAAGAAAAAAAAAAATGTAAATGTAGTTAGAAGTGTGCAGCTGCTAAGAACACCCCATGAAAAAACAAGAAAACAAATAACATGCAAATCATCAAATCCCTTCACATTTCAATGAGCATCTGCGATGTGAATCACCAGATAAAGCTACAGGGCAAAAAAATTCATCAAAACAGCATAAATTTGTGATACCTGAACCTCCCTTTTCCTTAGGGAAGAAATTTTCCCAGACGACCCGATTTAGCCCTCAATGCTTCACCAATCTGTCTCACAATATCACATCTATCTCTTTGGTGCCGGAACCTGCAACAACAATAGATACGTGTCCTCAATTAATTTCCAATAGCATTTAGATGCAGTACTAGTTACCCTACCATGTAACACAAACACAACTATAACCCCTCCAAGAAATAAATAAATAAAGTATTAAAAAAACACTCACGGTCATCCATATCTTCACTGCTGCTTCACTGCAAGTTTGATAATCTTGCAAAGTTGCTTCAGTCACTTCGTTCTACTTTCATCACTCAGGTTTCAAGTTAGGTAAAAATAAAATAAATATTTTTCTAGAAAAATTATGAAAAGGTGAAGCTGAACCAATGGCTTTCCATTGGCCATTGATGTAACAGCCAAGGTTGGAGGAACCCAAACCCATCTCCTTCGAGAACCTCAAGCTTTTTTCTACTTGGAACCCATTTCCTAAGACCCAAATGAAATTAGGTATCTGTGTATACTTGATTCTGAAAGTAGAGAAAAACTCTTTATTTATAGACACGGTTAGGTTGGCCGGATCATAATCAACCGGGGTGAATGGTAATCAACCCGACAGTTACCTCCATTGATTTTAATGAATTTAAGTTGTAAAATTAGACTTAGGGTATATTTTGAATTGACCTAATCAAGTTTGATGTGTTATATTTTTTAAACATTTTTTAACAATTTTATATTATTAAAATTTTTTATTAATAAATATTATTTTGTATAATATGTTATTATATTTATAATAATATTATTTAATTTAAAATATATATCATAAAATATATTTTATTTAAGTTTTATATTTATTTTATTATATTATTTAATTATATATAATACTAAGATTTATATATTACATTAAGAAATCATGTCAATCTAGTTTTGTCACATATTTTTTAAATTTTGTTCAAGTTGAGTTTGATTTTAAATAAATTATTCAATCAAAAAATTTAGTTGAATAACGATAAAAATAAACTAAACTCATTGTTCACCCTTAATTCCTTTCCTTATATGTGAACAACAATACATATTAGATGGAAAAGTGATAGAAATTTCTATTGGAGTTTTAAAATTTGGATCAATTATTGACTTGATTAAGATATTGAATCATTAGATTAAAGTTAAATAATCTTAAAATATCAATTTTTAAAATAAATTTTTATACCTTAAAATTTGTAACTAACCTTAGGCAAAGCATATCTTAAGTTAAAAAAAAAACTAAACTTAAGCAAAAGTAACATATGTGTTTAATATTATTAATCTAATATTTTTAGAAACAATAAATTTTATTATTTATTGTGTTATATTAAATATAAATTGAGCTTAAATATTTTTTTGTTCCAATAAAATAAGTGATTTTTTATTTTAGTTTTTATAAAAAAAACTTATCAATTTTGATCTCTATAAAATTTGAATTTTTTGTCTTTATTATTATGTGACACTTGATAGAGGAGTCACATATATGTTCAAAAGAAAGTCAAGTGACCATTATAAGTTATACATACTAGTATATGTGTATTATGTTAGCATATGACATCTTCAAAAATAAATTTAAAATCTTAAAACAAATGTTATTTATCTATCTTAAAATGAAAATTAGGGATTAAAATAGATATTTCAAATTTTAGAGGGATGAAAATAAAAAACCAAAATTTACTCATCTTATAGGGATCAAAATCAATTATTACAAAAGTTTGAAGGATGAAAATCGATAAAAAAAAATACAATCACTAGAATCAAAACTCACATGTTTAATAGGGACTAACAACACTATAATTTGCTATTAAATTTAATATCATCATTAAATATACCATTTATGAAATTTAATAAATATAATAAATGTTTATTAATAATATGACTTTTTATATGAATATGTGTAATGTATGTATTTATATTAATGTAATATTTATAGAAACATTAAGTTTTATTATTTATTGTGTTATGTTAAATATAATTTCTATTAAATTTAATAGCATCATTAAATATAACATTTATGAAATATAATAAATGCTTATTAATAATTTGACTTTTCATATGAAGCTGTGTGTAATAAATGTATTTAATATTATTAATGCAGTATTTATAGAAGCATTAAATTTTATTATTTATTGTTTTATATTAAATATAGTTTGCTATTAAATTTAATAGCATCATTAAATATAACATTTATGAAATATAATAAATGCTTATTAATAATATGACTTTTCTCATGTATGGAGAGGAGTTAATAAACGGTGTAATATATACATATATATGAAACATAATAATTTTTTAAATTTAATAAATATAATAAATGCTTATTAATAATTTGACTTTTCATATGAATCTGTGTGTAATTAATGTATTTAATATTATTAATGCAGTATTTATAGAAGCATTAAATTTTATTATTTATTGTGTTATATTAAATATAATTGCTTTTAAATTTAATAGTATCATTAACTATAATATTTATGAAATATAATACATCTATTAAATTTAATAAATGCTTATTAATAGTATGACTTTTCATATGAGTGTGTGTGGAGGGAAGGTAATAAGCGGTAATATAAAAAATGTGTGCACTAATAAACTGTGTAATATAAAAAATATTAGAAAAGTATTATTAAAAGTCATAATTTAACAAATACTTATTACTTTATTAAATACAATATTTTCTTTAAATAAGAATTAAGGATAATAATTATGATATGAATTATTATTATTATATATATATTTATTAATTTTTATATATTATATTTATATAAAATTAAAATTTTTAAAATGTGTTTTATAAACTAATTTATTAACAATAATGAAAATTTTAATAAATTTCTATATTTATGTATTCAATTATATAATATTTATTTATATTTACTAATGAATTTTGACTGTATACAAATTCATATTAAAAGTCATATGTTAAATAAATACATATTAATTTATTAAATATAGTATTTTCTCTAAAATAAGAATTAAGGATAATAATTAAGATGTGAATTGTTATATATATATATATGTGTGTGTATTTATTATTTTTTATATACTATATAAATATAAAATTAAAATTTACTTGCTTAAAATATGTTTTATAAACTAATTTATTAACAATAAAAAATTAATGCATATTATAATAAAATTTACTTATGCATTCAAGTATTTAATATTTATTTTTATTTAATAATGAAATTTGACTAAATAAAAATTCATATTAAAACTCATAAATTTGATAAATACATATTAATTTATTAAATATAATATTTTCTTTAAGAATAATATCAAGAAAAATATTTAAGATATGAATTTATACGTGTGTGTTTATAAATTTTTATATGTTATATTAATATTAATATAAATTTTAATTTTTCTATTTTAAAATATGGTTTATCATAAAATATTTTAAGTAACAAAATTAAAAATAATATTATTTTTTTAAAATTATTCTAGGTAACCTAGTCTAATCATTAATTGTTTACTTATTTTATTTTTCTCTTATGAATATAATATATTAACTAAAATAAAAAAAGGTATTATAAACTTTATATAAAAACAAATACAAAAACAATGTTACACAGTCATGAAATAAATCCCTCGTTTTAACATTACTCTGATGAATACAATATATTAACTAAAATACAAAAAAGGCATTTTAAAATTTCTACAAAAACAAATAAAAAATAATGTTACACAGTGATTCCAATAAATCCCTCATTTTAACATACAAAAAGGCATTTTAAATTTTCTATAAAAACAAATACAAAACAATGTTAGAGTCATTCAATAAATCCCTCATTTTAACATTACTCTAATGAATATAACATATTGACTAAATTATAAAAGGTATTTTAAAATTTCTATAAAAACAAATAAAAAAATTAGGGTTCCATCTTAAATGACTCAAAAAAAATAATAAAATTAGGAAAATTACAATTTTAACATATTAAAAATAAAGATCAAGTTAAAAATATATTAAGCATACTAGATAAAGAATATTCAATACGTTTTAATAAATTTTTTATTTATGTAAAATAAATATTAAATACTTTTTATTTTTAATATATGGATATGTTCCTTTTTAAAAAGTATTTTTTATCTTTAGTTTCCTAACTAGTAAATATTTAGAGAAAATTATAAATTACAAAAAAATACAATTAATAGGTCACAGTTGTCATAATGCCAGATCATCTATATGTTAATAATATTAGAGAATGAGAAACCATGCCTATAAATAAAGTATGTGGTGTTTTTAGTTTCTTAACTAATAAATATTTAGAGAAAACTATAAATTATAAATAAATACAATTAATATTATCACAGTTGTCATAATGCCATATCATCTATGTCAATATTAGAGTATGAAAAACCGTGTCTATAAATAAAGTATTTTTTATTTTTAGTTTCTTAACTAGTAAATATTTAGTGAAAATTATAAATTATAAATAAATACAATTAATTCAGTCACAGTTGTCATAATGCCATATCATCTATGTCAATATTAGAGTACACGAACCGTGTCTATAAAATAAAGTATTTTTCTCCCACTTTCTGAATAAGTATACATGCAGACTTACATAATTTCATTTGAGTTTGCTGGAAATGGTTTCCTATAACAATCAGGTTCACCTTCTCTTATAATTTTTTTTATAAAAATATTCATTTTATTTTTACCTAACCTGAAACCTGAGTGATGAAATAGAGCTTGATTGCATATATGATAAATCTTGACTTGAAATTAGTATATTGTTGTAGTGACTGAAGCAAGTTCGCAAAATTATGAGAAGGGATAGCAAGCTTGTAGTGAAACAGTGAGTTTTTTTTTTTTTTAATATTTGTTTTTGTGGTAGGCGGTGTTAGTCTTGTTCTAGTTACATGTTAAGGTTGGTACTTGGTTGTGAGTGCCATTGGAAACTAATTGAGGATGCACTTGTAATGTTGTTGCAGATTGCGTGAGGCATCCCTTCCTGACAGATTGGTGAGACATTGATGAGTGCACACTTTTTTGTATCTTTTGCTTTTCATTTTCTCATATGCACATTATTTTCGATATCTTTTTCGGTCTTATAAAATTTCTCTCGTAGTAGAATGTTGGTCTATTTGCCATTGTCTTATTATCAACAAATCTTTTCACTTCATTAGACTCCTTCCTAAATATATACAAGCCAAAAAAGAATCCTACTTTTTCTATTTGACTTCACGTGTCACTTGCATAATGTGGCCTTACTTGTTACAAAGAGGAGTCGGTTCTAGATATTAAAGATGATCGAAACTTTTTCCAAATGGAATAATTTCTTCTTTCTCTTATTAAACATTATCATATATTTTTATTCTTGTTTTTATATAAGTCATGTTTTATCCTTTTCTTTCCATTGCATCTCTCTCTCACTACATAATAGTTTTTTTCAATTCAACCTTTGTGCCCATGAAACCTTAGCTTCCTCAACATATGTACCCCTATCTCATTCTGTATAATAAGTTTTATATGTGTGCACTCAACTTTTGTTATGTGTTTCAAACTTTGTTTGATTATATTTTCTTTGTTTCTACTCTCCAAGCATGTTCATAGGTGTGTAACCATGAATATCGATTTTGCATGTTATTTTTTACATGTTACATGATTGTCTTTTTCTTCTTCCATATATTTATGTGTTACAAAAAGTATGGAAGAAGAAAACCTTGAAGCATGTAAAGAATAACCTAAAAAGAATATTCATGGTTAATCATGATGGGTATGCTTGTAGAACAAAAATAAATAAAATATAAACAAGCAGAGTTTTTTAGACAGACATTTATAAAAAAGTTGAATGCATACATGTGAAACTTTATGTACAGAAAGAGAGAGTGTGGTATCAATCAAGGTGACTAAGGTTTCATGGATACAGAGGTTGAATTAGAAGAGACTATGATGTAGAAAGAGAGAGTGAGATGCAGTACGAAGGAAGAAAAGAGAGAGAATATTTAATTAGAGAAAGAAGAAATTATTACATGATCCAGAAACTGGACCATTTTTAATGT
Organism: Mucuna pruriens; assembly: GCA_025330945.1. Lineage (NCBI taxonomy): Eukaryota > Viridiplantae > Streptophyta > Magnoliopsida > Fabales > Fabaceae > Mucuna > Mucuna pruriens. Next base: position 3,028,030 of record JAENHJ010000040.1, on the reverse strand, counting down.
TTATATCTGATTACTCGTGATTCCAAATAAACTCTCAAATACATGCGATACTTGGAGTGAAATAGAAGAAATCAATTTCTTTCTTAGCCTATATATATTTGGGAGAAAATTTAATGAAGTGAAAAGATTTGTTGACAACAAGACAACAGAAGATATATTGGCATTCTACTACAGGAATATATATTGGCATTCTACTACAGGAATTTATATAAGACCAATAGATATTGAAGATGATATGCATGTAAGAAAATGAAAAGCAAAAGTGCCAAAAGCGTGCCGAAATTGTTTACAAGATGAGGTAACAAAAGATTGTGTATCTCGTTTATTACGCAATGTAGCTAAGGTATTTGCTTAAATTCTTCCGAAGTTTAATTATATGCCCTTTTACATACATCATTTCATGGAACCAACAATATAAACACTTTAGTGGTAAATCCATCTTATGTTGAAACTAAAATTATATTCAATTACATGGTAGTTCCTCTTGAGGTTAAAAGACCAGTAATCATGTAGAGAGAAAGAAATATTGGACAATACAAAAGACATTTGTAATTGAAGTGGTTCACTTTGAGCATCAATGTTACAAGAGCACCCTGAGGAGGGGCATTAGAACCACACAACCAAAAATAAGGTTGTTGGAATCTTTGGCCTAGGATCATCCAGACAAAAAGGACAAGCAAAAGAGTAAAGATTATCTCCATATATAAAAAAATTGACATCAAGACCTATCCAATGCACGCGTCCTAAAGTGGCTGGTGAGACTTGGGATCACACATGACATGAAGATGTAGCAGCCTTTTTAGTCATTAAATTGATACAATTCATACTTTGACGTTAGATATATCATACAAGCTTTAAAGGAATTAATTTCTACAATACATAGTCATTGCAAGAGAAGGTACCATCTAACTAATACACAGCTATAAACCCCCCAAACTTATTATATTCGATAAAAAAAAAATTAATTTTACAATAGCGATTTATTGAAAGCATTTAAATTTACTATTTATTACATTTGCTCGTATTAATAAATATAATTTATATATAAAATTCACTCCAAATTAGTCATTGATGAAAATTTTAATTTTACAATAGCTATTAATTAGATGTAATTAAATTTATTCATTTATTACATTTAATTATTCACATTAATAAACTTAATTAAACCCCATTGCAATGAAAATTTTCTATATGACTTTCAAAATTATATTAATCGTTATAAATATATAATCAAATGTAAAAAAAAAACAATACTATTATAAAATAAGATAGACAAAAAAATGATATTTATTTTTGTTAGTAAAACTTAATTTATTTGAATTTTCATATAAAAAATTTAGAACTTAATTTAATTTTTTGCCCATAAAAATATTTATAATTTAATTTTTCACTCAAATTTTCTAGCTGTGGATCAAAATTTTAATTTTATAATAATAGTTTATTGGAGCTATTAAATTTAATCATTTATTACACCTAATTACGCGCATTAATCGACTTAATCCGACCTAATTGCTATGAAATTTTTATTAACAATTATAAATATTATAATCAAATGAAACAAAGAAAAAACAATACTGTAATAAAATAAGATAAAAAATAATATTTTATTTTAATTAGTGTAGCTTAATTTTTTTAATTTATATAAAAATTTAGAATATAGTTTTTTCTCAATAATTAGTTTTCTCTTAATTTATATTTTAACATTTACTATTTTAATTAATTCAAAATAAAAATTCAAATGATGCAACTGGCTATATCTATATATAAAGTTCACTCCAACTTTACTGTAGTAGTTTATCAAAAATTTTTAAAACTATTTATTGCATATAAAACATTAATGGATTTAATTAGACCTAATTGTTATAAAGTTTTTCGTTCAATGAGTTTCAAAATTATATAAAAAAATAATATATATTAATGATTATTAATATTATAATCAAATGTAAAAAAATAATACTATAATAAAATAAGATAGAAAAAATTATAATATTTATTTTAGTTAGTGTAGCTTAATTTATTTGAATTTTCATATAAAAATTTAGAATTTAATTTAATTTTTCACCCATAAAAAAATATTTATAATTTAATTTATTTTTTCTCAATTATTATTTTCTCTTAGTTTATTTTTAACATTTACTATTTCATTTAATTCAAAATAAAAATTCAAATCATGCAGCGAGCATAATGGGTCCTTATGAAATTAAGTTACTATTTAATTATATTAAAAGTAATTATTAATATATTAATGACAAAATTTTAAATTGTATTAAATTGGTAATAATATTAAATTAAAATTAAATTAAATTACTAATTTATATTAATTAGTAATTAATTAATAATATTATAATGCAAACTTTGTATTAAATTAAAATTATAAAAAAAAACTTTTTTAGTATAGGTAGATTTATATTATTACTAGAAAAACTTCTTTTAGTAAGTGAAAAGCCATAGTTACTTAACCTAATTTGTCTCTTCTGATGAAAAATTGTTTTTTCATAAAATCCAATTTAGTGTTTTTAGGTGTAATCAATCTTTTAATTTAGTTTTGTAAAATTGAAAAAATGTTTAATCCATGATATGTCTTTTTTCTCTTTTATATATTATCCATTTTACAAAGGGTGAGTGCTAACTAGCAAGTGTGTTCTATCTTTTTATTTGTTCTTTTAATTTATTCATTGTTATCTTAGAATGTTCTTTTCCTCATGCCCTTGCAATATGAGAGAAAGATAATATCGTTCAATATGTATGAATTAACTTGCAACAGTGATATTTTTTATGTAGGGAAGGGAGGTAAATTCTTACAATAAGGTGTCATTCAATAAATTTAACATCACACAACAACTTCTTAGGTATATCACCCAACTTTATGTCTCTTGTTAAATCTTTTGTTCTATTTGCATGTATCACCTCTCTCTATATATTTTTTTTCATTTCTCAATTTTATATAATGTTTTTGATCATGCTAATAACAATTTTAAGTGTATATTAATAGGAAACACTATCTCATAACTATATTTTATGAAAAATAATAATTTTAAATAAATTTCTAATAAAAATTCATTTATATGTAATTATTATTTTAGCTATTGATGAAAATTTTAATTTTACAATAATCATTAATTGAATGTAATTAAATTTAACTATTTATTGTATTTAACTACTCACATGAATAGATTTTATTAGACCTAATTGTTATGAAATTTTTCGTTATATAACTTTCAAAATTATAAAAATCACTTGGGTATAAAAATAAAAATAAAATAAATATTTCTCGCAGCCCTGAATAAAAAAAATAAGAATTTGGTGTATCGAAAAAATTTTCACTCTCTTCTCACAGTTTCACAAATTACTATATTATTAAAAAAAATTCTTTTTACTAAATTCTCCCTTAGTTTACTTATATCAAATTATATTAGTGTAATTGACCCAAACTATTAATCATAAATAATTTTATATAAAATGTGAATTTTATTAATTTAATAATTAAATTGTTATATATTTCTTGATTGTTTATATCAAATTTTATAAAATTTTAACAACAATAAAAAATAATTAAATGATATATATTTTTGTATATTTTAACATTATATATTACATCAACTTTGACACATGTGAAAACCGTATCAAATAATTTTATATTAATATAAAATTGTGTAGATATGTTCTAGGAAAAGAAACTTGAAGTCAATTAGTAAATTTTGAGAAAATTATCTAACTAAAAATTATTTAGTAATTTCATAATTAATATAAATTAATAATTTTATCTTTCTCATACTTTTATGTAGAGAAAAAAAGAAAAGAAAGAGAAAGAGAGAGTGTGTATTTGGAAAATAAGAAATTGAAATGAAATTAATGTTTTATCTGAATTTGAGAGACACGTTAGTGTCCCATGTGAAAACTGTCATGACTACTTAATAACCAAATTTATTAATATTATATTTTAATATATATATACTTAACAAATTAATATATTTTATTAATGTATGATTTAAATATGAATTTATATATATATTCAAAAAAATATTAATTTAAAATAACTGTTATAAATTTAATAAATATGTAAATTAAAAATTTCCATCTTGTTACTTTATTTATTTTATATTAAAGAATCTTTCAGAGATACAATAATGATTTTTTTATACATACGAGATATGTGTGAAGTTTTTTCTCAAAAGACTCATGTGATGCCAAAAGGAAGAGATATGCATGTCTTAGTTTTTTTTAGATATTACTCTTAGCTAAACCAAAATTGATCAAGCACCATAGCACACATGTCTCCCACTTATCAAGCCACACACATGATCTTAAAAATGGACATGCCCTTTATCAAGTGTTTTAAGATTGGAGGAATAATGTCAATTACTTTTTTTAATTCAAATATTTAGTGTGTATAACATATTTTGAAATAGGAATGTTTTTTATTCAAATAGATTGATTAGTCATTCAATTAATAGGAACATTTTTATTTAAGATTAAAAGCTATCATTATTATTTGCCATCAACATGATACACAATACACTATATAAGAAATGGTGACAATTTAGTCTAGATAAATCAGATAGCTCTTCACTTGTTTTTTAGCTTTTTTCCTCTTTATTTTCTCTATTTTTCTTCTACTATGATACTGTTAAATATTTTGGACATTGTCTGTAAGGCTTCAACGTGCTTTTGCCTCAAGTGCACAAGTTCAAACATGTTGTATAAACCTTGGGGAGCAAATTAATTTTTGGGTTGCACCAAAGGTATACCAAAATTTTCTTCAAGGACAATGATTTTTACCACAACACAAGATTTCTTCTCTTTTCTTTCTTATAATTAAAAGCAAATTTATTTTTTCTTTCTTTGGACTTGTTTTGATAGCTTTGCTATTGTGGTGGAAACAAATGTAGTCAACAATGTAAATGATTGGATGTTGGACACAAGAGCTACAAGCCACATTTATTCAAATAAGAGGATATTTCAAGAGTTTGAGGAAAATGCTAAAAACGCTATGGTCTACATGGGAAACTCTACTGCTACTAGAATGCACGACAAAGAAATAATTCTTCTCAAACTCACTTATGGTAAAACTCTAGCTTTGAATAATGTTTTGTATGTTCTTGAAATTCATAGAAATCTTGTGTCAAGGGATTTACTTAACAAAGTTGGTTTATTAATAGTGCTTTAATATAATAAAATTTTAATAACTAGGAGTGGAGATTTTGTAGGCAAGGTATATATATTTTGTGGTTTATTTGTTTTAAACATTGTCGAAATGAATAACAATACTTCTAGTTATGTTTCTATCATTGGATCTATTAATCTTTGGCATGAACAACTAGGACATGTTAACATAGCCTCTATTAAATGATTGTGTAGTATAAACTTGTTGTCCACTGTAAAAGAATATTTGATTTCTAAATGTCATGTTTTCACAAAAGTCAAACATATAAAACCACCTTTTGAACATGTAACTACTAGAGAAACTAAACTACACTTAAATTAGTGCATTTTGATCTAGCTAATTTTCAAAATACAACAAGTAGAGGAGGGAAAAAATATTATATCATATTCATAGATGATTATTCTCATATTAAAGAGTATCTTTTGAGAACCAAGGATGAAGTTGAATCTATGTTCATCAAATACAAGGCAAAAGTGAAAAATCAATTAAATCAAAAAAATAAAATGACTAAGATTATATATTGATGGTGAATACATCACAAATAGCTTTAAAGAATTTTGTGAAAATAATGGCATAATACATGAGTTTGTTGCACCCTACACACTACAACAAAATGAGATAGTTGAAAGAAAAAATAGGACCCTTAAGGATATGATGAATGTCATGATAATTAATTATGCTATGCCTAAATATATGTATGGGAAAGCTATATTAACTACATGCTATATACTAGACAAGGTACCTCATAAGAAATTAAATAAGACACCTTATGAGTTATGAAAGATCATTCTCCAAAACTTAATTACTTAAAAGTGTGGGGTGTTTAGTTAAAGTTGGACTACCAGATTTCAAAAGAACGAATGTTAGTCCTAAAATAATTAATGTTGTATTTATTGGTTATTCTCAAGATAGTGTTGCATATAGATTTATGAGATTAAATAATAATTCTATATTAGAATTTCAAGATGCTATATTTTGTTAGCATTTTTTTATTGTGAAAAAATTGAATTATGTGAATGATGTTACTAATTTTGTCTATATTCCTCATATTCCCAAACTGTGCAAAATGTTGAGAATTGTGAAGCAAGAATTAAAATAATTAGAATAGAAACAAACATTGGTCTAGATTTTATAACATCCTCTTTAGTAGAGATAGAAGATATTGATAAAATAAATGAAGAAATTATTTATACTTATATGTTAGAAGGAGAATTCAAAGACCTATGAGGAAACAATAAAATCAATACTTTTTTTTTGTGTGGAAAAAGACGATTAATAGTGAACTAGACTCCATTACAAGTAATCACACTTGGAAACTAGTAGATTTGCCTCTAAAGGTAGTAAAACCATAGATAGTAAGTGGATATTTAAAACAAAATATAAGCTTGATGATTCAATAGAAAAATTTAAGGCTTTACTTGGAAAAAAAAAAAAGGTATAGACTTTTTATACTTATTCACTAGTAACCAAAATTGGTATTGTGTGTGCTTTAATATCTTTGGCAACAATCCATAACTTGGTTATACACCAAAGGTAAAAATTACTTTCCTAAATGTATATTTAAAAGAAGAAATCTACATGAAGTGACCAGAAGGATTTGTTATATCAGGACAAGAACACAAGGTATGTAAGCTTAGGAAATTTTTACATGGTTTAAAACAAACTCCTAAGCAATGGTATGGAAATTTTAATAACACATTGGTGAATTGTGGATTTGCAATAAATACTTATGATTCCTGTGTGCATGTGAAAATGATAAATACAAATTGTGCTATTATATGTTTATATGTGGACGATATGTTGATATTTGAAACTTCTTTGAAAGTGATGTTTGAAATTAAAAAGTTTGTAAGTTTTAAATTTGAGACGAAAGAGTTGGGAGAAGCTAACGTGATATGGGATATTAAAATATAAAAATTAGAAATAGTTTCTCACTAAGTCAAGCTCATTATGTTAAAAAAACTATTAAGAAAAATTAATAGTTTTGATGTTGTGCTTGTTAGAACACCATATGATTCTAGTATTCATCTGAAGAAAAATGGTGGAACTAATATTTCTTAATCAGAATATGTAAAGATAATTGGTAATGTTGTGTATCTTATAAATTATAATAGACCAAACACTGCTTATGTTGTAAGTAGTGTGAGTAGATATACTTATAATCCTAACAACGACCATTGGAATGTTCTTTTGTGCCTTTTAAAAATATCTAAAGGGTACTATGAATTGAAGTTTGCATTTTGCTAATTTTCTAGTTATCTTATAAGGATTCAGTGATGCAAATTGGGTCTCAGACAATTATGAGATAAGTTCTACTGGTGGGTATATGTTTACTCTATAGGAGGTGGTGCTATCTCTTGAAAATCTACAAAGTAAAAATGTATAGCAAGGTCCACAATGGAATCAGATTTCATAACTTTTGAGCTTGCAAGTCAAGAAGCAAAATGATTAAGAGGCCTAATGTCTAATATACCATTATAGGGGAGACCTACACCTTCTATATCTCTCCATTGTGATTCATAAGTTACAATGTGTATGACAAATAATAGTACTTATAATGGTAAGAGAAGGTATATATGTTTAAGCATAGTATTGTCATACATTTAATTAAAAATGGAGACATCTCACTTGAGTATGTGAAAAGTGAAAAAATATTGTAGATCATTTTACAAAAGGACTACCAAGGAAAATTATCTTCGAAACATTGAAGGGATGGGCTTAAAGCCTTAATTGAAGGAAAACATGGTGGACACCTAATTATTGATGAAACAAAGCCTTGTTAATATTCCTTTGTGCTACACTTCTCATCCCTATAATGTGTGGTAATACTTTATGTGAGGTTGAACCATGAGCTTTTAATAGATGCATAGCCCTTGATATAGGAGATGTTATAGAGACACATTTGATGTATCTACATACATGAGTGTGAAGGCACATGTCACCTTTCATGAGAGACTTAGACTATCTTTCTAGAGCATTCACGAGTAACCTAAGGTTATATATATGAAGGCCTAAATTATTGTGAAAATTTTAAATGTGAAGCTATCACGATTTTAAATGTATAAGTGTGTGTTATGATAGTCTCATCTTAAATCATTAATTTTAAGAGAAATTTACTTATTGGACAAAATATATTGCCTCACCACACTGTGTGTTAATTCAATCCTTAGGACATTAACACTTAAGCACAAAAATTCTTTCCTTGCCCATAATTTTTTCCTTTATCCACTTAATTTCCACTAGTGGGAGATTGTAGGAATAATGTCAATTATTTTTTTTTTAAATTCAAATGTTTACATTCATTGTGAGCATATTTTGAAATAGAAATGTTTTTTATTCAAATGAATTGATTAGTCATTCAATTAAATCGAAATGTTTTTATTTAGGATTAAAGCTATCATTCACTGTTTGCTAACAATTTGATATGCAACAAATAGTTTTTCCCTCTTTATTTCCTCTAATTTTCTTTTACTCTTAAATATTATGAGCATTATTTGTAATGTTGGAGATTTTTTATATGCGTTCAAAAGTTTTGTATGTTTTCATGATAAAAAACTTTATGATTAAATAATGATGCCTATAGTTTTTATAAGTACTCAATATTTTAAGGATTCAACAAGTCATTACAACTATGATAAGGAGATTGCATCCAAAACTAGAACTTGTCTTTGACAAGATGACCAACAATGTCCAAAAGAGCTTACCGTCCAAAAAATGACTAAGTTGTCATTCTTCATATAAGTACAAATCGTTTTGAGTGCTTATGATATCTCGTAACCTGATTTTTATCTTATGCATATATGGTACCTCATATATCTCAAAAAGTTGTGCTTAAGAACATTTTTATATGTTTATATTTATCTATATGTTATGCTTTGTTGTTTAAAAGGGAAAAATTTTCTTTATCAAGCTTTGAAGAAACAAGTCACCCTTGATAGAAATGTGTTATGATCAAACTTCTACAATCTAAGGAACAAGTATAATGATCTCCTATATATTAGTCAAAGAAAACATGTTTAAGAAAAGAAAAAAATAATTTTTTTTGCTATACTTTTCTTTGTCCTCAGAAGAAGATAAAAACTCTAAAAAAGTTTATCTTTAGTATTTAATGCGTAAATGTTTCTCTCTCTCTCTTTCCTCTTTCCATGCAAAAAACAACTCTCTTCTCTACGTCCTTACATATCTTCTCAAGGAAGAAGTAACAACAAGAAGGAGGAGTGATGTACATACAAGTTAAAAAGCTCCAACGATATACAAGTGTTCGTGTTCCTTTGTACGACATCTTTGAAAAATTTGTAAGTTTTCTAAGCATCAAAGCTATGATCTTATCTTTGTATTTCCTTTGCTAAGCAAAGTCAAGCTTTGTTTTATAACTGTTATATGTTCATCTAGTGAGATATCTTTTTATAAAATTTTTGTTTATTTTTTTATAACCTGAAGAGGCTAAGTGTTAAAGAACCTTGTATTTAAATATTTTTTATATGTTTACAATAGTGTTTGTAAACATTTTGAGTTGATAATGACAAATTTTCAACCAAATTAGTTGAGGACTAGATGTAGATTTTTGAAGAATGATTGAACCACTATAAAAATCTTATTCTCTCTATTACAATTTTATATTATGTGAATTACATTACATGATGCAATCATAATTTATTAATCATTTATATTTAGCGATATTTTCCCCACATCTCTATGGCTAAACTAATTAAAAAAATATTTTTTAAAACAAATAAAAAAGAAAATCAATAACTAAAATTTTGAACTTAAAAATTATAAACATCTAATTCACCCCTCTTATATTAAGCCATTTGTTTAACAAAATCAATATAAATATAATGGAATTATAAAATTCACAATAAAAACAAAATCCAAAAAAAAAAAAACTAAAAGTTGAACCAAATCACAATTTTTTTTAATCAATTTTTCTATTCATTTTTAGATGGATTTAGCTATTTAAAATAATTTAATTCAATTTTGAATATTCATATCTATAAATACAGATCATATAAAATAAGTTTTATTAACCTTAAAAAATATTAGCAATACAATTTTTAATTATTTTATTAAACATATTTTTATTATTGGTTGAAATTAATTTATTAAAAATATAAAATTTTATAAATCACATTTTTTATTTTAAAAGCTCAGCTCATAATTTTTTAAATTTTAGAAAAAAATTACACTCATTTTTCCTAATTTCTTTTAAATGATAGTCACACACTTTTTAATTTTAAAATAGACATTCACTTCCTTCATATTTTTAATAAAATGTCCTTAGAATTTTTTTTAATCTTTAACATTACATGGAAGTCAGGATGTTTTGTAAAAAAAAAAAAAAAAAAAAAAATATATATATATATATATATATATATATATATATATATATATATATATATATATATATATATATATATATATATATATGAGTATCATTTAAAAGATAATTTCTCCTAAATTTTAACTAATAATATAAAATTTATTATAAAGAATATGGTGGAGTCCCTCTAAAGCAAGCCACAGGGTTTTGGAACTCTCTTCAACATTGGGCTTGTAGAAGAACCACAAGGCCGCATTTGGCGTCACACGACTAAGATGGGTCAGGCATTTCGTCGAGCATCTGGAAGAATCCGAGCAGCATCCGAAGCTGACACGTCATCCTTCTCCAAACCGAAGACCGCCGTCGATCGCCGAGCGCCGTCCAAGGCTGCCGCCGATAAGGCGGCGCAGATCTCGAAAGCCGCCGAACACGAACAAAACATACTTGACGCCGGTAACTCTCTCTCTCTCTCTGTAGGTTCAAGGTTTTCGGTTGGGAAATTAGGGTTAAGCGATTGCGAAAATGTGGTTCCTTAACATTATTTCATTCTGGGAAATCCGAAAACTTTAATGGGTGCCTCAGAAATTAAGGCTGATGATGAGGTTTATCCTTAGACTGTGTTCTGCTATGTTGTGGTGTTCGTGAATAAGGCCAAGAACTACGTGGGGGCTTGGGCTTTGTGAATGTCACTGTTCAGTTTAAATTTTTGCTTTTGGAAATATTTTTGCACCCTCAATGGGTTGGGTAGGCTTGCATAGTTCAGCTGAAAATGGGGTAGTGAAAAGTTTGAGGAAAAATAAAATTTTACACGTTGATTGTTAGAATCAAATTGCTGGAGAGTAAAAACTGGAGTGCAACACAGTTTCACTCCAGCCTCACTTTTTCTGGCCCCTTCTTATTGGTAAGAAATTTAGCTAGAAGTAGATTTTCAATTGTTCACCCATTTCCACCATTTATCTAGCAATAACTAGTAAACGCCTATGGGGGTCATTTGGTTTCAGAAAACATTTTCTGTTTTCACATTTAATTACAAAATATCACTTTATTTTTACTTTGTTTCTTTTTTTATGAGTTTGAGTAAGAAATTGTGAAAATGGAAAATGAAAACGGAAAACCATAAAAACTTGTTTTCTTCTAAAACAAACGGGAAACAAATTGAATACATGGTGAGGTTTTTCTAATTAAAAGTGAAAAATAAAATAAAAAACAAAATCATTTTCTAAAATCAAACGGTCTCAACTCAAGTCTTCCATCACTTCATTTTCACTCCATTTTTTTTCCACCTTGCCTGCTGGACATACCATTAGATTTTGTGGTCTTACTAGCTGTAGCTGTTATTTTATCTGTGAGGCTTTGCTTAATGTTAATTTGTGTCTGTTTGCAATATGCATGCATAGATATTGTTTATAATTTTGGTGTTGTGAGGTTATATAATGCTGTTATGATAGTTCATTGTGGTTGGTTACACTGTTATTTGTTCTTGGCTTAAGATGATCGTCCTATAGTTAATATGGACAACATTCTGGAAGAAAGAGATCCCAAATTTGATGCTATGCTTGGTCAAATGGTTGGTAGAATTACATCAAAGCCTGGAGGAAAACCTGAGATGGGTGAGGTGAGTTTATGGAAGTTGCTTTTACTCCTTATGTAGAGTTCAAATTGATGCATAAATGTCATTATGTTGTATGTAATGTATAACTCAACATTTGACATTGTTTTAGGTCTTCACCCTTTTCCAAGGAAACTGAATTAGAGTTGAATGTTGAGTATTATTATTATTATTATACGTTGATCTCCGTATGCCAGTGTAAAAGATGGTATTATTGGCATTGAGGACCAAGGGAATCCCGTTTTTCAATATTGACTTGTTCATCTCCTGTCAAATGAAAGTAAATTTGCCAAAATAATTCTACTTTTGACTGTATGTTGTGGATTGATATTTGCGTACAAATAATCCTGATTATACACTAATATACCTTTAGAAATCATATACCACTCATCATCAATCAATGCTGGATTTATGGTTTCTGTCATTTGTTTACTCATGGTATTAGGAATTTAGGACGGTGCCATGTGGGAACTTAACAAATTTTATTAATAATTACGGTATACGTAGTATGTGTTTGGATTAGCCAATTTTACAAAAGTAATCACTTTTTCTTAGCAGCTTCCTAAGAGACATTTTAGTGGTCAAAGCTTTACTTTTGACTTTCTAGTGCATATTTTAGATAGACAAGCTCATCTTACAGCTATACAATAATGTTACAGGCCTTTGTGGTTGAGAAGAATAATAGGCCCATGCCAAAATTGCGAAACACAAAACCAGATTCTCGCCGTTACGAGGAAAAGCCGGTTGCTGCTGGCACTTTGAATGTAGCGCAGTTGCGCCATATCATCCTTTTGCATGAAGGCAAGGCTGATGATTACAATGGGTCTATGGATGCACAACAGATTGCTGAAAAATTTCAGGTCGATGTTGTTCAGATTCAGAGGGTCTTGCAATTCTTATCACAACCTCCAGAAGGTATCAGTAAAGACAAGAACAGAGAGCCAAGATAATTAGCTTTACCAGCATTGCTAACTGGTTCCTGTATGAAAACAAGACTGTTCTAAATAGATTTGAAGTGTGGACGAAGTCTTGCCATTGAAAAGTGTAGTTCAACAGAAAGGTGAACGCCAAGGCTATGACCTCAGGTCTTGATTGACTTGTAATGGACTATATTAGCAAATGCTTGTGCAGCCCAAAGACTCGGAATTTTTAGCACATAGTGATATCAAAAATTGAACTTATCCTTGCAATAAGGGTTTTGTAACACAACAGTTGAGTTTTTTTTTCTTCAGTGCTTCACGACAATCAATAAAACAGGAGCAATTTGAGTTTTGGCTTTGCAATTTGCATGTGTTTGTAATCTCTGTATTTTCTCTTATTTGCGGACGATTAGACTTGTTCTTTACATGAGATTCGTGTCCCTAATGCCCCATGCTGAGATTCAAGTTTGTCTGGAAGAGTGATGATAATTTTATCCCTACTCTTATATTCAATCACCTATATCCTGTCCATTGAGAGGTTAATCTGGACTGCTTGTAGCAGAGATAGAGCATTCAGTGTTCATTATCACAATCAGCAAAAGAACGAATATAATCAGATTAGAACCTTACATGTCTCACAGTGATACCATTTTACGCAAATCATGACAAAAATGCCTTCCTAAACAACCTCCAGGCACATAGCAGATCTTGACGCTATCAATACTCAGGTGCATGTTTGACAAATATTTAAAATCAATTGTCTCACTATAAATACATTTCAATATAAATTTATAATTGATTTATTTAGATATATATTTCAAATTTGTTCAATGTTCATTGGGCAGACTGAAGCTAGAAAAGATGAATATCGATCATGTTTAGCTTTTCCATTTCAAAACCAGTGCATGCTAAATTCTAGACCCCTGAAATCGTCCTAAAGTCGAACTAAAACAGGTTGAGCCATTTAGGATTAATTTGAAAGTAAAAATCACGTTAACAATAATACCCACCTCAACAGCTGAAGCACACCATTCAGTAAAAGGAAAATAGATATTACCCCGCTAGATCTCGGCTTTTATCTTACTTTCAATCTTAAAAGAGAAACAGAATCTTATCCATTACTGCTGTAGTTAAACTACCATATACCTCGTGCTTCCTATCCAGGGTAAGTTGATTAAAAAAGAATGAGATAAAAAATCACAAAATCCCCTTCTCCCCTTTGTAAAAAATCAAGTCAAAATAGATTCCAGCCAATCTGATGTGAATTCATACGCAACAAATGTTACAGCACCAGCAGGTGCAGCTTTAACAGTTGATGGGACTATTCCCTTATATAGACCAGCCCAACCCTCCATCTGTAAAATTCGTTTCATGGCATCAAACATATTTTTGTATGCACGATGTTCAACCCGAGCTCCATATCTTGGATGCCTTTGTAGACCTTCAATCTGCACCAACAAAGAATGAAGGTTCATAATTCTATCCACATCAAGTCATGGAAACTGACGGACATCATTTAATCAGCATGAGGCCAACACAAGATTCTTGATTTTTATGGGAGGATGAAGGGTTCAACATTCTAAGATCTACCTGAAATCTTTTCTTGACCACATCAAGTGGATGGCAGACGAGCTTGGCACATGTTCCCGCAGCCAACCCACACAGGAAAAGCTGAAAGCTAGAGAGGCTTTCTGCAGTAGGATTTGAATATTGCCGACTATTCCACGCCTACATTATCCCACATAATATATGCATAATAAAAGAACAGGTATCAGAATTGCTCACTATAAAGTATAAGTAAAGCATTCGTCAGCTCTGAGGGAATCCAACTCTATCTTTATATGATGTTGCTACTTGAGTGAACCAAATTTGCATCAACATAGTTCCAACTTCCAAGTATCCTTTTCTCTTTGTCTACTTGCAATTATATTTAATCTAGCAGAAATGCAGACCTGAGACTAGGTACGAGGCATAATCAAGATTAATTGCTTGGACTAAAATTTAAAATTAATACAAACTGCTATATAGTTTCTTTTTCGGTGCAAATAGCTAGAGCAAAAATAATGACTGGCACACATAAAACCAATAGCAACCATATCTAGACACCCAGAATGGCAAATTATGTAACAGGTAGATAAGAATCTAAAAATGAGATTGATATTTGAACAGGAGTTGAAAAGGTGAGACATGCATAGAGCAATCCTCATAACAAATTGTTACATTTTAATTCTAATATGATCATTTAACTCAATCAAACTAGTAAAATGATGGTACAAGATAAAGCAAACCAGAGGCTAGAATAACCAGAAATGCACAAATATAAGAAGACCAACAAGTTCACCTTAATATAGTTTCACAACAACCAAATGACATCCAATAGGTGCACGCAAAATAAATGAAATGTTAGTTAAGTAGAAGAACAAAAACTTTACCATGGTCCAACGTTTGAATGTATCATAGGTGCCAAATTGTAGGCCTGCATATGGTATAATCTCCACTAGGGTTGGCGACAATCCAGCATACAAGCCTTGGAAGCCACGAGTCCGGAGAATATCAACTAATGCTGCCCTCATGTTTGGATAAATCTAAATGATGGGGAAAATATTAGCATGGCATAGCTACAAAACCACAACAGCCCCAAACTAAGCACTAAAAGCTAAAGGTATATTGTCTAGAGCCAGCAGCAGAGGTTTTTCTTTTTTTACCCAACTCTGTGCAGCGTGAAATACAAAGAAAGCACAGTACTGAGGTACAATAGTACACTGAATTTGAGGCTATGGTCATAATCTATATTTTATATAACCATGTCACCTGTTAAGATAATGCTTGAGCAACATAATTTGGGCGCCTCTTTACAGCCATTGCAACAAACAGCCATCCTGTGGTGCCCCTCTAGGCATTTGCCCAGCATATTTTACGGTTTATCAAAGATTCTAATCATTAAAAATCATGCATGACATGGTCTGACAAATTTTCAGCCATTCTGTGTGCTCCTCAAGGCATTTCATCAGCAAACTTTAAGGCTTAACATGGCTTCTAGACTGCTAAAAATCATACATGATATGATCTGATAATTTTTTTTATGTGAAGTACCATTAATTAATCAAGAAGCAACGGTGAACACCCAACCCTACAATTGGCAAAATGAATGGTCATGAAGCAACTAGACAACAAGCTTAAGTTGTTAGGTAAAGACAAATGAGTTATATTATGTCTCTAATGCTCCCCCTTTATGCAAACCTTTAGGTTTGAAGCAAGGACATGCCCAAGCCCACCTATCTTGTATTGAACTTCAACCTTTATATTGGAAGAATGGGGATAGCAAGGATCAAACTCTAGACTACTTGATCATAGAGAGATTCTAATACATTGTCATAAACTAACTATTCCAAAAGCTTAAGTTATCAAGTGAATACTCTTAGAAATTGGACTTAGAACCTAACTCAATCTCACAAAACCGACTTGTAAAGTAAAGACTATCTAAGCTTTATAAACTCTATTTAAGCCATATCTCTAGTCAATGTGAGACTAAATCACTACCCTTGAGGCTCCAATTAAAGTAGCTATCAAAGAGACCGCAACTAAAGTGAGATAGGAGTGACTGCAATTAGGGCAACTTTCCAAGAAATACACATGAATTGTTTATACTTAACATCTATAGAAAGAATGAACAAAAAATCACAACATAAACATAAAACTTCCAAGCACAATGGACTGAGAAAGAAGCAGAAGTAAATGGACAGGAGGAGAGTAGTTAAAAAGCATGCCAGCAATTTCCATCACTGAACTTCACAGTTCACAACACTAATACACATTAAAGTAATTTACTTCAAAACCATATTGTAACATTGATCATTTTATAATGCTTATATACCTTTGGTTCACCCTGAGAAGCTAATATGGTTCGGAGAAGATCAAAGGGATATGACCCTAAAGTAGCAGCACAGCCAGCTAACGCCCCACTCATATAGGATAGATAAGGGCTCAAATTAATGTGATTCTCTGCAGCAATAGAAAGCAAAGCAATGAACAAAATAGACCCACAACAGGAAATTCCCTAGTAATTAATATCTCTAGATTGCTCATGGACACAGGTTTTGACCTGGCATATAATTAGTGTTACATCCATTAACTACAGACAGCACAGTATCCTTCCATAAAATGCCTTATTAAAAGTATTAGTAAATTGAACAAAAATAAAATAAATTAGTAAAAATGAAATTTAAATTCAGAATTATACTTTAATGAATATGAAGAGCTTTGGACCTACATATTTAAAGTTAATGATGTGATAAACCAACATTCTCAACAACAAAACAAAAAACTTAGTAGACAAACACCAACGAGATAAAGTGTATATTCATTTTACTCATCCAGCTTATATGTTAGGCTACTGAATAACAAAATACAAAATAGGATACCTGTCTTGGAAGAACCAGAGGCAAAAGTCTTCACCATTTGTAAAACAGTAAATTGTATAGCTGTATATGGCATAACCATGAGTAAAGCTGGCACATTGCCCCGCCAAAAACCCTGTAATATATCAGATAAGGAAGGGTAATACAGCTTTTTCCCCAGAAAAAAGATTGACAGGAAACTTCTGAAAGACATTCTGAGGAATTCAAGCACTATCGAATATAATGATCTCACCAACTGACCAACAGCTGATTGGTACCCTTTTAAGGAATATAGGAATCAGAGGCAGATTACTAATAGAGAGAAGTAAAGTAGAGGTGAGTTATTTTACCTGTATGCCTTCTTCTCTAAAAATATCTTTGCTTGCTTGAAGAATGCCAGTATATTTTGAAGGTGTAGACATAGGCAAAGCCTTGTGTAGTGAATTCCATGAAGATGTGGGCTCCAGTTGAACCTGTCAATGAATGTGAATAACAATTTATTTCAGAGGAAAAGGCTACAACAAACAGCCAAGATGACGAACCCAAGTACCCTAAATCTCATGCAAAACTTGAAAACATTAACAAGTACACACAAATCTTATTGTACAACCCCATACCAATGCATCATACCCAAGGTCTCATACCAATCACCACAAGGTAATACAATTTTTTGAATAGAAAATAGCCCTTTCTCATCTAAACAGTAGTATGCAGAAAAGAAAAGAAAATTTGACGAGTAAACTGATTTCCAACCAGACATGTAAATAAAACCAGCTTTATATTCAAAATCTCAAGACGTCTAGCAGACAAAGCACACTATACTCAATATATTTGATACCAGATTATGTAAATAATAAGATCCAACATTGCATTCAAGCAAGCACTAGATAGCCACACTCCTTCCAATCACAAATTAAAGTTAAACAGTAAGTAACCCCGATCATGTTAAATTAAAGTTAAACAAAACCAAGAAGCCCAATATTCACAGAGAAAGACACATTACCACACCCTGGACGTTGACTCTAGCGTATGACATTCATTAATTAAACATCGAAAATTACTTTAAAAGCAAAAGAGTTGAGAGATAAATGACTTCCAAATCAGAGTAAGTTCATATTTGGATTTTGGTTGAGTATAAAACAAATTTTTCCCTCCATCATTTCATACATTAAAATTTGAAACTCTAGATTGAAATTCGCAAAAGTAACTTTCTAACTTGTATCCAAGATAACCTAAGTTTCCCTAAAAGGAACAGGTTAGGGAAAAATACTCGATCGGAAGAAAGAAAAAGAAACACAAGTCAAAGAAACCATAAATGCTAGTAAAAACGAAAGAAAAAGAAACGGAAGATAGATGAGTGAAGCTGAATTAGAAAGTGCGATGATGAAGAGAGTAAAACCTGGAACCTAATTTTAATAACATCAAGAGGTGACGTCACTGTCCTCGATATAGCACCAGAAATAGCTCCAGCAGAGGCATCAACCATGGCCCGTTTCAACTGGCTCGGTTCCCCCTCCATTGCACTAAAACCCTTCCCTTTCAACTACAACCTGCAACATCGCACAATTCACAGTTTCACACATAACATGAACCAAATAATAATTAGCACGCGGTAAAAGTATAAAACATTGGGATTTCCCTTGAATTTGGCAAGAGCGTGTAGAATCGGGAGAAAGGTACCGGCGAGATAGGACGGGGAAGGGGGCAACGGAGAAGGCGCAGACATTGGAGGTTTTAGAGAGAGAGAGAGAGAGGAGAGAGAAAGCGTTACTGTTTGCTGCCGCCTTATTGGGTTGGAAAGATTTAGGGCGGCGAATTCTCCGCCTCTGTCTCAGGCGTTGCGGGAATTTAGCAGAGTCCCGGCGGTCCTCACTCGGGACAGACAACAACTAATATTAATAACGATATAATAATAATAATAATAATAAATAAATAAATAAATAAAAAGTTTCGGTAATGTATAGTAGTAGGTGGATTGGCCAGAGAGATTTTGGGGTTGAAATAGTTTTGATTTGGAAAAAGTAGGATATATATTAACGTTCTTTCATTTTGAAAAAATATGTATATATTAACTTTTGTAAAACTATTATATAATCAAAATAACATATAGACTCTCACATTTTACTCTTTCGTCGACCAACTGAATTAGATTTAATTAATTTTATATTAATTATTATTTATTATTAAAAGGCATTATATGTTAATACTTTACCATTGATTTTTTTTTTGCTTTTAAAATATTAAATTAAATATTTATTAATTTAATTTTATACTAACATATTTCATTAATGTTCAAGAATTAATTTAAAGAATTTGTTAATATTTAAAAAGAATATTTAGAATGATTGCTAATATTTAAAAGAGGAGTAATATTTAAAAGACTTGTATAATTTATTTAGGTGAGAAACTATTTAAAAGAACGAGTAATATTTTAGGAATGAAATTAATGATTTATTTTTATACCCGTGAAATCAAACTCAATTAGTTAAGGTAAATATGTGATATTACAAATTTTTTGTGGTATTGGCTTCAATTCTTGTGGATAAAAAACAAATTGATGGTTTATTCTATTTAGAAAATTTTATTAGATTACATTCATATATTTAATAATTAAAATGTTTTACCATTTGAAATATATCTATTTTTAATACTACTTTTAAAATTTAGGATAAAATTTAATTTTTATTTTTTAATATTTATTTTAATTTTTTAATTCTTAAATTTGAGTTAAAATTAGTCTAAAATAATTATTAATTTCAATTTTAAGGCACCATTTTAAACTATTTTATACTTCTTCAAGTCATAAAACTTGTTTTAATATTCATAAAAATTATAGCACATAACTAATATTTAAGCAAAAATTTAAAAAAAAAAACATGAAAAATGAGTTTTACAATTAACTAGATATTAGATTTTTCAATTTTTTAGTTGATTTTGAAACTCATTTTTTACATGATTTTTATTTTTATGACCCTTTTTTGTTTCGAAAATTAGTTGAGTTACATAATTTTCATTCAGGTAAAAATAATAAAATAAATTTCATATTTTAAATTTTAAATGGTTTAAAATTGGTATATATATATATATATTGTTAGTAATCACTCATAACAATGAAATGAATTGTGTGATAAAAAGTGTATTACCCAAAAAAGGTTTATAACTAGCCTTGTTTATATAGCTAGTCAACAACAAAAAATGGTTAGGAGTAACAAACTCTAACTAATTATTAGTTAGGAGTAACAATCTCCAACTAACTTTCTAACTAATCTTCCTAACTAACTTTTCAATTAGTTCATCTTTGAATTAATCTTAACACTCCTCCTTAATTCAAAGTTGCATTTACACAAACAATTTCAATAGAATCTCTCAAACACCTAAACCTTTCTCGCTTCAAGGCTTTAGTGAATATGTCTGCAAACTGAATTTCAGTTCTACAGTGCTCTATTTGCAGCTTTTCAATGCTGACTTGTTCTCTTAAGAAGTGAAACCTTGTTTCTATATGTTTACTCCTCCCATGAGATGTTGGATGCCTTGCTAGATTAATGGCAGATTTGTTATCTACCAGCAACTTTACCTTCTTCGAATTCTTCTCTTGTAATTCTCCCAATAAAGCATCTAGGCATACTGCTTGACAAGCTGTTTTAGAAGTTGCAATATACTCAACCTCATATATAGGATGACAATGCTACTACAGGTTCCTTTGTAGAGGACCAAGAAATCGGAGCTCCTCCATAGAAGAAAATGTACCATGTAGTGCTTTTTCTATTTTGCTTATCTCCACACCAATCTGAATCAGAATACCCAACCAATTCTGGTTCTGCAACAACTTCTTCTTTTTAAAATAGGATTCCAAAATCAATCGTCCCCTACAGATACCTCAATATTCTCTTTGCAGCTAATAAGTGAGACTATTTTGGCTCTTGCATGAACCTACTGACTAGCCCCACACTAAAATTTAAGCCAGGCCTTGTGTTACACAAATATCTCAAGCACCAAACAATCCTTCTATAGTGAGTAGGATCAACTTGTTCTTTATCTGTTTTCTTTTTTAAACTGAGTCCAACCTCTGTTGGTGTTCTTACTGGATTATTTTGCTACATATTGAGCCTCTTCAATAGATCCTTTGCATACTTTGTTTGATGCATAACCATTCCATACCGAGTCATTTCAAATTCAATCTCCAAGAAGTAAGAGAGGAAGGTTACTCATCTCAAACTCATTCATCATCTGTTTTTTAAAACTAGTAATTTCTACCTCACTACTGTCTATAATCAAAAGGTTATCAACATACAAACATATGAGCAATTTCTCTAATTTCATGCTGCCTTTCCAGCATTTCACATAAACTTCATGTTCTAAGGTGCATTTTTTAAGTCAATATGAGATAAGTAACCATCAATTCTCTTGTTCCAAGCTCTTGGTGCCTGTTTAAGACCATAAAATGTCTTCTTTAGTTTGTACACCTTGTTTTCTTTGTCTTTAACTACAAAACCCAACGACTGATTCACATAAACCTCTTCTTCAAGTGGACTATTGAGAAAGGCAGATTTCACATCCAGCTGATGCATAAACCAGCCAGCATTAATTGCAATGGCTACTACCAGCCTGATGGTTTCAATCGTGGCTACTGGTGCATAAACTTCTTCATAGTCTATTCCAGCTTTCTATAGAAAATCCTTTGCCACAAGTTTAGCTTTGTTCTTCACCACTTCACCTCTTGGGTTAACCTTTACTTTATATACCCATTTAGTGCTATGAGTTTCTTATTTGAAGGAGGATCCACCAATTCCCAAGTTTGATTCTTCTCTATAGAGTTGATCTCCTCCTTCGTAGCTTTCAGCCACTTCTCCTTAGTCACTACCTTTTCAAACTCAACAAGTTCAACTTCTGCTATAAGTGTAGAGTGAATCAATTCTCCTTCTAAGTTGACTGTTGAATCTTGGAACAGCTCTTAGTCCGTTAACTGTAATGGTCTTTTTACAATAGAAGCTTTGTTGAAGACTGGTGTAGCTATGAGTTCTTTTCTTCTTCTTCTATAGTATCCTTGGCTGAATTTCATTGCTTGTGATTGTCAGAAGCACCAAAGCTTCAAAATATGAATATGTCCCTATATCGCCATTAAGAATTAAAAATTGACGTAGCTAAAGAGAAAGATTAAAACTATTTAAAAATAATAATTTTAAAAGAACTAAAATAAAAAAGTGGCTTAAATATATTTTTAACCTTTATAAAATGAACAAGTTTTGATTTTGATCTTTATAAAAAGAAATTATTTTTTATCTTTGTAAATTTTGAATTATTATTTTTTGTCCCTATTTTTATGTGACACTTGTTAATTACTTATATATTTATTGGAAAAAATCATCTCAAGTAATACACACCAGTATTTGCAGTTCAATGTCAACAATTGTTACTTCTTAAATTTTTTTCAAAATTTATAAAATGAATGTTATTTATATACCTTAAAAATGAATAATTAACAAAAAAAATAGTGATTTTTAAATTTTGGAAGGATAAAAATCAAAGAAAAATATTTTGTAAGAATATAACCAAAATTCACCAAAATCAATGATTTTAAAATTTATAAAGATAAAAAAATTACCATAATTAAAATTAAAACTAATTATTTTATAGAAACTAAAAATATATTTAAGACATAAAAAATTATATATATTAAAGAACTAAAAACATATATAGTTAAAGTTAAATTTAATTAAAATCATCTTCGGTGATATGCTATGTACTAGGACAAATGAACTTATATTAATATGAGTTAATTATGCTTATTCTTCTAAGTATATGTTATATTTTTTTATTCGTTAAGTATATGCTATATAGATGTTTATTATATAAATTAAACCAAAATAAGAAAATAAGAGTTTAATGTTCCCGTATAAATATAAAATAGTTTTATACTGTATATCCCATTTAAAAAAAAAAAATCAACGATTCTTACTTCATATATTTTTAAAGTAGTATTATTTTAATTTTGATTTATGAATGATGTATTAAAATTTTAAATTAATCTAGAATTTAATGAATACGATCATTACAATAGAAACTTTGTTTTTTTTTTTAGGATTATAATAAGAACTTTTAATTGACAGTTGATTTTAGGATAAAATTATTCAATAAAAATATTAAATAATATAAAAATGAATATAATTCATTCTTATATGGAAAAAGCTTTTTTTAATGTACCAATAAAAGAAAAAAATATTGATTATTATATTTTATTATAAATAATCATAATTAAAACACACATGTGAATTTTTAAAAAGTTACATTATTTTTTAAAGTGATTATATAACTTTAAGTCATATTCTATCTTAATCATAATAAAAAAAATCATGTTATATACTACTAAATGCATGAATCAATAAACACACGATGTTCCAACTTAATCATCCTAACATGTTAAATAATGGGAGAGAAGTTTGTCTCTCATAATTATCCTACGTGATAGTATCACCAATACAGTAAAAAAATTCTTTTTGACTTCTGTAATACATGAAAAAAATATCAGTTTTACTTCAATATTAAAACTAATGCTACAATTAAAAGGTAAGAAATTTTCCAGGTCTAAGGTGATAACAAAATAATATCAATATAAGATGTTATTAACACGTTAATATGCTTGGAGGAGACAAGTTGTGATAAAAAAAAAATCATTCCCTTTCGGAGATAATATTTCCGGTGTGCTTAAAAAGTCCAAAAATATTTGAGAGTTGTGGACTCAAGATTTTAATACTGGACACTAATTACAATTATTCATATTATTTAATTAATCTTTATTGTGTTTAGTTTATCACTCAGTTTGAGTAGATGCGGGTATGTCCAAATCTAATGGCATAACATTCATAGTCTAATTTTATACAGGTCTGACTTCTTACATATACATGAAGGAGTATTCTAATGTGTCCCTCTCTCTCTTCGATTGACTTGTATTGAAATATTTTTATACATATTCCATTGCATGTCTTATTAGTTATTCGTAGACTTCTATGGTTCAGTGATTATAAGTTTTTTACCAAATCAAATAATCCCAATACAATCTATTCAGATAAGGAAGGAACATATACAATATTAACCAGCTATAATATCAACCAAAATGTTTATATCTTTGAATAGTTTGTCGGTGTCTTTGAATAAAATATCAAACAAATAATAACATCATTAGAAAATTTAAAATTTATTACTAAATAATTTTGTAGTTAATTTTAAAATCAATAGTTATTTTGTAATTAATTTCTAGTAAAAATAATTAACTACAAAATTACTATCATATTAATGGTAGAATGAAATAAGTAACAAATTAATTAAAAAAATAATTTTAGTTAATTTGTAGTAAATTTTTAAAATTTGTAATTATATTCTAGCTAATTTGTATTAGTTAAAAAAATAATCCTAATTAATTTATAGTAAATTTTTAAAATTTGTAATTATATTCTAGCTAATTTGTAGTAATAAGAAGTATAAATGAATATAACTTAAATTTAACTAGAAAAAATAATATTTTAATTAATTAATAGTTAATTAATTAATAGTTAATTAATTAAAATTTAGCTATTAATTTAAATAGTAGCTAAAATTAATAACAAAATAAAAAAAAATCTCGTAGTGTAAACTTCCCTTAAAAATGAAATGGAGAAAACTTCTCTTACATTTGTAGTTCTAAACTTTGCACCTAAGAAGAATAAAGAGACGGGGACTAAGTTAAAGAGAAGACCGAAGTCTTTGAGAAAAAAGCAAAAAGAAACTGTTGTGGTCACCTAAAAGGTGTGTCCTAGCATAACTTATATTTCCTATTTATACACGTGTTGTATACTATGTATACACCAGTTGTCCACGTCACCCGACAACCGTACAAACAGGTCAGATACGAGACGGCGCTGCTCTGATAAAGGCGTCTGACATGTCAGATTTGTTTCCTACCTGTACCAAAAAAGGACACCTCTGTACAGACTTCCGCTATGCCACCCGTCTGTCCTTCTGAACCGTCTGGTACACCGGACGGTTTAGTCCGGATGGTACAGAAACTAACAAAACATAGATGTCATGTGCCATTGAGAAAAAGAAAGCACATTGGAAAACACACACACCGAAAAGGAAATACAATAGCATAGATGACACTTGAAGGTTTGAAAATAAGAGAGGGATAGAGAGTTGACATTTTTATAGCGATATTAATAGTATTTTTAAAAGAGGTTAGACTGAATTCCTCCAGCTTTGATAGAAAGTATTAGTGAATTCCATACCTCCTTGTCTATTGAAATTTCTTATGTGATTGATTTGCTATTAACTTTACAAGGAGGTTTCATAAAATCATTTTCATGGTAACTACTATAAAAATTATATTTGATGATTTGAATTTTGATTGGTTAAGCTTCGATAGCATTTACTTGTATATTGGATAACTACTTGGTAAGAGTTTTAAATTGTCTTATGATCAATTTATTCTACACAAACAATGTATTATGAGCTTCCAAGAAATAAGTTTTTTTCTTGGATGATTTGTTTCTTTCATAATCCACTTGATACTTACAAGTCTCCAAGAACTCACAAGTGTAACTTTCTTACACTTTGTGAGTTGTATAGTAATTCTCAAAGTAGCTCAAAATGCATATTTATAAGTTGCAAGAGACAATTCATCACCTAACTCTATTATCCATTATTAGGCACTAACATAGTTAATGCCATCATTGGGCACTTCTTCCATTATCTAGAGAACACACTAGGTGCTTATCATTGGACAATGAGATTGTTGTTGGGTGATGGACATGCGAATCTTACTTATAATTTTTCATGAATTTTTATAAGTATTTACATAAAATGAAATTCCAATTTAAATTTCTAGTATTTAAAAAAAATGTTATTTTCTATTATTTATGTGAAATATCTTGTTTTTTTTATATTTAATTTCCTAAATTAGTTCAATAAATCTTCATTAATCTTTGAAGTTGGAGTCTTTGTTGAGTACATCTACAAATACCAAAGATTTCCATACTTACATGTTTTTCTTATCTCCATAGCACCTTATTATAACTCTAATTAAAGTTTCACTTGTATAAACATTTGAGTTCTTATAGATGAAATCTCAATCTACCGGAACTCACACCTTACAACTTCAAAAAGTAGGTGAGTTACCTCAATCTAATCCCTAGTCTCGAATTAGACTTGTTACAAACTTAAGTCAGACTCATTCTCTGTTAGATAATTTTTAAAATTTTATATTTAATTTTATTATTTTTTATTTGTGGAGTTAAAATTGAAGTTAAATTCGTTATACTTCTTTTACATATATCTGCAAACTTGGCTATGTTTTTTCTTCTTCTTAATAATAGATGCTAATTAATTATTTTTTGACTTTGCCATGATCACTTGGATATTATTCCGAAGTATGTATTTATTTTGCTTTACATAAAAGTTCATTCGATATTTGAGTTGTAAATTCAATATTTTACTCATGGTTGTATTTTTTGTGTTAATGATGTAGGTTTGTGGCTACGTGCTTTTTCGGAAAGAGGTGCCTTGGCTTTGGCATTCATGACCACTTAGGTCTAGGTTAGATATTTATACAAATCATTCATAATGAATGAATTTAATTAAGTTTGACTCCAATTGTGAATAATTATTCATTTGTAAATATGCTTGTAAATAAATATTCTAAGTATTCAACCCTACACATATTAATATAACATATCTATTGTATTTTATAATTAAAATTAAAATAATTTAAAATAATTTTGTAATTAAGTTAAATAATTTTATTTATAATATCCAACTATATCAGTATTAAAATTATTCATAATAATTTTATCTAGCTCAACTAAAATTATTTTCGGTATGTGATGCATATATAATCTCACTACCAAAATAATATATTAATCGTATTTAACTTTTCTTTTTAATACGACCATATTCCATTACACAACAATACTGAAAAATCTAAATTCATTGACAATTTCTTATTAATATCTTTTCTTTTAAAACAAATTCATTTTAAAAAAATAAAACACTGCAAAGCTAGCTGGTGCTAATTAGTATACATATAAGCTATTTCGTACGAAATGTTATTTAGTATTTGTTACTTAAAAAAGTTGTTTTCAACTATTTTAGAAATTTAAATGAGTTTTATTTTTTTAAGTAACTAGATATAAAATAATTAACATTATAAATTTTATAACTAATATCTGAACATTACATTAGACACTTAACTAATTTAGATTAAGTTGAATAAGAGTACATTATAAACTACAAGCTCTTTAATAATTAATATTTAAAATTTAATTCCTTTAAAATGAGCCATTCATTTTATATGACAAATTACAAAATTATAACCATTGATTATAAATCAATGAAATATATATTTTAACAACTTTATAATTATTATTCTTACACGTATTTGTTGTAATGTTAATCATTATTTTTTTAATCAACCAATCATTATAACTTTGCGTTGTGTGTCCTAGCTTTAAAAGAATAAAATCCAAACATAAAAAGAAAGTGAAAATAGATTAAATTAATATTTATTGAGATTTAAAAAAAAAGTCGAAATTATGAATGTTATAATAAAAATAAATTATCGCTTTTCTCTTAATTTTT
Organism: Mucuna pruriens; assembly: GCA_025330945.1. NCBI lineage: Eukaryota > Viridiplantae > Streptophyta > Magnoliopsida > Fabales > Fabaceae > Mucuna > Mucuna pruriens. The sequence goes on along the minus strand of JAENHJ010000040.1, from coordinate 3,000,015 downwards.
TTTATAAAAAGATTG